>CM037647.1:2028858-2114463 GCA_015227895.2 Colaptes auratus | reverse complement strand
AAAGGAAAAGCCAGGCTGGATAAAGATAACTGCAATGCACACATTTCTATTTCTTTTTTCTTCCCTGATACACTGTGAAAACAAATTGCATTTCTTAGTCAGCAGGAGCTTGACATGAGAGTAAGAAGGATTTATTTGATAGGCTTTATGGTGACAGGTCAAAAAACAGCTGAGTTTAACTGTTACTCACGGCATATATCAGGATTCTCCAGAAGACACAAGCCTCAGCCTTGGTACACTCTTGAGCATATGCAGCAACTGCAGAACAGAAGCACTCACAATCTCCACCACTGTCACAAGAGCAGGCATCATGAACACAAGCCTCATAGAAAGGCTTAGGGTCCACCTGGGGGTGGAAAGAAATGATGCCCCACTTCAGCTTCAAATCAGGTTTCAAACTCATAAAGCTTGAGACATTTCTTGAGCTACAAGAATGAGCTGGGCAGAAATGAGACTGCTTCAAGAAATTACCCAATCAGAAAAATTATGGGCTTGAAGTTTGGACCAAAATAGTAATGCAGTGCCTTCAGAATTTGCTATGACTGAAAAAAAATGAAGTTAGAGTCCTTGGCAGGGACACATTTCTAAGAGTTCCATTTTACTGCTCTCAGACTCAAGATGGATTGATGCCAAGAGGTCTTACCTGGCAGCAAGCTTTGCTAGCCAAGTGGTAACACTCAGAAAGCAGACAGGAAGCAGAGAGGTTGATGCCTGCCAGTGTTTGGAGGTTAGCCAAGGATACATTACCAAAACATTCCCATTTCTTTTTTTTCTCCCCCTTAGGACTGCAAGAGGAGAAACTTAGACTGGGTGTTAGCTGCTGAAGGGATCACACAGACATGCACATTAAATTAATGAAATGGATAAAGTCTTTGTGACTTTGCCACTGGGATTTAAGAGCAAATTGTTGCTAATATTAGCAGCACTTCAGTAAAGAGACAAGACATGGAGGAGTGCTCTCTGTGCACTGGCTCTGGAAGCTGTGGGCCTGACATAAGAATATGCTGTGACAACATGGAGGCACAGCACTAGGGCTAAACCTGTCCAAACTGCATGATTTCAGTGGTCTCCTACAAGATTCCTTCTGGGGCTATTACAAAAGAGCAGTGGTCTCTTCCAGAGCCAGAGAATCACAGAAATCACAGAAACATTCAGGTTGGAACAGAACCCCCAGGATCACCAAGTCCAACCCAGAACCCTACTCTACAAGGCTCACCCCTAAACCATATCCCCAAGCACCACATCCAAACCACCTGTAAATATCTCCAGGGTTGGTGACTCCACCACCTCCCTGGGCAGCACATTCCAATGCCTGACCACTCTGGCAGGGAAAAACTTCTTCCTACTGTCCAGTCTAAACCTACCCAGCTGTAGCTTGAGGTCATTCCTCTTGTTCGTCACTAATTACCTGGGAGAAGTGACCAGCACCAACCTCTCCACAACGTCCTTTCAGGTATTGTAGAAGCAATGAGGTCTCCCCTCAGCCTCCTCTTTTCCAAACAAACCAGCCCCAGCTCCTTCAGTCCACTCTCATAAGATTTATCTGTAGGCCCTTCAGCATCCTCATTGCCCTCCTCTGCCCCACCACTTACTGCCCTCTACAAACCTTGGAGTGACAAATTTTGAAGACTTCACTCTGGATGATGCTGCATTCTTTCTCTGCCCGGACTTCCGATGTGGCTTCAGGTCACAGGGCTTAATCTCAGATGTGGCATCTGGGCACATTGAAGACTGCTTCCAGGAATTTCCAAACTTCAAAGCACTGGTCCCTGCAGTCCACTCCTTGTTGTGAAGTCGTTGTTTGATTGCTATCAAAGTTTGCCACACAGACCACACACTTTGCCCTGGTGAACACAATGAACACTTCACAGCTGTAACATATGCCATGGAAGTCGGAAGCAGACTTGATGAGAGTAGGACCTAAACATTGCCATTAAAAAGGACAACTGACTCTCTGTGTCAGTGATTTGTCTTGGAATAGAACAGAATTAGAATTAACCAGGTTGGAAAAGACCTTCAAGATCATCATGTCCAACCCATCACCCAACACCATCTGATCAACTAAAGCATGACACCAAGCACCCCATCAAGTCTCCTCCTAAACACCCCCAATGGTGGTGACTCCACCACCTCCCTGGGCAGCACATTCCAATGGCCAATCACTCTCTCTATGAAGAATTTCTTCCTAACATCCAGCCTAAACCTCCCCTGGCACAGCTTGAGACTGTGTCCTCTTGTTCTGGTGCTGGGTGCCTGGGAGAAGAGACCAACTCCCTCCTGGCTACAACCTCCCTTCAGGTAGCTGTAGACAGCAAGAAGGTCTCCTCTGAGCCTCCTCTTCTCCAGGCTAAGCAACCCCAGCTCCCTCAGCCTCTCCTCACAGGGCTGTGCTCCAGACCCCTCCCCTTCCTAAACTGAGGGGCCCAGAACTGGACACAGGACTCAAGGTGTGGCCTAAGCAGTGCCTCACCACTCTCATGGGGAAGAATTTCTTCCTAATTTCTAGTCTAAATCCAGCTTTTTCCAGTTTGAAGCCATTACCCCTCATTCTGTCACTACATACCTTTGTGAATGGTCCCTCTCTAGCTTTCCTGTAGTCCTCTTTACGCACTGAAAGGCCAGGATAACATCTCCCTGCAGCCTTCTCTTCTCCAGTCTGAGCAACCTCATCTCCCTCAGCCTGTCAGTATCTCCTCTATCTTTTCATACTGCTACTTCTGAAAAGACAGGCAAGTCCTAACCTGGAAATCAGGGGTCAGCTTGATGAAAACAGTGGTCTTCTTATCCCAAGATGCATCACCCGTTGCTGGCTTCAATAACGAGGTAGAGGCCGACAGTCCTGTTCCAATAGCGCACATCGTCCCCAACATCGCGCTGAATTTCCTTGTAATCTTTGTTTTCCAATTTCAGCTCAGTTTTCTGAAAGGCAAGAAGAGAAGTATTGGAGCACCTACCTTTCACAGAAACATTCAGGTTGGAAAAGACCCTCAGCATCACCAACTCCAACCCAGAACCCTACTCCACAAGGGTCACCCCTAAACCATAGCCCCAAGCACCACATCCAAACCTCCTTTAAACACCTCCAGGGCTGGGGACTCCACCACCTCCCTGGGCAGCACGTCCCAGTCCCTGACCACTCTTGCTGGGAAAAAATGTTTCCTACTGTCCACTCTAAACCTACCCAGTGGCAGTTTCAGGTCATTCCCTCTTGTTCTATCACTAAGTGCCTGTGAGAAGAGACCCGCACCAATCTCTCCACAACCTCCTTTCAGGTAGTTGTAGGGAGCAGTGAGGTCTCCCCTCAGCCTCCTCTGTTTCACTCTAACCATCCCCAGCTCTTTCAGTCTCTCCTCACCAGATTTATTCTCCAGGCCCTTCACAGCTTCCTTACCCTCCTCTGCCCTGGCTCCAGCCTCTCCACATCTCTCTTGTATTGAGGTGCCCAAAACAGAACACAACGCTTGAGGTGTGGCCTCCCCAAAGCTGAGTACCAGGGGACAATCCCCTTCCTGCTTCTGCTGGACACAGCATTTCTAATCCCACCCAGGATGCCATTGACTTTCTTGGCCACCTGGGCACACTGCTGGCTCCTATTCAATTGCTTGTCCCCAGGTCCCTTTCTGCCAGACAGCTTTCATGATGAGACAAACTTTTAGCTGCTTGTAACGCTACAGCTCGTTCTGAAACCAACATCTCAAAGTCTGGGATGACTTTCCAAGATGACAGAAAGGGGTCTAGAATGTTGGAGAGAGGATTCAGTACCTGAGAATCTACACCTTTACAGATTAATATAAGAGGGCCTCTAATCTTTAACTAGACTCGTGGCATCATCAAATCGTTTCGGTTGGAAAAGTCCTCTAAGTTCATCAAATTGAATCATTATCCACTTAGAATCACAGAATCAATAAGGTTGGAAAAGATCATTCAGTCCAAGCTGTCACCAACACCTCATGACAACTAAACCATGGCTTCAGTGCCACATCCAATCCTTTTTTGAACACCGCGAGGGACTGTGACTCCACCACCTCCCTGGGCAGCACATTCCCATGGGCAACCACTCTCTTGCTGGGAAGAACTTTCTCCTCACCTCGAGCTTAAACCTCCCCTGGCACAGCTTGAGACTGTGTCCTCTTGTTCTGGTGCTGGGGCCTGGAAGAAGAGACCAACCCCACCTGGCTCCAACCTCCTTCAGGGAGTTGTAGAGAGTAAGGAGGTCTCCCCTGAGCCTCCTCTTCTCCAGGCTAAGCAACCCCAGCTCCCTCAGCCTCTCCTCACAGGGCTGTGCTCCAGACCCCTCCCCAGCCTTGTTGTTGCCCTTCTCTGGACACCTTCCAGGAGCTCAACTTCTTTCCTAAACTGAGGGGCCCTGAACTGGCCACAGTCCTCAAATTGTGACCTAATCAATGCTGAGTACAGGGGCAAAAACTCCTTCCCTGACCGGGAATTGAACCCGGGCCGCGGCGGTGAGAGCGCCGAATCCTAACCACTAGACCACCAGGGAGGTTCGGGAGAGGATAGGATAGGATAGGATGGGATAGGATGGGATAGGATGGGATAGGATGGGATAGGATGGGATAGGATAGAATGGGATACAATAGCATGGGATAGGATTAATCAGGTTGGAAAAGACCTTTGAGATCATTGAGTCCAACCTATCACCCAACACCATCTGATCAACTAAACCATGGCACCAAGTGCCTCATTCAGGCTCTTCTTAAACACCTCCAGTAATGGTGACTCCACCACCTCCCTAGGCAGCACATTCCCATGGCCAATCTCTCTTGCTGGGAAGAATTTCTTCCTAACATCCAGCCCAAACCTCCTTGGCACAGCTTGAGACTGTGTCCTCTTGTTCTGGTGCTGGGTGCCTGGAGAAGAGACCAACCCCCACTGGCTACAACCTCCCTTCATAGAGAGCAAGAAGGTCTCCCCTGAGCCTCCTCTTCTCCAGGCTAAGCAACCCCAGCTCCCTCAGCCTCTCCTCCCAGGGCTGTGCTCCAAACCCCTCCCCAGCTTTGTTGCCCTTCTCTGGACACCTTCCAGCAGCTCAACATCTTTGCTAAACTGAGGAGCCCAGAACTGGACACAGGACTTAAGGTGTGGCCTAAGCAGTGCTGAGCACAGGGCAGAGTGACTTCCCTGCTCCTGCTGGCTTCACTATTCGTGATGCAGGCCAGGATGTCACTGGCCTTCTTGGCCACTTGGGCACCCTGCTGGCTCATGCTGGTCCCTTCTTCTACCAAGCCTGGTGCTAAATCATATCCCTGAGCACCACATTTACTTGCTGTATGCAAGCATTAGAGCTGCTTTTAGGGATGTGGCTTTGGAGAGTTATCTTTTTAATGTACTTGAATACTGATATATACTCACTGAGTATCCTTACTCACCCCAAGAAATATCTTAATAGCCTTTGAGCAGGTGACTCCTGTAGTTCCACAAGGGACGTTCTCAGTGATGATGCTGAAGGAGCCGCTGGACTTTCTGTCACCACAAAAATCCTATTGGAAAAGGAGGGGGGAAGAAATAAAGAAAGTTAGGTAGAATATTTAATTCTGAGTTCAGTCTCATGATAATTGCAACCATTCAAATCTCCTCCATGTGTAAATCTTTGCTGGGGCTTTGCATGTGAAATCCTGCAATCATTTCTTTCACTCACAGACATTGTTGAGACAGCCTCATGTGTGGCAAAATCTGGGGAACAAATGGGGCAATGAAACAAAATGAAGACTGTGTGTGCTTGAATATCTTTGGTTTCTAAACATGCAGTTTGGATTTGCTCCATAACTGATGATGACCTGTTTGTTCTCACTGTGGAGTGGTCCTGTTGCATGCAACTTATGACCACTGTATCAGATAAAAACCAGCAACACAATCTACAAAGACATTCACACAACTTGCCTGCACTGAAAATAGAGAATGTATCGTGGCAGAATGTGCAAACACCTCAGAGAGAGTGCTGGCAGGCAATGGGGAGTCTTAGAACATAAAAGGACAGTAGATGTCCTTCCTGTATGCTAAGGGGGCTCCAAGAAAGCTGGGGAGGGACTTTGGAGAGTGTCAGGGAGTGATAGGACTCCGGGGGAATGGAGCAAAACTAGATGTGGGGAGATTCAGGTTGGATGTTAGGAAGAAGTTGTTCCCCAGGAGGGTGGTGAGAGCCTGGCACAGGTTGCCCAGGGAGGTGGTGAAAACCTCATCCCTGGAGGTTTTTACAGCCAGGCTGGATGTGGCTGTGAGCAACCTGCTGTGGTGTGAGGTGTCACTGCCCATGGCAGGGGGGGTGGACCTGGCTAATCCTTGAGGTCCCTTCCAACCCTGACAATTCTCTGATTCTGTGTCATGTCAGGCCTTCTGATGGGCATTACCTGAGTAGCCACATATTCACAGCTGCCATCAAAGTCATAGAATTTGCCATCAAAGGTGATGTAATGCCCACTTCCATAGATCATACACGTCCCATAGCAAATATTTTCAGAGCAGGTCCAAAATCCTTTTTTGGCAGGTGCTAGAAGAGGGAAGAGGAGGTCAATTTTCAGATCCTGTTTGGAAAGCTGCAGAGCAATCCCAGCAGCTGCCTGGTACATGACAAGGTACAGAGTGTCTTAAGTCTCAGTTTCAGAAGCTTAGGCTGGTTTTAAGCCTAGAGCATCATGTTTATCCAGCTGCACTTTTCCGATGTGATAGTACTTATGCTATTAAAAATGAGGACATTTTCCCTCAATGCAAACAGCATTTTCAACACAATCAGGTTTCCTCAGGCAGCAAAGGAATAGGCCTGAAAATAAAAGTTTATACTTGCAGCTATTCCACTGTGGAATAGAATAGAATAGAATAGAATAGAATAGAATAGAATAGAATAGAATAGAATAGAATAGACCAGGTTGGAAGAGACCTTCAAGATCATCGTGTCCAACCTATCAACCAATCCAACCCACCTCAACAACTAAACCATGTCACCAAGCACCCCAGCAAGTCTCCTCCTGAACACCTCCAGTGATGGTGACTCCACCACCTCCCTGGGCAGCCCATTCCAATGGGCAATCACTCTCTCTGTATAGAACTTCTTCCTAACATCCAGCCTAAACCTCCCCTGGTGCAGTCTGAAACTGTGTCCTCTTGTTCAGGTGCTGGCTGTCTGGGAGAAGAGACCAACCTCTGCCTATCTACAACCTCCCTTCAGGGAGTTGTATAGAGCAATAAGAGTCTCCTCCTCTCCAGGCTAAGCAATCCCAGCTCCCTCAGCCTCTCCACGTAGGGCTTGTGCTCCAAACCCCTCACCAACTTGGACATGACCACTTGTGGTGGGTTGAAATTTGCCCCAGCATTAACTTTTAGCCAGAGTAACTCAATTTGAAGTGGATGGAGCTGTATTTACAAGCAAAAAACTACACTCTGCAATGGAATGCAGTGAATATGTACAAAATATCCAGGATTTACAATATTATACAGATATTTATGGTCAGCAAATAACACAAAAAAACCCTGGTCAGAAAGACCAATAGGTGTTCAAGAGGGGATTGGATGTGGCACTTGGTGCCCTGTTCTAGTAGGCATGAGGTCTTGGGTGACAGGTTAGACTTGATGATCTCTGAGGTCTTTTCCAACCTTGTTGATTCTATGATTCTATTCTATGATTCTATGACCAGGGAAGTTTCTCCACTGCTCCCCACCCCCAAACCTCCCAACCCCACCTGTACCTAGAGAGAGAGAGAAGCTAAGAGAAAAGCAGTGGGTTAGACTTATCTCAAGGTCAGCCAGAAGTGTTATCTTCTCCCAGGCAAAGCAGAACAGCTGAGATCAGAGGAGAAGAGCAAAGGAATGAAAGGTGAAGAATTGTTATGGTACAGCTCCTTTTACCCCAGACATATAGCTTAGAGTAGAGTAGAGTAGAGTAGAGTAGAGTAGAGTAGAGTAGAATAGAATCCAATAGAGTAGAATAGAATAGAGTAGAGTAGAATAGAATAGAATAGAGTAGAATAGAATAGAGTAGAGTAGAATAGAGTAGAATAGAATAGAATAGAATAGAATAGAATAGAATAGAATAGAATAGAATAGAATAGAATCGAGTAGAATAGAGTAGAATAGAGCAGAACAGAACAGGAGTAAACCAGGTTGGAAGAGACCTTCAAAATCATCGTGTCCAACCTATCATCCAACACCACCTAATCAACTAAACCATGGCACCAAGCACCTATCAAGTCTCCTTCTGAACACCTCCAATGATGGTGACTCCACCACCTCCCTGGGCACCACATTCCAACAGGCAATCTCTCTCTCTCTGAAGAATTCCTTCTTAACCTCCAGCCTAAACCTCCCCTGGCACAGCTTGAGACTGTGTCCTCTTGTTCTGGTGCTGGCTGCCTGGGAGAAGAGACCAACCCCCAGCTGTCTACAACCTCCCTTCAGGGAGTTGTAGAGAGCAATAGGGTCACCCCTGAGTCTCCTCTTCTCCAGGCTAAGGAACCCCAGCTCCCTCAGCCTCTCCTCACAGGGCTGTGTTCCAAACCCCTCACCAACTTCATTGCCCTTCTCTGGACACCTTCCAGCAGCTCAACATCTTTCTTAAACTGAGGAGCCCAGAACTGGACACAGGACTCAAGGTGTGGCCTGACCAGTGCAGCGTACAGGGGCACAATGACCTCCCTGCTCCTGCTGGCCACACTGTTCCTGATGCAGGCCAGGATGCCATTGGCCCTCCTGGCCGCCTGGGCACACTGCAGGCTCATTTATCCAATGAATTTGTTTAGAGCAATCTTTTGTTTTCCTTTTCACACCCAAGAGTGATTTATTTACATTTTTCTACTTTTCTGCTTGACACCAGCAGCTCAATTTTAAAGGCATAACCTAAAAGCACCACACCACTGCCGTATTCTGGAAGAGAGCAGGAAACTGCAGCTTACCAGGTGTTGCAGTCCACTTTGATCTTCTGCCCAGAAGAATACCACTGGTTGTTGTGAATGCATGGGCAGTCCTTGCGCTCCACACAGCCTCCTCTCCCATCATCATACAGACCTTGAGGGCACACGCAGCCTGAGACACACTCTGCCTGGAACTAAGGAACAGAAGGAGCAGGGGTCACTTGAAGACAAAGCACTGCATGTCCATTCCACTTCTTCAGAAGTCCTCCAGTGAAAACTGCATTTACAGCCAAACAGCCTCATGAAGATTTGTTTCCTGAGGTTTTTCTTTTTTAGGTTTCTAATCCTTTTTCATTTCTTTTCTGTTTTGATTGTCTAAGAACTGAGCTCATATTTCACATCTCTCTGACTCTGCCAGGTCTGATGCTAAACCATGTCCCTCAGCACTACACCTCTGCCTCTTTTTTGGCACCTCCAGCAATGGGGCCACAACCACCTCCCTGGGGAGCCTCTTCTAGTGTGTGATAACCCTTTCAGGGAAGAAGTTTCTTCTACCTCAACCTCCTCTGGCACAACTTGAAGCCATTTCACCTCATCACTTCTTACTAAGGAGAAGAGGCCAACCCCCACCTCGCTGCAACTCAAGAAGCTGGAGAGAACAATGAGGTCTCCCCTCAGCCTCCTTTCCTCCAGGCTAAAGAACCCCAGTTCCATCAGTCACTCCTCTCTAGACCTGTTCTCCAGACCCTTTCCCAGCTTCTCTGGACCCACTCCAGCACTCCAATGTCTTTCTTGTAGTGAGGAGCCCAAAACTGAACCCTGTGCTCAAGGTATGGCCTTATCAGTGCTGAATACAGGGGGACAATCAATGTCCTGGTCCTGCCAGACACACTATTCCTGATCCTGCCTAGGATGCTTTTGGCCTTGGCCACCTGGACATATGCTGGTTTGGATTAGGAAAATTAAACCAGGGAGAAATAGACTGTTAGCTGCAACTGGGTATTCTGTGTTGCACTGTGTCATTTAAAGAATACAGAATAAAGATCACAGAATGTTAGGGGTTGGAAGGGACCTCCAAAGCTCATCCAGTCCAACCCCCCTGCCAGAGCAGGATCACCCAGGGCAGGTCACACAGGAATGCATCCAGGCAGGTTTTGAATATCTCCAGAGAAGGAGACTGCACACCCCCCCTGGGCAGCCTGTTCCAGGGCTCTGTCACCTTCACAGGGGAAAAAAATTTTTCCTCCTGTTTCCATGGAGCTTCCTATGACTCAACTTCCACCACTGCCCCTTGTGCTGGCATGGGGCATCACCAAGCAGAGGATGGTTCTATCCTCTGGGAACTCATCCTGTGCATCTTTATCAACATGAATGAGGTCACCCCTCAGGCTCCTCTTCTCCAAGCTAAAGAGCCCTCAGCTCCCTCAGGCTCTCCTCTCCTAATGATTTTTGTGGGTCTGCAGTGGACTCTTTCAAGCAGTTCCCTGTTCCTCCTGAACTGAGGGCCCCATAAGTGGACACAGAGTAAAGTGGAACACATACATGCTCAGTTTGAGGAGTATGGCAGCTCAGCTGTACAGGTGTTTGGGAAGTCCAGTTTGATGCACTGCAGTCAAAGTACAGCTTCGAAGAAGAACACTCTGTTAGACCTGGAAGGTACATTGTGGGTTTAGATGGATGAAGAAAAGGGAAAGGAAATGTGTGTGAAAGATGGTACTGACCCAGACAGACATCTCAAGGCATGTCTCAAGAAAATAATCAAGGCTCAGTGAAAACACAAGAAGATGAAAAAGCAGCACTGCTCCACAGAAAGAATACAACCAAGCCAAGGTAAAAGGTGGAGAATCCAAATGGAAAGCATCAGCTGGGCTTAGAGCTGGGTTCTGGGTTGCCAATAAGTTATTTTACCAGCTGTCACTTACTTTTTGCTCTTAGTTTCACTGACGTGCACTGGACCCTTGCATTCCGGCAAACACTGGCGGGGGGGAGAAAGAAAGAAAAGAGGAGTTTAAATCTAAGGATTTGTTAACATAAAATTGGAGAATGTTGGTCAGAGACATCCTGCATAGCTTCTACTGATAGCTCAAGATGAATTCTATTAAAGGGCAGTCATGAATTTTCACTTGGAGACAAATTGTAGCGAGACTTCGAGGCAGAATGCACAGAAAGGTTGTGGCAGATGATCTCTCAGGTCCCTTCCACCCTAAGCCATTCTATGGGTTCTGTGAACATCAGGATTATACCCAGCCTTCTCTCTTACTTTTACACCTCTGCTCAACAAAATCTTATTCATGGTGTGGCTTCAGAGCAACAATTATCACAGATCCCAGGATGTTAGGGGTTGGAAGGGACCTCTGGAGATCTTCCAGTCCAATTCCCTGCCAGAGCAGGACCATAGAATCCAGCACAGGTCACACAACTGGACAGAGCTGGAAAGTCTCCAGAGAAGGAGACTCCACAACCTCTCTGGGCAGCCTGCTCCAGGGCTCTGTGACCCTCAGTGTGAAGAAGTTCTTCCTCATGTTGAGGTGGAACCTCCTGTATTACAATTCATAACCATTGCCCCTTGTCTTATCCCTGGCTGCAACTGAGCAGAGCCTGTCCCCTCCCTCTGGACCCCCAGCCCTCAGATATTTATAAACATTTATTAAATCCCCTCTCAGCCTTCTCTTCCCCAGATTAAAAAGCCCCACCTGTGAAGGCTGGCACTCACACCTCCAACCAAAGCTGCATTTTCTCAGTTATTGATTGATTCCATTGCATTTGCTCAGTGTGAAGGTGTTGGGTTGGTATTACACATGCTCATTAAAGCACCAAAACACCTAACAAGGTAGCTTTCAGGGGGCTTTTAATTTCCAAATTAGAGAATTGTCAGGGTTGGAAGGGACCTCAAAGTTCCAACCCCCCTGCCATGGGCAGGGACACCTCACACTACAGCAGGTTGCTCACAGCCACCTCCAGCCTGGCTGCGAAAACCTCTGGGTGTATAATTATCATGAACAATAAGACTTACCAACGCTCTCCATCCTTTGTGACATACTGCCCTGGTTCCAGGTATGTTCCCTTGTAGTAGCATGGGCAGTTGGAGACAGGCACACAGCTATCGTGGTCGTCCAGGTAGGTGCCGTAGGGGCAGCCGCAGCCATCCAGGGGAGCGAAGTCTTGCGGGCAATGCTTTTCTCCGTCGGCCAGGGAGCGGCAGGTCTGCTGGCACATCGTCAGGTTGTAAAGGAAGATTTGGTTTCCTGGGCAGGCAGAGACTTCACGGGCTGGGGGGAAAACAAACAAACTGATAAGCAAAGGATTCAGGATCATAGAATCAATAAGGTTGGAAAAGGCCTCAAAGATCATCAAGCCCAACCTGTCACCCAACACCTCCTGACAATTAAACCATGGCACCAAGTGCTACATCCAATCCCCTCTTCAACACCTCCAGGGATGGGGACTCCACCACCTCCCTGGGCAGCACATCCCAATGGCCAACAACTCTCTCTGGGAAGAACTTTCTCCTCACCTCGAGCCTAAACTTTCCCTGGCACACTTTGAGACTGTGTCCTCTAGTTCTGGTGCTGGTTGCCTGGGATGGGCAATTGATCCTTGATATTTATTGATCCTTGGTATTTCTGGTTTAGTTTCCTTGGCTGTGCAGTGTGTTATGGTAAAAATACTCAATACAATGGTAATACAATACAATACACCAGGTTGGAAGAGACCTTCAAGATCACCGTGTCCAACCCATCAACCAATCCAACCCACCCAAACAACTAACCCATAGCACCCTTAGATTTTCATTCAAGTACAAAAATATCACAAGTGATGCTAGCTTAACTCAGTTCACCAGTTGAAGTCTTCTTTTTCACTGCTTTCAGTGGTTTCTACTTTCATACCCACTAGACCAACCTGGTCTAGTGTGAGGTGTCCCTACTCACAGCAGGGGGCTTGAAGCTGGATTGATCCTTGAGGTCCCTTCCAGCCCTGACAGTTCTATGATTGCTTTCATGTCCTGATAGGCAGAGAGAGACCACAGCACAACAAACTCCTAACCTCAACAATACTGTGCTGATGATGAACAGCAGTGATAAACAAAGCCACTGATAAGCAAAGCCAATGCAAAAGCCATGATGGCTGGGATTGCACTGGTCAGAGACAGAAACAGCATTATCAAACTGGGGAAAGAAAGGGGAAAAGATGTCCCTTGCTACTTTTAAATACATCAGCAAGAAATGGCAGCTAAAGAATACAACACAAATTAGTAAACAGAATTGTAGAATGGTTTGGGTTGGAAAGGACTTTAAAGACCACCTAGTTCCACCCCCTCTGCCATGGGTAGGAACACCTCCTACTAGCCCAGGTTGCTCAAGGCCTCATTCAGCCTGACCTTGAACACCTCCAGAGTGAGGATATCCACAACTTCTTTTGGGCAACCTGTTCCAGTGTCTCCCCATCCTCAGCCAAAAGAATTTCGTCTTCACCTCCAGTCTCAATCTCCCCTCCTCAAGCTTCAATACATTCCTTCTCATCCTGTCACTCCAAGCTCTCCTGGAGCCCCTTCAGGTACTGGAAGGCTGCTCTAAGGTCCCCCAGAGCCTTCTTTTCTCCAGGCTCAACAGCCTCAACTCTCCCAGCCTGTCCCCATAGGAGAGATTCTTCAGCCCTCTGATCATCTTTGTGGTCTACTCTGGACCCTCTCCAGCAGCTCCAGGTCCTTCTTGTGCTGGGGGCCCCAGAGCTGGAGGCAGTGCTGCAGGTGGGCTCTGAGCAGAGCAGAGCAGAGGGGCAGAATCCCCTCCCTGTGCTGCTGCTCTCCCTGCTCTGGCTGCAGCTCAGCACTCAGCTGGCTCTGGGCTGCTAGGGACTATCGCTGGCTCCTGGGGAGTTTGTCACCAAGTGACACCCCCAAGCCCTCTTCCAGGCTGCTCTTGAGCCACTCTTTACACAGTCCATATTTGCTCTTGGTATTGCCCCAGCCCAAGGTGTAGAACCTTGAACTATCCTACTAAACACTGTCTCTTTAAACCCCCCCTTAGACATTTCTGAAAGACTCCAAATCCTTTAAGACTGAGGTAACTGAGAACCAAGTTCAGAAAGAACCTGCTTATTTCTCATGGCTAATTAATTCCATGAGGACCATAGATCCACTACTTACTGCAGACAGTGTCTCTCCAGCCTCCCAGTATGATGCCTTTGAAAGCACAGGCTCTGGAGTAAGAGGACAGGGCACCACACAAGCACTCTTCACTGTCTTCACAGAGGCAGGTGTCATATTTGCATTTCTGCAGAAAGAAGGAAAGGGTCAGTAAAAGGCCACAAGAAACCAACAGGCAGCTGCAGCTTGGTTGCTGTGAAATATTCTGTGTCCTGTTCCTGGTGCTTTTTATATCAACTCTCACAATTGGAGAGCCATGGAAGGAATGGACCAGAAATATTTCATCCACAATGAAAATGTTTGGGTGCTTATCCTAGCCTAAGCCAAGCCTCTTGAACTCTGAAAAGACAGCCAGCCTCCTCCCAACACCTTTCTGAAAGGATTTTGATAGCATCCTCAGTTACAACTTCGGAATGCTGAGGTCCATAAAGCCCCAAATCATAACAGCAAAACATTAACCAGGGCTAGGAAGAGGCTCACAACACTGAAGCTTAGACTGAGCTCCAGGTATGACCAATGGGAATTTCCTTTCTGTTCAGGTAGGCCTCACTTACTGCTCAACAGTGATGAACACAGAGGAAGAAGAAGGTGCTGGTGGTGCCAGTGGATGAGAAGCTCAACAATAGCCAGCAGAGTACACCTGCAGCCCAGAAAGCCAATCACACCCCGGGCTGCTTAAAGAGAAGCATAACCAGGTCGAGGGAGGTGATTCTCCCCCCCTACTCTGCTCTGGTGAGACCCTCCCTGGAGTACTCTGTCCAGTTCTGAAGCCTCTATTGCAGGAAAGATCTGGACATGCTGGAGCATGTTGTCCAGAGAAGGGCCACGAGGAGGAGCAGAGAGCTGGAGCTGCTCTGCAATGAGGACAGACTGAGAGAGTTGGGGCTGCTCAGCCTGGAGAAGAGAAGGCTCCCAGGAGACCTTCTTGTGGCCTTCCAGTATCTGAAGGGGGCTACAAGAAAGCTGGGGAGGGACTTTTGAGGGTGTCAGGGAGGGATAGGGCTGGGGGCGAAGTGGGGAGATTCAGATTGGATGTTAGGAAAAAGTTGTCCCCCATGAGGGTGGTGAAAGACTGGCACAGGTTGCCCAGGGAGGTGGTGGCAGCCTCATCCCTGGAGGTGTTTGCAGCCAGGCTGGATGTGGCTGTGAGCAACCTCATCTGTTGTGTGGTGTCCCTGACCATGGCAGGGGGGTTGGACCTGGCTAATCCTTGAGGTCCCTTCCAACCCTGACGATTCTCTGATTCTAGCATGTGAGTGATTTGGTGTGGCATCCAACCAATACAGGGCACTCAATATTTACTCTTATTATTTTCTGACTTAATAAGCAACTAATATGTAAGGACAGATTTAAACTTTCCATCCACACCAGCACCACTTGAACCTTCTTTCCAGTTCAAATACCCAGTTCAACAAAGATGTACTTTAAAGGCAGAAACATAAGAAGAACAAATCTGCCACCTGCTTCAGCAGCTCTCCGTAAGAATCTCATCGTGGGAGATATTCAGATGCAGACTCTGCTGCCTCAGATAGCCCTGCAAAACCTTCACCAGGTTTTATGAGCAAGCTACTGAGTGATGCCTCAAATGATTGGATAATGATAAATGTCTGTAGTCATCCATCTGAAATAAAGCAGCACTGAAAAAGAGGGCCAGGTTACAATACCTTGTAGTATTCAGAAGGGTCAACAGCTTCGTGGCACCTTGCAAAAGGACCTTCTGGGTCTTTCAGCAAAGAACACCAATGCTCAGCATAATTTGCTGGGAAAAAAGGCAGAAAAACCACATTATATCATCACAGTCCTCTGGAGATCATCCAGTCAAACCTCTCTCCTAAAGCAGGGCACCCACAGCAGCTTGCCCAGGATCACAATGGGCTTGGGATCTCTCCAGAGGAGACTCCACCACCTCTCTGGGCAGCCTGCTTCAAGGCTCCAGCACCCTCACAGCAAAGAAACTTTAACTCATGTTCAGATGAAACCTCCTAGGCACCAGTTTGTGCCCACTGTCCAGGGGAGATTTTGTGTTGTTTATAAATTGCAAATGCAAGCAAATATTGAATGTTTTGTACAGATTCATTGCATTCCAGATTTCTAGACTGTGGTTTTGCTTGCAAGTGCAGCTTCATTTGCTTTCACCTGAGCTGGCCTGGCAATTTTGTTTTCAACCCCTACCACAACACACACATGCAGAAATTATGCATCTGACAGTCAAAACCATTCCAAGGGCACACTACAACTCTTCATAGAACCATAGAATCAATAAGGTTGGAAAAGACCTCAAAGATCATCAAGTCCAACCTGTCACCCAACACCTCCTGACAACTAAATCATGGCACCAAGTGCCACATCCAATGCCCTCTTGAACACCTCCAGGGATGGTGACTCCACCACCTCCCTGGGCAGCACATTCCAATGGTCAATTACTCTTTCTGGGAAGAACTTTCTCCTCACCTCCAGCCTAAACTTCCCCTGACACAGCTTGAGACTGTGTCCACTTGTTCTGGTGCTGGCTGCCTGGGAGAATAGACCAACCCCACCTGGCTACAACCTCCCTTCAGGGAGCTGTAGGCAGCAAGAAGGTCTCCCCTGAGCCTCCTCTTCTCCAGGCTAAGCAACCCCAGCTCCCTCAGCCTCTCCTCACAGGGCTGTGCTCCAGACCCCTCCCCAGCCTCATTGCCTTTCTCTGGACACATTCAAGTGTCTCAATGTCCTTCTTAAATTGAGGAGCCCAGAACTGGACACAGGACTTAAGGTGTGGCCTAACCAGTGCTGAGTACAGGGCAGAATGACTTCCCTGCTCCTGCTAGCCATAGTAGTCCTGATGCAGGCCAGGATGCCATTGGCCTTCTTGGCCACCTGCCCACACTGCTGGCTCATGTTCAGCTACTATCAACCTGTACCCTCAGGTCCCTTTCTGCCTGGCTGCTCTCCAACCACTGTCCCCAGCCTGTAGCACTGCACTGCTCCTTCTGGCAGAAGCCAACCTCCTGACTTCTCAGCATGCTTACCACTTTCAATGCTGAGGCTGCAAGGGTCTTCCAGCTTTTCTTCCTGGTCTGCACAGGTGGACTGAGCTTTCCATGTGTTAGCAAAGGCAGAGCCTGTAGCTTCCACCAGCCCACTGCTTGTTTTGAAGTCATCGCCTTCCATGCCGTTGAAGTTTCCACAGAGACCTATTGAAAAAAGGGAGGGGGAAATTGTTCCTCATCATTACTCATTCTGAAAGGTCAAACTGAAAGGGACAACTGATCACAGCATCACAGAATTTGTGGCAACTGATCACAGCATCACAAAGAGAATTCCATGCAGCTGCTGATGCCACCTCAGTATGAATGTTACTATAAGTACTGAAGGCTCAGGAGCCTGATTTTATGTCTTGAACCTCTTGAAATTAGTCTCCATGAAGATAGCTCTGCCTCAGGAGGTCACAGCCTTATCCTGTATTCTTTAATGCTTTCTGGTGATACTGAATCCACCAAATGCACTAAAATTCTGGGTTTGTGGACAGCTAGAAATTAAACTGCATACAACAGCAAAGAACAGTCTAAGAAATGGATGTGCTAGCACCAAACTGGTAGCTCACTACAGTATGAAAGAATGAAAACACATTTCTGGTTTGCCTGAGTCAATTCTCTTTCAATCTTTGGCTTTCTGCTTTTAGTTTCCTCCTCTTGGATCACTGAGGAGCACAGATTATCCTTAATGTAAAGAATCCCCGAGAGTTCAGCTGAGCAGCAGCATGGCTTTGCTTCCCATTTGAAGAGACACTTGCCTTGGAGTTTCCCTTGAACTGACTGATCCACAGTCACAAAGAGCTGCATGACTGGAGACAACTGAATCTGCAGCTGAAGCCCAACAGCAGTCTGGACAATGAGGTAGTAGGAAGATGGCTTGAAAACGGAGAAGCTGGCTGGAAAACAGAACAGGCACAGTGCAGTAAACACACACATGGGCTACAGGGTGAAACACTTCTTATTAGAGTCAAAAATCATAGAACAGAACAGAAGCAACAAGGTTGGAAAAGACCTCAAAGATCATCAAGTCCAACCTGGCACCCAACACCTCATGACTACAAGACCATGGCTCCAAGTGCCACATCCAATCCCCTCTTGAACACCTCCAGGGATGGGGACTCCACCACCTCCCTGGGCAGCACATTGCAATGGTGAACAACTCTCTCTGGGAAGAACTTTCTCCTCACCTCCAGACTAAACTTCCCCTGGCACAGCTTGAGACTGTGTCCTCTTGTTCTGGGGCTGGGTGCCTGGGAGAAGAGACCAACCCCCACCTGGCTCCAACCTCATTTCAGGGGAGTTGGAGAGAGCAAGAAGGTCTCCCCTGAGCCTCCTCTTCTCCAGGCTAGGCAACCCCAGGTCCCTCAGCCTCTCCTCACAGGGCTGTGCTCCAGACCCCTCCCCAGCTTTGTTGCCCTTCTCTGGACACATTCAAGAGTCTCAATGTCCAGGGGCCCAGAACTGGACACAGGACTCAAGGTGTGGCCTAACCAGTGCTGAGCACAGGGCACAATGACTCCTCTGCTCCTGCTGGCCACACTGCTCCTGATCCAGGCCAGGATGCCCCTTGGCCTTCTTGGTCACCTGGGCACACTGCTGGCTCATGTTCAGGCAGCTGTCAATCAGCACCCCCAGGTCCCTCTCTGTTTGGCAGCTCTCAGCCACTCTGACCCCAGCCTGTAGCTCTGCCTGGGGTTGTTGTGGCCAAAGTGCAGCCCCTGGCACTTGGACTTGTTGAATGCCAACCTGATGGACTCTGCCCATCTGTCCAGCCTGGCAAGATCCCTCTGGAGAGCCTTTCTAAATAAATATCACCTGCCAGGAAGACTCTAAGGTCAGGATCAAATTGATCATTTTGGCATCCAGAAGTCACTGGTCAACTGGACACAAGGCTGGTCCCCACTACCGTAACACATTGCTTAGCTATAGTGACTCATCCCTGCAATACATTTAAGCTATTTATTTATTAGATGGTCTATTTTATTGCCCAGACCACTTCATTTTTCTCTAATTTAATCCATTTGTTTGTTGGGTGGTCTGTTTTACTGCCTGGAGCACTTCAGTTTCTCCAAACATTCATCTACACACTGTAATTGTTATTGCATGGGCACTCCTGAAGCTATCATCCCATGAAGATTTGCCCTCTCAGATAAAGGATTTGCTGTCTTGCAGCTAAGTTGCCATCTGCAGGTAGGGTGGTAAAAAAAAGCAGCACACAATGTGTCAGGGTGCTGCCTGAGCCTGTCTAGGAAGGAGTGATAAAGACAAGCTCTACACTTCTTTTACATGTTACTCCCAGAGCTCACAGCTGCTCTCTGATTGTGATCAGCTACCAGAAGTCACAGAATCACAGTGTTAGGGGTTGGAAGGGACCTCAAAAGATCATCCAGTCCAACCCCCCCAGCCAGAGCAGGGTCACCTAGAGCAGGTCACACAGGAACACAACCAGGCAGGTTTTGAATATCTCCAGAGAGGGAGACTCCACAGCCCCCCTGGGCAGCCTGCTCCAGGGCTCTCTCACCCCCACAGTGGAAAAAAAAAAGCCTCCTGTTTCCATGGAGCTTCCTAAGCCTCAGCTTCCACCACTGCCCCTTGTGCTGCATTGGGCATCACCCAGCAGAGCCTGGCTCCAGCCTCTGGGTACTCACCCTGCACATCTTTATCAACATGAATAAGATCAGGCTCCTAAATTAGGTGAGCTGAGCCTGCCTCTCAAAGTGTCCAAACCCACCGATTATATCAAATGCTGCTGGTGTCTCAAGTGAGCTGCAAAGATGCTCTAAGTGCAACCTTCATTCCTTCCCTGCTTTACCAAAAGATAACAGCAGTTACCTTTTGCCAGATTTTCTTCCCACAGGAAAGCAAAACCAAAAACAGAGGGAAGCAAGCGTGGTGGGATGGACACGCCTGGGCCTCAGCATGACTGAGAGCCAGGACATGGCTACATCATGCAGCCAGGCTTGGAAAATCCTAAATACCCCTCTTTATGGGCTGTAAATTTAAACCATGACAACTGCTCTTTCCCAAGCTACATGTCAAAGTGTATTCAAGATGTATGAGTGTGGTGGGTTAACACCCTTTTCTGAGAACAAAAGAACAAAGCAGGGGGAGGGCTTGCAGGTACTTTTCACTCCCTGCAGGGCATTTTTCGCCTGGGAAGCTGAGTCTGTTCCACTCCCCCCTCCCTGCCCAGCTAGGGTATAAAAAGCAGGACACCATAGCTGTTGGCTCCTGGCTTTTCTGGCTCCTGCCTCTGCTGGATGAGAGCTACTGCAGCTGCCCTCCTGCTCCTCTGCCACGTGGTCGGACCTGATCCTTCTCCCTGCTGCCTCCACGCTTCCTCAGGGAAAGGCTGGTTTTGTATTACTCTCTTGTTTTTTTGTCCCCCTCCCATCCATCCTTGTTCCTTGTCCTTGTGAACCTTTTTTCCTGTTATTGTTATATATATATACTGCTTAAAGACAACTCTGTTATTGTTATATACATATATATATACTGCTTAAAGACAACTCTTTACCTCTCTACTTCCAAGCCGACTCCAAATTATTGTTTGGTGGATTTGCTCCTTCCTTTTCTCCCCTCTCTGTTGGGAGGGAGGAGGGGTGGGGAGTGGGGGATTCTCAGCCTTGTACCCCACCTGAGCTCTTAACTTCCAGTTAAGGCTCAAACCACTACAATGAGAGTGTGAAGGACACTGCTTTCACTCACCCACTCTACACAGAGTCAGCCTGCCCACCAGGTTCTCAGTGGCAGCTATTAAATGACATTGATCCCAAAGCTGATACAAAATCTGAGCGAATTTCACATGCCTCTCTTCTACTTTTGCCTCTGACCAACCACATCCCCATGTGAGAAGTCTCTTACCTGACACATGAGGCACATTCACTGTCATGTCATTCAGTAACACGCTGCCGTCGGGTCTGAAAACCACCACCTGTGAAGCAGCAAGCAGAGCCAATGAAGTTCCAGGCACTGGGAGTTAAAAAAGGCTCATAAAATTAAGCAACTAAGAGAGGAGATGTTTTGGGCATTCAGACTGTGGTGAGAACCTCAAATCTTTGGCAGGAAGAATCTGTTGGAAAATTGAACGTGGCAGCTAAAGTCCAGGAGACAATGAAGGTTTCGTCTCGCTGTTCAGCGTGGGGGTGGGCAGAAACCTCTGGAGATCATCCAGTCCCACCCCACTACTCAAGCAGGGCACCCACAGCAGCTTGCCCAGGAGCACAATGGCCAAGGTGGGGTGGGAATCTTTCCAGAGAAGACTCCACAACCCCTCTGGATGGCCTACTCCAGGGTTCCAGCACCCTCACAAGTGAAGAAGTTTCTCCTCATGTTAAGATGGAACCTTCTGGGCAACAGTGTGCCCAGTGCCCCTTGTCTTCTCACTGGGCACCACTGAAAAATGCCTGGCCCCATCCTCTTGAACCCCTCTTCTTAATGCACCCCAGGACAACATTAACCTTCTTGTCCATAATGGCACATTGCTGGCTCATCCTGAGTTTGGTGTCCACCAGCACTCTCAGGTCCTCCTCAGAGCTGCTTCCCAGCAGGTCAGCCCCTAACTTACATTGGTGCAAGGGCTTTTTCCTCCCCCAGTGCAGGACCCTACACATGCCCTTGTTGAACTTCCTGATGTTCCCTCCAGCCTGTCCAGGTAAGTGATTTATAGCAGTAACAAAACGTGAAGCTTATTTATGTTGGACACTTTGGTTTCAGCAAGGAAAATATTGAGCCCCCAGGATCTACAGCAAGTTCCTATTCCCTATGAAATTCCTGCTTATTCCTAGGAAATGCTGCAGCTTCAGTGTCATGGCTCAGGGCAGCTCTGAAATGGTAAGAAAGCAGTTTGTGGAGCTTCCTCATAAGAGGTTAATCTGCACATACAGAAACATCAAATGATGGGGTTTGGACTTGGTTTGGTTTTGCTCCAGTCTTGCTTTCAAGGACGTGAAAGACCAGAAGCACAGGAGGAAAAGTATGTGTATGTGTGTGTAAAATTCTGTCTCAGGGTAGCCCAGATATTCCTACAACCAAACAGAATATGAAAGTGAATGAAAAATGCAAATAGTTAAGAAGGTAGGGTTGTGTCAATATTCTAAGGTGCAATCCCTTCTGAATTCAGAGATCTGCTGAATTCTAAGGTGAGCTCCCTCCTGAATTCTAAGGTGGGTTCCCTTCTGTATCCTAAGGTGGGATCTCTTCTGTATCCTAAGGTGAGCTCCTTCCTGAATCCTAAGGGGAGCTCCCTCCTGAATCCTAAGGTGAGCTCCCTTCTGAATCCTAAGCTGAGCTCCCTTGTAAATCCTAAGGTGGGATCCCTTCTGTAGCCTAAGGTAGGATCTCTTCTGTAGCCTAAGGTGAGCTCCCTTCTGAATTCTAAGGTGAGCTCCCTCCTGAATTCTAAGGTGGGATCCCTTCTGTAGCCTAAGGTGGGATCCTTTCTGAATCCCAAGGTGAGATCTCTTCTGTATCCTAAGGTGAGCTCCCTCCTGAATCCTAAGGTGAGATCCTTTCTGAATCCTAAGCTGAGCTCCCTTCTGAATCCTAAGGTGAGCTGCCTTCTGTATCCTAAGGTGAGCTGCCTAGTGAATCCTAAGGTGAGCTGCCTTCTGTATCCTAAGGTGAGCTGCCTTCTGTATCCTAAGGTGAGCTCCCTAGTGAATCCTAAGGTGAGCTCCCTTCTGTATCCTAAGGTGAGCTCCCTAGTGAATCCTAAGGTGAGATCTCTTCTGTATCCTAAGGTGAGCTCCCTAGTGAATCCTAAGGTGAGATCTCTTCTGTATCCTAAGGTGAGTTCCCTCCTGAATCCTAAGGTGAGCTCCCTCCTGAATCCTAAGGTGAGCTCCCTAATGAATCCTAAGGTGAGCTCCCTAGTGAATCCTAAGGTGAGATCTCTTCTGTATCCTAAGGTGAGTTCCCTCCTGAATGCTAAGGTGAGCTCCCTTCTGAAAACAACTCAATTAGATCTATAAAATTATATCTGAATAAAGTAAAATAGTGTGAAGGCAGGAAGAATGTTGCTTTTCATTCCAGCCAGCCTGGACCACAGTGAGACTAATCATAGAGCAGAGAAGAGAGAAGGGAAGAGAGGGATATGTCAGCTCCTTGGAGTCCCATCTTTTGTCCAGTTTAGGTCTATTTTGAGTTCTCGAGGCAGAAATCAGAGTTATTTTTCAGCCTTATCTCTCCACAATGGTGACTAAGAGGAGTCAGTTATTGCTCCACAATCCAGGAATGATGGTCATTTCCCAGCACATCTAGCAGAACCCACATCTAGCAGGGCAGTGACTGGCTGGGGAGCAGCCCTGAGGAGAGAGCCTTGGGGGTGCTGGGGGAGGAGAAGCTCCCCAGGAGCTCTCAGGGTGCACTTGCAGCCCGGAAAGCCAAGCAGAGCCTGGGCTGCAGCAGGAGAAGTGTGGCCAGCAAGGCAAGGGAGGGGATTCTCCCCCTCTGCTCAGCCCTGGTGAGACCCCACCTGGAGTACTGCCTCCAGTTCTGGAGCCCCTATTACAAGAGGGATCTGGAGGTGCTGGAACATGTCCAGTGAAGGGCCACGAGGAGGAGCAGAGGGCTGGAGCACCTCTCCTGTGAGGACAGACTGAAGGAGTTGGGGCTGTTCAGGCTGGAGAAGAGAAGGCTCTGAGGGTGACCTCATTGTGGCCTTCCAGTATCTGAAGGGGGCCTACAAGAAGGCTGGGGAGGGACTTTTCAGGCTATCAGGGAGTGATAGGACTAGGGGGAATGGAATGAAGCTGGAAGTGGGGAGATTCAGGCTGGAGGTGAGGAGGAAGTTCTTCACCGTGAGGGTGGTGAAGCCCTGGAATGGGTTGTGCAGGGAGGTGGTTGAGGCCCTGTCCCTGGAGGTGTTTAAGAGCAGGCTGGATGAGGCCCTGGCCAGGCTGATCTAGTGTGGGGTGTCCCTGCCCATGGCAGGGGGGTTGGAACTAGATGATCCTTGTGGTCCCTTCCAACCCTAACTGAAACTATGAAACTATGAAACTAAGACTTACATTTTTTTTTGTGATCAGCCAGCAGCACAACAGTCTTCAAACAGCTCTGCTTGTCCGCGGAGCCACAGGGAGCCAGCTCTGCCAGCAGTGCGTGACTCTCATTTGCAGTACCCTACAGCCACAGGGAAATAGGTGTCCATTAGTCCAATCAAAGGGCTCACAAGATGATCTCCAAAAGAAAGGCTGAAGGCATCAGGCTATTGTTACTGCAGAGCTGAGCTCCTGAAACCATTATTTCAGCGCTGGCTCTGCAAGCTGAATCGTCTCCCCCAGTGGTAAGGTTTCTACTCCAGCAAGAGTTTTGTCAGTGTCTGGGCAGCAGGTGCTTTGGGGATGATGAATTAAACAGCTGCCTGGCTCCTTCCTCTAGCTGACTTTGACACTCAGACAGAGAAACAGCTATTGCAGATCAGGCTCGGAGCTTCTGACCCTGAGAAGTGCCAATGCTTGCGGGCTACCCATCCATGCAGCTAGAGAGAGCCATAAACACAGAGGACTCCACTGGGTGCTAACAACATGTGGAGTCTGCTGTCTGACTAAGTTAACCACTCAGCACAGTAAGTTCCCAGCTCCCTCCTAGGGCTGGCAGAGCCTGTCCTGATTTTTTTCAGTGCAGCTTTCAGCATTTCTGCTTGCCTCATCCCAGAAAAAGATGGGAGCACAGCCCCAGCTACAGCATATCAGCACACAGCTCTGCTCACTCTGTAAGAGAGAAGCCCTACAGTACACAGTACCTTGGCCAACACGTAGTAGCAGTCTCCATGGAAGGTGTATTTCTTCCCATCAAAGGTGGTGATATGGGAACCTCCTTCCACTGAGCATTTGCCTGGGCAGGGTAAGTCTTTGCATGTCCATCTGCCTGAATTGCAGGTGCTACAAACAGACAAACAATTCAGAAATTAATGAGAGATATTACAGGAGCTGAGAGCACTGAAAGCACTGAAAGCTACCAGGCAAAAAGCTCTCCACAGGTGGTTTAAAACTGCAGCTTTGACCATTCCCTCAGGATTTCCCCACTGCCACATGCAGAGATACCAGAAAACCTCTCAGAAAACTGATTGTTTAGACATGCAATATAAACTCTAAGGTCAGAATGTTGTCAGGAAGCCTCCTGGGACTCAAATAGAAGGTGGCAGCACACTGATCCATTTAGAGTAATAGAATCATGGAATAGTTAGGATTGGAAGGGACCTCAAGGCTCAGCCAGTTCCAACCCCCCTGCCATGGGCAGGGACACCTCACACTACAGCAGGTTGCTCACAGCCACCTCCAGCCTGGCCATAAAACCTCCAGGGATGAGGCTTCCACCACCCTCCTGGGCAACCTGGGCCAGGCTCTCACCACCCTCATGGGGAACAACTTCTTCCTAACATCCAATTGGAATCTACCCCTTTCCATTTTTATTCCATTCCCCTACTCCTATCATTACCTAACACCCTAAAAAGCCTCTCCCCAGCTTTCCTGCAGCCCCCTTTCATTCCAAGCAAGGTGTATAAACAACCCTGACCCTTACCATTCTTCACACTCGTTGGTAATGTTTTGCCCAGGAGCATACTGCTTTCCATGGAGCTTGCAGGAGCACTGGCTGCGTGCTATGCAGCCTCCATCAGTGATGTCATCATACACAGTTCCTGCAAAGCACAACAGGAAGCTATTTCAGCTCTTTCTGAAGAGAAGAAACTCTCAGGGTCTCAGCTTGAGACAGAAAGTAGAAGCTGAGCTTAGCAAAGCTGGGAAGAACAACTGTTTCTATTTTTTTGTGTGATATAAGACATGTCCTAGAAAACTGAAGTGTAGCCATGAGATCATCCAGTCCAACCTGTCACCCAAGACCTCATAACTACTAAACCATGGCACCAAGTGCCACATCCAATCCCCTCTTGAACACCTCCAGGGATGGGGACTCCACCACCTCCCAGGCAGCACATCCCAATGGCTAACAACTCCCTCTGTGAAGAACTTTGTGGAGAACTTTCTCTTCACCTCAAGCCTAAACCTCCCCTGGCACAGCTTGAGACTGTGTCCTCTTGTTCTGGTGCTGGGTGCCTGGGAGAAGAGACCAACCCCCACCTGGCTACAACCTCCCTTCAGGGAGTTGTGGAGAGCAATGAGGTCTCCCCTGAGCCTCCTCTTCTCCAGGCTAAGCAACCCCAGCTCCCTCAGCCTCTCCTCACAGGGCTGTGCTCCAGACCCCTCCCCAGCCTCATTGCCCTTCTCTGGACACCTTCCAGTCTCTCAATGTCCTTCTTGAATTGAGTAGCCCAGAACTGGACACAGGACTCAAGGTGTGGCCTAAGCAGCGCTGAGTACAGGGGCAGAATGACCTCCCTGCTCCTGCTGGCCACACTCTCCCTGATGCAGGCATTAATTAATTAATGAACTATTACCTCCTTTAAGGAAAAAAAAACCCAAACTCTTATAATTGTGCTTTCCTAGGAGGGGAAATCATGAGCAGAAGTACTTATTTCTAAGGTGTAATTTGACTACTTCTCAGGTTTTTGCTGTGACCTCCCTCAACAGACCTCTTCCATACACAAGAGCTAGACCAACAACTTGCCTTCAGGGCAGAAGCATCCATCCATGTAGTGCTCCTCACAAAGGCTGCTGACTTCTGAGTGTGAGCAAGTATCCATGCAGGGGGAGCTGCTCTCTCTGTAGACCATATTCTTTGGACAAGTCTTGGCTGAAAGAGTAAGACAGCAGCAGTTGAGAGTGAAGTCCATCATTCCTCAGAAACCAGGGATCATATCCCCTACAGCCCTCAAGTCAGTGGTGCCCTAAGCCAGACTCCATCTGGTCAAGCATGGTTGGCTGTTTCTCAGCTGCTTTCCCTACTTTCCATAGTTTCTTCTTTTGGTTTCAAATGGACCAAATGATTGCAGGCTTCTGCAGCATCAGGCCTCCCAGGTTTTTAGTGGGAGCAGCATTTCTACTTGCTGAAAATGATTCCTGAATAACAAAGGCAATTAAGGAATCACAGAATCTTTCAGGCTGGAAAAGCCCTTTAAGATCAAGTCCAACCGTTAACCCCACACTACCGAGTCTGGTGCTAGACCACATCCCTCAGTACCACACCTACACAGCTTTTACATCTCTTTAGAGGTGGGAACTTCACTACTGCCCTTGGCAGCCTGTTCCATGGCTTCATAACCCTTTGGGCGAAGAAATTTTTCTTGATGCTCATCCCAAACCACCCCTGGTGTGACCTGAATCCATTTCCTCTCATCCCATCACTTGCTACCTGGGAGATGAGACCAACCCCCACCTGGCTTCAGCCTCCTCTCAGGGAGCTGTAGAGAGCCATGAGGTCTCCCCTCAGCCTCTTCTTCTCCAGACTGAACACCCCCCAGCTCCCTCAGCTGCTCCTCCCCAACCCTGCTCTCCAGAGCCTTCCCCAGCTTGGTTGCCCTTCTCTGGACCTACTCCAGCACCTCAATCAATGTCCTTCCAGGCGTGAGGGGCCCCAAACTGAACCCATTATTAAGGAGGAGATCAGGAAGCCCACAGTATGTCGTTTACTGCACTATTGGTGTGTAATACATAATGCATAGCTACAGTCTTGCAAAGGAGGAATGAGCTGAGATGCTTCTCAGTGCTACAGCCAGGAAAGGCTCGGGAAGAGAGCTGCTTACGGCAGAAGTTCTGCGTCCTCCACTCTCCCGGCCGGCCGCCGGCGTGCGAGCACTGGCGAGAGTACTCAGAGATGGTGCTGCAGAGGCAGAAGGAGTCCTCTTCCCCGTTGCAGGCACACTTGTCCTGCATGCAGGCTTGGATGTACATCTCCAGGTTGAGGCGCAACTGGCAGTCAGCGAAGGCGGAGGAGGTCAGCAGCCTCAGGCACTCGTCGCGCTGCGGGGAAAGAGGAGCTCTGTAACCACCTCAGCTTCCAGACGCTTCTTGTCGTGTCTTAAATCTGTTGCCATCTAAACAGCAACATCCAGAAGGGCCTCCATCCAGAGGGACCTTGACAGGCTGGAGAGCTGGGCCCATAACAACCCCATGCGGTTCAACAAGACCGAGGGCAAGGTCCTGCAGCTGGGGCAGGGCAATCCCAAGCACTGATAGAGGCTGGGCAGGGACTGGCTTGAGAGCAGCCCTGGAGAAAAGGCCTTGGGGGTGCTGGGGGATAAGATCAACAGGAGCCAGCAGGGAGCACTTGCAGCCCAGAGAGCAAATCATATCCCGGGCTGCATCAAGAGAAGCACAGCCAGCAGGTCAAGGGAGGTGATTCTCCCTCTTTGCTCCATTCTGGTGAGACTCCACCTGGAGCACTGCCTCCAGTTTTGGAGCCTCTATTGCAGGAAAGATCTGGACGTGCTGGAGCATGTCCAGAGAAAGGGCCATGAGGATGAGCAGAGGGCTGGAGCTGCTCTGCTATGGAGACAGACTGAGAGAATTGGGGTTGTTCAGTCTGGAGAGGAGAAGGTTCCCAGGAGACCTTCTTGTGGCCTTCCAGGATCTGCAGGGGGCTACAAGAAATCTGGGGAGGGACTTTTGAGGGTGTCAGGGAGTGATAGGATTAGGGGAGTGGAACAAAACTAGAAATAGGTAGAATCAGATTGTATGTTAGGAAGAGGTTGCTCCCCATGAGGGTGATGAGAGCCTGGCACAGGCTGCCCAGAGAGGTGGTGGAAGCCTCATCCCTGGAGGTGTTTGCAGCCAGGCTGGAGGTGGCTGTAAGCAACCTCACCTGGTGTGAGGTGTCCCTGCCCATGGCAGGGGGGTTGGACCTGACTAATCCTTGAGGTCCCTTCCAACCCTGACAATTCCATGATTCTCACAGTTAATCAAGTAAGAAAGAAAACATTTGCCCCTGAAGGGACAAAGTCTTCACAGTTCCTCACACACTACTGCTCTCCCGGGGTCCATGCAGGTGCAGTTCACCACCAGGAATACTCACATGCTCATTACAGCTTGGAAGGGCTTGAGTTTCATCAGGATCCTCACATTTGGCATTGGGTTTGTGGATCTTCTGCAAATTTCCATAGGTGATGGAATTGTAGCTGGCATCTGCAAGAAAAAAAATCACAAAGAGAACTTGCTGAGCCCCCAAAAGTGGCAGCAGGGAGGATCTGAGACTCCACTGATGAAGGAAAACTGTTCCTGTGGTATTAAAAGTGCCTGTAGGACACAGGTCTCTGCTTTGAATTATGTCTATTATGTCTGACTGTGCTTAAAAATGTGAGGAGAAAAGGAGGCCAGCAGGGAAAAGAATAAGATGATTCCTTAGACAGGAATGCAGGACTGGGATAGAATGTTTTTCTTCTGGGGCAACCACAGCTGAGATTTGGTCTCCTGTGGTGCTCCTAAGCACATTGGTTATCAGGTTATCTGCTGTGATAACTACCATTATAAATAGGACTGTGGAATCATAGAGTGGTTTGGCTTGCAAGACACAGAATGAAAGAATGTTAGGGGCTGGAAGGGACCTCAAAAGCTCATCCAACCCCCCTGCCAGAGCAGGATCACCTAGAACAGATCACACAGGAATGCATCCAGATGTATTTTGACTATCTCCACAGAGGGAGGCTCCACAACCCCCTTGGGCAGCCTGTTCCAGGGCTCTGTCACCCTCACAGGGAAAAAAATTCTTCTGCATGTTCAAAAGGAACTTCTTTTGCCTCAGCTTCCACCACTGCCCCTTGTGCTGTCCTTGGGCATCACCCAGCAGAGCCTCTGGGCACTCACCCTGCACATCTTTATCAACATGAATGAGGTCACCTCTCAGGCTCCTCTTCTACAAGCTACAGAACCCCAGCCCCCTCAGGCTCTCCTCCTAAGGAGGATGTTCCACTCCCTTGATCATCTTTGTGGCTCTGTGATGGACTCTCTCCAGTAGCTCCCTGTCCCTCTTGAACTGAGGGGGCAAGAACTGGACACAGCATTCCAGATGCAGCCTCATCAGGGCAGAGTAGAGGAGGAGGACAACCTCTCTCAAGCTAATGACCCTGTAACCACCTGAGCTCAACCACATGGGTGGTTGGCCCTTCTAAACCACCCCAGGATACCACTTATCTTTTTGGCCACAAGAGCACATTGCTGGCTCATGGCCAACCTTCCATCCACTAGAACCCCAGGTCCTCTTCCCCTTCACTGCTCTCCAACAGCCTACATGGGGTTGTGCTTTCCCAGGTGCAAGACTCTATAGTTGCCCTTGTTGAACCTTTAAAGATCATCGAGTCTAACCCCTCTAGAGTGAGCAGAGACATCTTCAAGTAGATGAGGCTGCTCAGGCTGGCTCACCTCCATTGATAAACTCGTTGTAGACTGGAATTCCGTTGTAATCCCCACAGAGACCACAGGTGCGGTTGGCGAATTTGCTGTCCAGCTCCACCTACACAATGGAAAGAAAAAGGAAAAGCAGAAAAATCATTATTAGGAGCATGAAGGAATTCCAAAGCAAACAGATTTACTCCAAACCAGACACTGGTAAATGATAGAAGTGATGGTGAACTCAAGACTCTTAGGCAAGCAGCTATGGAAAAATAATGTGTAGCACAGCTAATAAATCACAGAATCAATAAGGTTGGAAGATAGCTCAAGGATCAAGTCCAAGCTGTCACCCAACACCTCCTGACTACTAAACCATGGCACCAAGTGCCATTTCCAATCCCCTCTTGAGCACCTCCAGGGATGGTGACTCCACCACCTCCCTGGGCAGCACATTCCAATGGCCAGTTCCTGTTTCTGGGGAAGAACTTTCTCCTCACCTCCAGCCTAAACCTTCCCTGGTGCAGCCTGAGACTGTGTCCTCTTGTTCTGTCACAGGCTGTCTGGGAGAAGAGACCAACCTCCACCTGGATACAACCTCCCTTCAGGGAGTTGTAGACAGCAAGGTCTCCCTTGACCCTCCTCTTCTCCAGGCTATGCAACCCCAGCTCCCTCAGCCTCTCCTCACAGGGCTGTGCTCCAAACCCCTCCCCAGCTTTGTTGCCCTTCTCTGGACACCTTCCAGCAGCTCAACAGCTTTCCTAACCTGAGGAGCCCAGAACTGGACACAGGACTCAAGGTGTGACCTAACCAGTGCTGAGTACAGGGGCACAAGGACTTGCCTGCTCCTGCTGGCCCTACTGTTCCTGATGCAGGCCAGGATGCCATTGTCCTTTTTGGCCACCTGGGCACACTGCTGGCTCATGTTCAGCTACTATCAACCAGTACCCTCAGGTCCCTTTCTGCCTGGCAGCTCTCAGCCACTCTGCCCCCAGCCTGTAGCTCTGCCTGGGGTTGCTGTGGCCAAAGTGCAGCCCCTGGCACTTGAATTTGTTGAATGTCATCCCATTGGACTCTGCCCATCTGTTCAGCCTGGCAAGGTCCCTCTGGAGAGCCCTTCTACCCTCTAACAGATCAACACACCTTGGATATTAGGTTGGACTCGATCTCAAAGGTCTCTTCCAACCTGGTTAATTCTATTCTATGCTATTCTATTCTATGCTATTCTATTCTATGCTATGCTATGCTAAACATCTGCTCCCAACTTGGTGTCATCTGCAAATTTACTGATGACTGACTCAATCCCCTCATCAGATCATCAATGAAGATGTACAACTAGATATAAAAAGAGAGAAAACAGAAGGAAGTCACTGAAGCTCCTGGTCTCCACTAATGGCAAAAGCCATCACAGTGATGAGGCTGAAAAGAAAAACATTCTTAACATCACAAGACTCTTTATTTTCCTTCTTCTGTTACCTACTGGGATAAAGGTAAAGTCTTGCTATAAATAGGGAAGTCGATGAAGACTCTGCTTTCAATGACAAGCTGAAGGGAAGTGCAGATTGCCTCCTGGGAGTTACAGCAAAAGCCTCAGCTATTTCCCAGAAAGCTCCTTCTCTCTTTCTTTAGGCTACTAAGACCATCTGCATGCCCTACTGCTACCCCTACTGGGTCCAGAGGAGGGCCACGACAATGCTCTCACCTCACCTGGAGCACTGCGTCCAGGTCTGGAGCCCTCAATATAGGAAGGTCATGGACCTGATGGAGCAGGTCCAGAGGAGGGCCACAAGAATGATCAGGGGGTTGGAGCACCTCTGCTTAGAGGACAGGCAGAGGGACCTGGGGGGTGCTCAGCCTGGAGAAAAGGCTCCTAGAAGACCTAATAGCAACCTTCCAGTACCTGAAGAGGGCTACAAGAAGGAGGGAGAGAGACTGTTTGCAAAGACCTGCAGTGACAGGATTAGAGGCAGTGGCTTTAAGCTGGAGAACAGGAGATTTAGATTGGATGTTAGGAACAAGTTCTGCACCATGAGAGTGCTGGAACACTGCAACAGGTTGCCCAGGGAGGTGGTTGAGGCCCCTTCCCTGGAAATATTCATGGTAAGGCTCAATGAGGCTCTGGGCAGCCTGATCGGGTTGGGGTCACCCCTGCTGACTGTGGGGAGGTCAGACTGGATGACCTCTGGAGGTCCCTTTCAGCCTGCACCATTCTATGATTCTATCTCATTGCAGAGAAAGGAACTTTGTGTTTAAACTAAGGTACTCTGAGTGCCAGTTGGATGAGTTTAGTTTCATAGTTTCAGTCAGGGTTGGAAGGGACCACAAGGATCATATAGTTCCAACCCCCCTGCCATGAGCCAGCCTAATGCTCTGCTCTCTTTAGTTCATGACATTCTGACTCTGTTCAGTACACAGTAAAGCTCTTTATAACTCAGGATACACCAATAAAGAAGACTTGGATAGAGTCAGAGACTGCTTGGGGTTGGAAGGGACCTTGAACATCACCTAGTTCCAACCCTCCTGCCATGGGCAGGGACACCTCCTGCTAGACCAGGCTGCTCAAGTCCCCAGGGATCATACATACCATCAGTGCATCTTCCTGGTTCCAAATCAGGCTCAGGCCAAATTTGGCATACACTTTGGTGTAGATGTCACTGCTCTCAATAAACAAACCAGAGCTGTAGTAAGGTGTCTTCACACTAGAAACAAAACCAGAGACTTTGCATTAGTACAGACCCATAAGGCTGAGGGGGACATTAATGTCTGCAAAAAGCCAAACATCTTCAGGAACAGAGAAACCACTCTCTGGATTCCTGATCCCAGCCACACAGGAGGCCCTGTTGTAACGAGGCATAAAATCCCTACTCTGTGACACCTGAAATGCAAAGCAGTTTCAGAGGCAAAGCTTCCCCAAAGGTAGAGGTTCATTAAGAAAAAAGCCAAAATATCCAATGTCTTCCATTTCCAAGGACAGTCCTCACTGTGGTTTGATAGGGAATGTTGAAACACTCACTAATAATTTACTCCAATGAAAGAAGCAACAACCCAAACAGAAGCTTTCCTTTACCAAAAGGCCTGGCAACCTTTTCAGGCAGATTGGTTGCTCCTTTGCAAAGAGCTTCCTCCTCTGGGGGGACCTTAGAGCTGCCTTCCAGTACCTGAAGGCAACCTACAGGAAGGCTGCAGAGGGACTTTTCATAAGGATGTCTAGTAACAGGACAAGGGGGAATGGGTTTAAGATGAGGGAGGGTAGATTTAGTCTGGATCTTAGGAAGAGGTGCTTTGGTACAAGGATGGTGAGACTCTGGATAGGTTGCCAAGGGAGTTGTGGATGCCTCCTCCCTGGGGGTGTTCAAGGGCAGGTTGGATGAGGCCTTGGGCAGCTGAGTCTAGCTGAGAGGTGTCCATGCTTATAGCAGGGCAATTGGAGTAGATGATCTCTGAGGTCCCTGCCAGCCAGAGCCATCCTACTCTGCTCTTGTCCATCTGCCTGACGGTGCGCTACGCAGCTTCCTTCAGCGTTGAAGGGACAGTGGCAACCAGCCTCACCCTATAAAGTGTGAAGAGCTAGGATCTGTTCTAGCAGAAGTGGAGTCAGCTGGAATCCAGCCCAAACCACCAGTTCATCATCCACAGATTTGCCAATATAATTGTCACCTATCAGGGTCCCTGGCTATGCACATCTCCTCCTCACCCAGTCTCTTGCCTGGCAGAATTTTGTTCTTCTGTCACTGGCATTTCTCCAACCATTTACCTCAGACCTTTTGAACATGGGACCTCCACATTTAAATAGTAGGCAAGAAGACACAAGCAATTTATGTCTATTTTTGCCCTCATTGCTCACCCTCTGGACAGCCAGGCCTCAAGAGATAGACTCATAGAATCAGAGAATCAACAAGGCTGGAGAAGACCTCAGAGACCATCAAGTCCAACCTGTCACCCAACTAACTAAACCATGGCTTCAAGTGCCATGTCCATTCCCTTTCTGAACATATGGGTTTGGAGAGAGATTGTAAAAGACTGGGCAGCTTTTCAGCTCTCAGAGCATGGGATATTTCTCCTGTTCTTCTAGGACATTTTCTTCCCCCTAGGACATTAAATCAGTCAGTGGATCAGGTACCAAAAGGCCAATTCAGATATTTGTCTGCTTCCCAGTTTTCACTGCAGCAGTGTGAAATGCTATTGTGCCTGACAATGACCATAGGTCATTTAAAAAGCAATATAGGAGATGAAGCTCCACAAAAAACTCAATCTCCCATGCAGCAAAAAACTCTTCAGGAGGGATCTATTGTTTCTCAGGGCATTACTTGGTTTAAGAAAAACAAATTTAAAAGGCTTTCTAAACTTGGTTTTCATGAAGTTTTGGGGTTTTTTTTTTAAAGCCCTGAGTGCATGATGAAGGGCAAGAATGAATTATTTTTCATCAGTTCATGGCATTTGGTTATGAATCTTTGAATTCAGATGTGGTCCTTGGGAGAGTGAATGCCATTTGTTATCTTTGAACAGCTTTTTCAGTGGAATGGCTCCAAACTTCACAGCAAAAAGCTGAATTCTGGGCAAAACCTAGTCCTACAATGGCAATAGGAAGAGCTTTGCTGGTAAGTTACACCAAGAAATACTAAGAGCTAGTTTCTTCCATCTTTAGACCTGGGTCTTAACCTATGAGTTGCTTCAGAGTGCAAATATATAGACACTGAAAGGAACAGGATGAGAGAATAGAATAGAATAGAATAGAATAGAATAGAATAGAATAGAATAGAATAGAATAGGATAGGATAGAATAGAATAGAATAGAATAGAATAGAATAGAATAGAATAGAATAGAATAGAATAGAATAGAATAGAATAGGATAGAATAGAATAGGATAGAATAGAATAGGATAGAATAGATAGAATAGAATCAATAAGGTTGGAAGAGACCTCTGAGATCGATTCCAACCTACCATCCAACACCATTTAATCAACTCAACCATGGCACCAAGCACCCCATCCAGGCTCTTCCTAAACACCTCCAGGGATGGTGACTCCACCACCTCCCTGGGCAGCACATTCCAATGGGCAATCACTCTTGCTGGGAAGAATTTCTTCCTAAAATCCAAGCTAAACCTCCCCTGGCACAGCTTGAGACTGTGTCCTCTTGTTCTGGTGCTGGGTGCCTGGGAGAAGAGACCAACCCCCACCTGGCTACAACCTCCCTTCAGGGAGTTGTGGAGAGCAATGAGGTCTCCCCTGAGCCTCCTCTTCTCCAGGCTAAGCAAGCCCAGCTCCCTCAGCCTCTCCTCACAGGGCTGTGCTCCAAACCCCTCCCCAGCTTTGTTGCCCTTCTCTGGACACCTTCCAGCATCTCAACTTCTTTCCTAACCTGAGGGGCCCAGAACTGGACACAGGACTCAAGGTGTGGCCTAAGCAGTGCTGAGCACAGGGCAGAATGACTTCCCTGCTCCTGCTGGCCACACTGTTCCTGATGCAGGCCAGGATGCCATTGGCCTTCTTGACAGGAAAGGATAGGCTAAGAAACTACTTGGCATCAGTCATAGTGTCAGACAAGTTCCTGGTGCAACCACGTTACAGGAAAAGAAAATCACTACAGCTTGCTGTGCAAAACTCCCTACTGCCACACACAAACTCTCATAAATTCTGACCTGCACTCCCTCTGCTATAATCCCTTGATGAATGGCCACAGGATGATAAAGAATTGCCTGTGAAGACCAGGAAACAAACCACCTCTCCTAAGCCACAGAGCAAGAGAAAAAGACCCCAGAGAAATGCTTCTTCATTTCTGAGGGTTTGCTAAACCATTTGCTAAGGTAAACTCAAGGTGATGCCATAGAACAAATGAAAAATAAATCATTCTGTGGCAGGGAAAGCTCTGGCTCATGAGCTGCATTGTTTCATTCATGCAAACCTCTTCCTGACTTGCATTGGTTGGAAAAGGCCTTTGAGATCACCGAGTCCAACCTCTCACCCAGCACCATCTAATCAACTAAACCATGGCACCAAGTGCCTCATCCAGTCCCTTCCTAAACACCTCCAGTGATGGTGACTCCACCACCTCCCTAGGCAGCACATTCCCATGGCCAATCTCTCTTGCTGGGAAGAACTTCTTCCTAACCTGCAGCCTAAACCTCCCCAGGCACAGCTTGAGACTGTGTCCTCTTGTTCTGTTGGTGGTTGCCTGGGAGAAGAGACCAACCCCTGCCTGGCTCCAACCTCCCTCAGGCCAATGGAGAAGTGCTGATTAGTACCATAGGTCCCCCTCAAAGCGATTGTTATGCTGGGTTGCAAAGGGCTTGTAGAAGAGCTTGTAGCAGTTACCTCAATGGTATAGAGACAGCTGTGTAAAGAATCAATCCTGCTTTTCTCTTCCCAGCAAACTTCCCTGAGAGGCTCTTAGAATTATAGAATCAATAAGGTTGGAAAAGACCTTAGAGATCATCAAGTCCAACCTGCCACCCAACACCTCATGACTGCTAAACCATGGCTTCAAGTGCCATGTCCAATCCCTTTTTGAGCAGCTCCAGGCAGGGTGATTCCAACCCCTCCCTGGGCAGCACATTCCAATGGCTAACAACTCTCTCTGAAGAACTTCCTCCACACCTCCAGCCTAAACTTCCCCTGGCACAGCTTGAGACTGTGTCCTCTTGTTCTGGTGCTGCTTGCCTGGGAGAAGAGACCAACCCCCACCTGGCTACAACCTCCCTTCAGGGAGTTGGAGAGAACAAGAGGTCTCTCCTGAGCCTCCTCTTCTGCAGGCTAAAGGAACTTATGCTAAAGGAACTTACATCTTCCCATCCACCACAGCCACTTTTGGTCTGAGGTAGACTGTGAAGTCCTTGACTGTCAGCAGGATGTACTGGATCTGAGGGTGGTTGTTGCTGTTCAGAGCACGCTGAATGTGGACAGAGAACTCCTTGTAAGAGTCTTGGCAGTCAGAAGCAAAATTGTACTCGCAAAGGCCAGGATATTGGTAGATGTCTCCATCAAAGGTTTTGAAGTGGTTGTTTCCCCAGGTGCTGCAGACAGAGTGGCCATGGTTTCTTGTCCTTCCTGTGGAGTGATACAAAAGACACAGGTGTGAAAAATGCCCAAATGAGCTATCACCAGGAAAAGTTAATTGTTGCCTTTTACAGCAGAAACCACTTCCAGTTGTGCTCAGAGTGACTCTACAGATCTCAAGCCTGATCTAGTGTCTGCCTATGAAGCAGAAGAGATGTCAGCCTCTAAGAGAAAATCAGAATGAACAAATATTGGTGAGACCCGGATGTCTCACATAACCCTCACACTGAGGTGAAGGGACTTGTCTGTGTGAGGTGAGGAAACAGCCCCCTGACCATTAAGAAGCTGCTGCATCATTGCAATGGAGCTGCTTGGCCAAGCACAGGAATTTATTCTGCATCACACTATTATGTTTTTTAGCAACACTAAGTATTTCTAAGAGCTAAGTTCTTCACTGCCACAGCACACACAGAAGAGGAAACAGAGCTAGGAATCAAGGAAGGACTAATGAAAGTATTTTCTTTTGCCAGAGCAATACATGAAGGTGATGATCCTTCCCCTCCCAGCCTCTTGTACCAATAAATAATAGCTGATAATTCCCAAGATAGAATCAAAGAATCAATAAGGCTGGAAAAGACCTCAAGTCCAACCTGTCACCCAACACCTCATGACTAACTAAACCATGGCTCCAAGTGCCACATCCAATCCTCTCTTGAACACCTCCAGTGATGGTGACTCCACCACCTCCCTGGGCAGCACATCCCAATGGCCAATTACTCCTTTTGGGAAGAGCTTTCTCCTCACCTAGTGCCTAAACTTCCCCTGGTGCAGCTTGAGAAGCTGTAGGTTAGAGGTGAACAAACCCCCAAACCTGCTCAGCACACAACCTTCACCACCTATTCTTCCACACAGAGTTTCCACTGTGAGTGCTCCATTTCAACCCTCGAAAACAGGCTGGCAATAAATGGGAGTTCTACAGGACTGCTAATGTCCTGAGTGACAGAGCAGGCTTTGCTCAGTGTCACTGCATCCACTCCTGAAGAAAGTATCACAGAGTGCCAAGTTGGAAGGGACCTCAAGGATCATCTGGCCCAACCTTTCTGGGTGATGGTGGAGCTGTAAGTGAGCTGGCCCAGCACCCTGCCAAGCTGCGTATGAAAACTGTGCAGTGTAGGGGAATCCACTGCTTCCCTTAGGAGATGATTCCAATGTCTGACTGCTTCCATTTCCTTCTGGAGTCCAATGGGGATCTCCCCAGCAGTAACTTTTGCCCATCACTGCTTGTCTTTTCCATGGCACTCCTTGCAAAAAGGGTGTCTCCAGAGTCAGAAGACACAATCATCCAACGTCTTCATCGCCGTAACCCAAACTCCTACAGCTGCTTTCTGCCATTCCTAGGAAAAAGTCTCAAGGCATGGAAAGAAAAGGAACACTGCAAACATGTTCCAAGCTGATCAAACCAGAGAATAATGCAGCAGCTATAGGTACGAATAGGTAGCAAGAAAGCAGAATCTACCTATGTTGGCCGAGCTATGCAGCTTCATTAGAAATTAAGAAGTTGAAGGCACATTGTAACTCCAGTGCGTGATTTAAAGTCACTGCCTCCCTCAGGGCTTATTGCTTCTCCCCCTCCTGTCCAGCAGGCCATCCACTGCCATCTCCTTCCTAGAGCTTACCTGTTCTTATTTCGTTGGCGCAGCAAAGTGCCAGCCAGAGCAGGAACAGGCTGGCGCCTCTTAGCCCCATGGTGGCTAAGGTGGCTGAGCTGGCAGCACCACTGGAAACTCTGGCTTTTATAATGGCCACTGGTGCAATTGATTCTGTCACAGAGGAGGAGATCCAAAGGGAGGAGTAAAGAGGAGGGCTGAAAACATAGGCGTGACGTTTGCAGAAGATAAGGAGTAAACAGGCAGGTGTTTTTCTCTGTAAATGAAGGAATTCAGTGTAGAGGAAATGGGATAATATTGATTCAGTAATCAGGAACATTTTTATTGCTCTGCTGCATCTACAGGATGCTATGCTTTTAAATCCTTCAAATGGCCACACCAAGTTCAACCTGCAGAAACTCCTACAACAAACAGTGCATTTCGAAGCTGCTGAGCAAAGGCATCCCCTGGAGGAAGTTTACAACGAGATGCCCTCAGACAGTGGCTTCAGAGCCAAAGGATCTCTTGGGTTTCACCATCACACAGAACAATTGCTGCAAAAGTTAACTGATGCTTTTGAAACTCCTTGCAGACAAGATAGCCCTTACAAATCCAAGTAGCGAAGCTCCTTGCAGACAGGAGTAACCCTTACAAATGCAAGTAGTGAAGGTCCTTGCAGACAAGAGTAGCCCTTACAAATGCAAGTAGTGAAGCTCCTTGCAGACAAGAGCAGCCCTTACAAATCCAAGAAGTGAAGCTCCTTGCAGACAAGAGTAACCCTTACAAATCCAAGTAATAAAACTCCTTGCAGACAAGAGTAGCCCTTACAAATGCAAGTAGTGAAGCTCCTTGCAGACAAGAGTAGCCCTTACAAATGCAAGTAGTGAAGGTCCTTGCAGACAAGAGTAGCCCTTACAAATCCAAGTAGCGAAGCTCCTTGCAGACAAGAGCAGCCCTTACAAATGCAAGTAGTGAAGCCCCTTGCAGACAAGAGTAGCCCTTACAAATCCAAGTACTGAAGCTCCTTGCAGACAGGAGTAACCCTTACAAATGCAAGTAGCGAAGCCCCTTGCAGACAAGAGTAGCCCTTACAAATCCAGGTAGCGAAGCTCCTTGCAGACAAGAGCAGCCCTTACAAATCCAAGTAGTGAAACCCCTTGCAGACAAGAGTAGCCCTTACAAATCCAAGTAGTGAAACCCCTTGCAGACAAGAGTAGCCCTTACAAATGCAAGTAGTGAAGGTCCTTGCAGACAAGAGTAGCCCTTACAAATCCAAGTAGTGAAGCTCCTTGTAGACAGGAGTAACCCTTACAAATGCAAGTAGCGAAGCCCCTTGCAGACAAGAGTAGCCCTTACAAATCCAGGTAGCGAAGCTCCTTGCAGACAAGGGTAGCCCTTACAAATCAACATGACAATCCTAGGTGATCTGCTTTAGGTGGTCCTTCTCTGGCAGGGAGGTTGGACTCAATGATCTTCAGAGGTCTCTTCCAACCCCTATCATTCTGTGACACACCACGCACTGTAACATTATTTCTGCAGGACACTATTGGACTCCTTTCATTTATAAGGCTCTGAGAAGCATCTTAAACAAGCTATAGCCCATGTTTTCTCACCCAAAGTTTCTAAGTGCAGTGTCTAGAAAATTCTCTCAATAGCTCAGAGTGCTCCTTAATTTCATTGCTCCACTTACAGGCAGAACTCTTGTATTTGGTGAAACACCAAAGAAAGTCTTCACTTAGCCTGTTTTGGCCACTCTACTCAACTAGAAACACCCCTTTGGCATGGCCTTCAGCTCTTGTTTCCTTGTATTTGCTGTTTTTATTTCAAGTACAGCCTAGCCCCAACCTGAAGGTCTTCTTATGTGCCCTCAACACCTCTCAAAAGGTTTAACACTTTCTGCCTTTCCTGTCTGAAGACAGTTTTGCACTTCTCACCCTACCTTGGGGTATCATTGACTCAGTACTTGTGACTGAAATGAAGTGGTCAGCCTTTCCTCTTCTGGGAGTCTATCACTAGAAGAACAAAGAATTTAGATGCCTTGGAAAATAAAAATCAAAAATAGTAATAACCACTTAGAACAAAGAGAGAAAAGAAGAAACTTTGCCTTCAGAAGCCTTCCCCTGAGAGTTACTTTAGGAGGTCTAACTTCTTATGACACCTCAGAGACATCTCTCATCTTGGAATTTTCTGCCTTTTATGCCACCAAAACTCTTGGTTCAGAAATGTTTTCTAGAACAACTTTGGGAGATGCCCAAAGGACTTTGTTTTGAGGTTTTCATTTCCTCCTTGTGTTTTTCCAGACAGTGTCCTGGCTGGAACTACTGATGTCCAGGAAAACAAGGCCATCCATGACTTACCTCATGGAGTTCACAGAATCACAGAATCAATAAGGTTGGAAAAGACCTCAGAGATCATCAAGTCCAACCTGGCACCCAAGACCTCCTGACAACTAAACCATGGCACCAAGTGCCTCATCCAATCCCCTCTTGAACACCTCCAGGGATGGGGACTCCACCACCTCCCTGGGCAGCACATTCCAATGGCAAATGACTCTCTCAGTGAAGAACTTTCTCCTCACCTCCAGCCTGAATTTCCCCTGGCACAGCTTGAGACTGTGTCCTCTTGTTGTGGTGCTTATTGATTCCATGATTCTGTGATAAAAAGGAAAGCAAAAGCTTATTCTAAACAAAATCATTGGATAAATGTCTGGGATAAGAGAAGTTGTATCATCATTCTTCACATTCCCATTCCTGTTCTCTTCTGATCTTGGCTGTTTTGCTTTGCTCAGGAGAAGATAACGTGCTTCCGGCTGACCTTGGGACAAGTCTAACCCACTGCTTTCTCTCAACAGGCTGGGGTCAGAGTGGCTGGAGGGTGGCCAGGCAGAGAGGGACCTGGGGGTACTGGTTGACAGTAAGCTGAACATGAGCCTGCAGTGTGCCCAGGCAGCCAAGAGGGCCAATGCCATCCTGGCCTGCATCAGGAACAGTGTGGCCAGCAGGAGCAGGGAGGTCATTCTGCCCCTGTACACTGCACTGGTTAGGCCACACCTTGAGTCCTGTGTCCAGTTCTGGGCCCCTCAGGTTAGGAAGGAGGTTGACTTGCTGGAAGGTGTCCAGAGAAGGGCAACGAAGTTGGTGAGGGGTTTGGAACACAGCCCTGTGAGGAGAGGCTGAGGGAGCTGGGGTTGCTTAGCCTAGAGAAGAGGAGGCTCAGGGGTGACCTTATTGCTCTCTACAACTCCCTGAAGGGAGGTTATGGACAGGTGGAAGTTGGTCTCTTCTCCCAGGCAAGCAGCACCAGAACAAGAGGACACAGTCTCAGGCTGTGCCACGGGAGGTTTAGGCTGGATGTTAGGAAGAAGTTCTATACAGAGAGAGTGATTGCCCATTGGAATGGTCTGCCTGGGGAGGTGGTGGAGTCACCTTCACTGGAGGTGTTCAGGAGGAGACTTGCTGGGGTGCTTGGTGCCATGGGTTAGTTGTTTGGGTGGGTTGGATTGGTTGATGGGTTGGATGCGATGATTTTGAAGGTCTCTTCCAACCTGGTCTATCCCTATCCTATCCTATCCTATCCTATCCTATCCTATCCTATTCTATTCTATTCTATTCTATTCTATTCCATTCTATCCCATCCCATCCCATTCCATTCCATTCCATTCCATTCCATTCCATTCCATTCTATTCCTCTCTTGGGACAGGGAGACTTGGGGGGGCAGTGGACCAGGCTTCTCTGGTCTTCTGACCAGGGGGGTTTTGTGTTGTTTGCTAATTGCAAATATTTGTATAGTGTTGTACATCCTGGATATTTTGTATATGTTCATTGCATTCCTTTGTAGAGTGTAGTTCTTGCCTGCAAATACAGCTTCATTTGCTTCTGAGTTGGTCTGGCTAAAAGTTAATGCTGGGGGGATCTTCAACCCACCACAACCACCTCTGTTTCCTTATTGACAGAAGGGTAATGATGCTGTCTCTGTCTACCAGCTGCTTTGCATGCTTGTCAACAACAATCAGTCTGTGAGGCAGACAGCCCAGCCTGGGTTCTTTCATTCTCAGCTCCCTTACAGCCTCTTGCATTATGCAGTTTAATCCAAAGGAATCTTGCTGTCAATGCACAGGTAGCTCTGCATCCATATGGATGAACTCATTCATCTATCACCGTCCCTGGAGGTGTTCAAGAGGGGATTGGATGTGGCAGTGGCAGCCATGGTTTAGTTTTCAGGAGGTGTTGGGTGACAGGTTGGACTTGATGATCTCTGAGGTCTTTTCCAACCTTATTGATTCTATGATTTACAGAATCCCAGGATGGTAGGAAGAGACCTCAACCACTGGAGGTGTTTAGGAAGAGCCTGGATGCAGCACTTGGTGCCATGGTTTAGTTGATTAGATGGTGCTGGGTGATAGGTTGGACTTGATGGTCTCAGAGGTCTTTTCCAAGCTGTTACTTCTATTCTATTCTATTCTATTCTATTCTATTCTATTCTATTCTATTCCATTCCATTCCATTCCATTCCATTCCATTCCATTCCATTCCATTCCATTCCTCCACTCCATTCCTCCACTCCAGGAGATCACCTAGTCCAACCCTTCTGCTACAGCAGGTTCACCAAGAGAAGACTGCCCAGGACTGTGTCCAGGTAGGTCTTGAAAGTCTCCAAGGAAGGAATTACTATAAATTGATAACTGGAAGCAACCAAATCTGTTTTGGAAGACAGATAAAACTGCATTGACATCTTTGCTTTAAGCTTTCTTCAGTTCTCGACACCTGAATTGACCTGTCTGTGGAACTTCATAACATACCTTGGTCATTTTAATTCAAAGTCATCTTCCTTTTTCTAAGGGTTCCTTTGCCTTTAATACCAATGACACATCTTACAGTTCTGCATGCACTGCAGCCCTCTGGAATTCCAAACACAGAATCACAGAATCATCAGGGTTGGAAGGGGCCTCAAGGATCAGCCAGCCCCAACCCCCTGCCATGGGCAGGGACACCTCACACCACAGCAGGTTGCTCACAGCCACCTCCAGCCTGGCTGCAAACACCTCCAGCCAGGAGGCTGCCACCACCTCCCTGGGAAACCTGTGCCAGGCTCTCACCACCCTCATGGGGAACAACTTCTTTCTATCATCCAATCCGAATCTCCCCATTTCTAATTATGCTCCATTCCCCTCAGTCCTATTCACTCTCTGACACCCCAAAAAGTCCCTCCCCAGCTTTCTTGTAGCCCCCTTCAGATCCTGGAAGGCCACAAGAAGGTCTCCTCAGAGCCTTCTCTTCTCCAGACTGAACAACCTCAATTCTCTCAGTCTGTCTCCATTAGGAGAGAATATGGAATCCTCCCTGGGTGCAAGCTATCACTGTGCAAGTGGCAGCACCAGAACAAGCAGTGAGGAGGAAAGTTTCCACGTTTAGGTCCTGCTGCTGAGCCTTAACAGCAAGTTTTATAAAAGCTCCTCAAGTCCATGAGTAGAAACCCAAGTTCTCTTAATCTTTCACTATATGCCTGACCTAGGAGACCCAGCACCAGTGCTACAACAGCCACTGCTAGAACTCAGGGTTGGAACAGAAACTTGATTGCATGGCAAGAGTGTTTGTTGTAGCAGCAGATGCAGAAGGGGAGATAAAGGCTGAGTCTTGAGTCATAGCTGTGTCAATGCAGAGAGTGTTTCCCTGCCCTTAAACTTTTATGAGGCTCTTTTAATCATTCCATCAGCATAACTAACTTTTAATGCTCATATTAAATACAGAGTAAATTTATTTTGCAGTGTACTTTCTGCTAGGAAGAAAAAGACAACTTACACAGAAGGTTTTCTCCTTTCAGAACTACACTGCTGAAGAAAAAGGCCTCTGTGGAAAAGTGAATCACACAGAACCACAGAATCAGCCAGGTTGGAAAAGACCTCAGAGATCATCAAGTCCAACCTATCACCCAACACCTCCTGACAACTTAACCATGGCTCCAAGTGCCACACACAATCCTTTCTTGAACACCTCCAGAGATGGAGACTCCACCACCTCCCTGGGCAGCACATTCCAATGACCAACCTCTCTTTCTGGGAAGAACTTCTTCCTAACATCCAGCCCAAACCTCCCCTGATGCAGCTTGAGACTGTGTCCTCTTGTTCTGGTGCTGGGTGCAACCCAGCAACCCCAGCTCCCTCAGCCTCTCCTCACAGGGCTGTGCTCCAGACCCCTCCCCAGCTTTGTTGCCCTTCTCTGGACACCTTCCAGCAACTCAACATCTTTCCTAAATTTTTACTATCACGAAGTTCTACACAGAGAGAGTGATTGCCCATGGGAATGTGCTGCCCAGGGAGGTGGTGGAGTCACCTTCATTGGAGGTATTCAGGAGGAGACTTGATGGGGTACTGGGTGCCATGATCTAGTTGTTTAGGTGGCTTGGATGGTTGATAGGTTGGACACAATGATCTTGAAGGTCTCTTCCAACCTAGATTTATTGTATTGTATTGTATGCAGAAAGCCTCAGCATGACAGCTTCTGTATCAATACACATGGAAAAGCATGTGCTGGTTTAAAAAAAAGAATTAGAACAATTGTCTCTTGCTCAAGTATCTGTTTGGTGTACTACAGGGAATCTCTAGAGGATTTACCACAGGGAAATGGATTGAGCCCTAGGAGGAGAGGTTAAGGGAACTGGGATTGTTTAGCCTGGAGAAGAGGAGGCTCAGGGGAGACCTTCTTGCTCTCTACAACTCCCTGAAGGGAGGTTGTAGCCAGGAGGGGGTTGGTCTCTTCTCCCAGGCACCCAGCACCAGAACAAGAGGACGCAGTCTCAAGCTGTGCCAGGGGAACTTTAGGCATGAGGTGAGGAGAAAGTTCTTCCCAGCAAGAGAGATTGGCCATGGGAATGTGCTGCCCAGGGAGGTGGTGGAGTCACCATCCCTGGAGGTGTTCAACAAAAAGGCTTGGATGTGGCTCTTGGAGCCATGGTTTAGTTGCCAGGAGGTGTTGGGTGACAGCTTGGACTTGATGATCTTTGAGGTCTTTTCCAACCTTATTGGTTCTATGATTCTATGAAGACAGAAAAGGACTTACACTCCACATCCCTTTCTCTATAGCAATTTATACAAATCTATCTTTTTCTCCCTGGGAGATACTTGGAAGAGAAATACTGATGAAAAGTACATTATTACATTATTCCCCCTCCTCCCCACTCCCTGTTCTCTGTAGAAGGGGATTTTTTCTGAAAATGAAGCTCATTAGGAAGCTGGGAGATGCTCTAGGCAAAGCTTGTGCACCTGAATCTGTGCTCACAGAGTCACAGAATGTTAGAGGCTGGAAGGGACCTCCAGAGATCATCCAGCCTGACCCCCCTTGCCCAAGCAGGATCACCCAGGGTAATCCACACAGGCATGCATCCAGGTGGGTTTTGAGAGTCTCCAAAGGAGACCCCACAGCCCCCCTGGGCAGCCTGCTCCAGGGCTCTGTCACCCTCACTGTAAAGAAACTTCTTAGTTTCATAGTTTCAGTCAGGGTTGGAAGGGACCACAAGGATCATCTAGTTCCAACCCCCTGCCATGGGCAGGGACACCCTGCACTAGATCAGGCTGGACAGAGCCTCATCCAGCCTGGCCTTAAACACCTCAAGGGTCGGGGCCTCAACCACCTCCCTGCAACCCATTCCAGGGCCTCACCACCCTCATGGTGAAGAACTTCCTCCTCACATCTAGCCTGAATCTCCCCACCTCCAGCTTCATTCCATTCCCCCTAGTCCTATCACTCCCTGAGATCCTGAGCAGTCCCTCCCCAGCCTTCTTGTAGGCCTCCTTCAGATCCTGGAAGGCCACAATGAGGTCACCTGGGAGCCTTCTCTTCTCCAGCCTGACCAGCCCCAACTCCTTCAGTCTGTTCTCCTCATGGTGAGGTGAAACCTTCTATGTTCAAGTTTATATCCATTGTTCCTTTCCAGATTACTCTGCACCACCAGAGCTTGGCCTCCTCCACTTGGCACCCACCCCTCAGGTATTGACAGACATTGATCAGATCCCCTCTCAGCATTCTCTTGTCAAGACTAAACAGCCTCAGTGGATTTCACAGAATCACAGTATCACCAAGGTTGGAAGAGACCTCAAAGATCAAGTCCAACCTGTCACCACAGACCTCATGACTAGACCATGGCTCCAAGTGCCACATCCAATCCCCTCTTGAACACCTCCAGGGATGGGACTCCACCAATTCCCTGGGCAGCACATTCCCATGGCCAATCTCTCTTGCTGGGAAGAACTTTCTCCTCACCTCCAGCCTAAACCTCCCCTGGCACAGCTTGAGACTGTGTCCTCTTGTTCTGGTGCTGGGTGCCAGGTAGAAGAGACCAACCCCCTCCTGGCTACAACCTCCCTTCAGGCAGTTGTAGAGAGCAGCAGTATGGAGTCTATTCTCCAGTTTTAGGAAACACCCAGACCAGTAAACTGGCTGATAAATAAACCATTCCCCATCTTGCTCCACAGCTGATGGAGGGCTTTATTTAATGGTTTGCTTACTGACCTGACAGAATTCCATATATTTAAGCTTTAATATCAGCTATGTGAGCCATGGTATAATGATGGTGATGGTTTCACTGGGCACTATGGAAACTTGAGTTTGCTTGCATGAATATTTTACAGAATCACAGAACTGTCAGGGCTGGAAGGGACCTCAAGGACCATCCAGTCCCAACCCCCTGCCATGGGCAGGGACACCTCACACCACAGCAGGTTGCTCACAGCCACCTCCAGCCTGGCTGCAAACACCTCCAGCCAGGAGGCTGCCACCACCTCCCTGGGCAGCCTGTGCCAGGCTCTCACCACCCTCCTCGGGAACAACTTCTTCCTCACAGCCAAGCTCAATCTCCCCATTTCTATTTTTTTCCACCTCCCCCAGTCCTATCACTCCCTGATGCCCTCAAAAGTCCCTCCCCAGCTTTCTTGGAGCCCTCTGCAGATCCTGGAAGGCCACAATGAGGTCTCCTGGGAGCCTTCTCCTCTCCAGCCTGCACAACCCCAACTCTCTCAGGATGTCTCCAGAGCAGAGCAGAGCAGAGCAGACCAGAGCAGAGCAACTCCAGCCCTCTGCTCCTCCTCGTGGCCCTTCTCTGGACATCTTCCAGCACCTCCACATCCTTCTTGTAATAGAGGCTCCAGAACTGGACACAGTACTCCAGCTGTGTTCTCAGCAGAGTGGAGCAGAGGGGGAGAATCCCCTCCCTGGCCCTGCTGGCCACGCTTCTCATGCTGCAGCCCAGGCTCTCGTTGGCTTTCTGGGCTGCCAGTGCACACTGGCAGCTCATATTGAGTCCTTTTCTTCAGGGCTGCTCTCAAGCCAGTCCCTACTCAGCCTGCTTGGGGTTGCCCTGACACAGATGCAAGACCTTTAACGAAGAAACTTCAGTCCTCCTCCTCCTCCTGCCACCAAATACTACAATCCTGACAGAACAATTTACTACATTTGCCAGGGTTATGGTAAAGTTTAACCTTTTTTGCTGTTATGTAAGTAAGGAACTACGTCATTAATTGGCCCTTCTGCGGAGTGCGAGAGGGGGAACCTGCGTCAAGCCTGAGGATGCACCTGAGTCATGCCCCAGGCTTCCAGCTGCCATCCACATTTTCTAACATGACCCTGTAACTAGCTTCTGAATCATCAAAAGGACAACACTGTGGGTAAAGAGCACTCTGTCACAGCAGCCCTGTGAACAGAGCAGTGCCCGCTGCAGAGCGCTGCCATGCTGCCTGCCACACAGCAAAGGAGAGCGAAGGATGAATTACACCACCTCAGAAAGCTTTTCCTTCACACAGTCCCAGGATGTTTTGTGCTGTTTGTGTTTGCTTGCCATGCTTGACTTTGATCACAACAGAGAACAAAACCAGGAGCAAAAGCAATAAATACTTTTGAGCATTCCTTAGTGCTCACCCTTTTCAGTTACTGCTTTATTAAATGTCAGCTTTCAGCAGCAGACTATCTGCACTATACAACACCAGCAGTGCCAGTGGCAGGCCAGTCAGGTATGGAATGGAATGGAGTGGAGTGGAATGAGTGGAGTGGAATGGAATGGAATGGAATGGAATGGAATGGAATGGAATGGAATGGAACGGAACAAAATGGAATCAACCAGGTTGGAAAAGACCTTCGAGATCATCGAGTTTAACCTATCACCCAACACCATCTAATCAACTAAACCATGGCACCAAGCACCCCATCCAGTCTCTTCCTAAACACCCCCAGTGTTGGTGACCCCACCACCTCCCTGGGCAGCACATTCCCATGGCCAAGCTCTCTTGCTGGGAAGAACTTCTTCCTAACCTCCAGCCTAAACCTCCCCTGGCACAGCTTGAGACTGTGTCCTCTTGTTCTGGTGCTGGGTGCTTGGGAGAAGAGACCAACCACCACCTGGCTACAACCTCCCTTCAGGGAGTTGGAGAGAGCAATGAGGTCTCCCCTGAGCCTCCTCTTCTCCAGGCTAAGCAACCGCAGCTCCCTCAGCCTCTCCTCACAGGGCTGTGCTCCACCCCCCCCCCAGCCTCGTTGCCCTTCTCTGGACACCTTCCAGTGTCTCAATGTCCTTCTTAAACTGAGGAGCCCAGAACTGGACACAGGACTCAAGGTGTGTCCTAACCAGTGCTGAGCACAGGGCAGAATGGCTTCCCTGCTCCTTCCCTGCTGGACACAAAATTCCTGATGCAGGCCAGGATGCCATTGGCCTTCTTGGCCACCTGGACGCACTGCTGGCTCCTGTTCATACTCCTAACCAGTACCCTCGGGTCCCTTTCTGCCTGGCTGCTCTCCAGCCACTCTGACCCCAGCCTGCAGCACTGCACACTGCAGATAATTGTGTCCAGAAGAACTCCTTCCCAGGGTACCAGGATACCTCAACCTATGTATCTCCACAAGACTCCTGTCCCAAAGTTTACAAGTGCAGAATTAAACACACAGTCACAGATACAGAACCACAAAAGCACTTGAGCAATACACAACAAGGGCTCAAAAGGAGATGTAGCCATCCAGCATCCTGCACAAGGAGCTGCTTTGGACCAGGCAAAAGGAAAATCTCAAAGAAAGAAGTAGGTTTCATAGTTTCATAGTTTCATAGTTTCAGTTAGGGTTGGAAGGAACCACAAGGATCATCTAGTTCCAAACCCCCCTGCCATGGGCAGGGACACCCCACACTAGATCAGCCTGGCCACAGCCTCATCCAGCCTGGCCTTAAACACCTCCATGGACAGGGCCTCAACCACCTCCCTGCACAACCCATTCCAGGGCCTCACCACCCTCACGGTGAAGAACTTCCTCCTCACCTCCAGCCTGAATCTCCCCACCTCCAGCTTCAGTCCATTCCCCCTAGTCCTAGCACTCCCTGAGATCCTGAGCAGTCCCTCCCCAGCCTTCTTGTAGGCCCCCTTCAGCTCCTGGAAGGCCACAATGAGGTCACCTGGGAGCCTTCTCTTCTCCAGCCTGAACAGCCCCAACTCCTTCAGTCTGTCCTCACAGGAGAGCTGCTCCAGCCCTCTGCTCATCCTCCTGGCCCTGCTCTGGACACCTTCCAGCACCTCCAGATTCCTCTTGGCATAGGGGATGAATTCTATGTCAGATAGGACAGAGTAGGATAGGACAGAGTAGAGTAGAGTAACCAGGTTGGAAGAGACCTTCAAGATCATCAAGTCCAACCTATCACCCAACACCATCTGATCAACTAAACCATGGCACCAAGTGCCACCATGGAGCACCTAAGAGCGTCCTTGTTCTAAAAGACAGGGAATGCAGGCGTGAGCTTGTCTCCACAGGCAGAAATGGGAGGGACTTGCTGATGAGAAGGGGGAATCATAGAATGGTTTGGGTTGGAAGGGATCTCCAAAGGTCATCCAGTCCAACTCCCCCTGCAGTCAGCAGGGACATCCTCAACTGGATCAGGTTGCCCAGAGCCCTGTCCAGCCTCACCCCGAATATCTCCAGGGATGGAGCCTTGACCACCTCCCTGGGCAACCTGTTCAGTGTTTCACTACCCTCCTGGTAAAGAACTTGTTCCTAACATCCAATCTAAGTCTACTCTTTTCTACTTTGAAGCCATTGTGCCTTGTCCTATCCCTGCAGGCCATAGTAAACAGGAAGAGGGGCATGGTCTTGGTTAATCCAAACATTTGCTATCAAGCATAGCTCTTGCCCTGGGAACAGGAACTTCGGTGTGGATATAAACCCAGATTGTTTAAAGTGGGTGACAAAGATTTTTCTCAGTTTATGCAAGGAGAAAGGCTAGAAGAAGAGATAAAATCTTATCTTGCCCTGGACATAGGACTGTGTTGGCCATACCACAGCAGCATGCTGCTGATGGGTAGGGGCGTGCAGGAGCGTGGATAACAAAGCAAAATCACCTTTCCCTGCCCAGTGTGAAGAACAGTTAGTTTTCTCCAGTAATGCTTCCTCGTGCAAGGAACATTATAGAGAAGCAGCATTTCATAACAGCTCTGTGAGAGATGTTTGCTGTGAGCAAATAGCTTCATAAAAAGGCCAAATCGAAAGCAGGTCCAGCAGATGAGTGATAATATCTGCTCTGCCCTTTCCCAAGGCAGAGACCAGAGCAGATCTCCCAGCTCAGAACAGCACTTGCATCAGTATTGTGGTTGAGTGTTGCTCGAGTCGGACAAACCTACATTCAGGCATAAAGATTCTTTCTTGTCCCTCCTGGGGTGGGTTAATGTTGGCTGCTTGTGAATCCTCACTCAGCAGCCCCCTCACTCCCACTCCTCAGCAGGATCTTTCTTCCTCCCTCCTCTCTCTCATCCCTACATACTGTTTTACCCTTGTTAAGAGGTATTGACACAGAGGCAAGGCCAGTGTGAGAAGCTCAGCTATGCCCTGCAGTGGGTTTGCAGGGGCTGGCTGGAACTGGCTGTGCCCAGCTCAGGGCAGACAGACTCATGGATTGTATCAGGTTGGAAGGGACCTTAAAAGAACATTTTGTCCAACTGCCCTGCAGGCAGCAGGGGCACCTCCAACTAGATCAGACTGCCCAGGGACACATCAAGGCTGATCTTGAATGTATCCAGAGATGGAGCCTCAATCACTTCCCTGGGAAACCTCTTCCAGTATTTTACCAGCCTCATTGTGCAGAACTTCCTAAATCTGCCCTGCTCCAGTTTCAAACCATTACCCCTCTTCCTATCACCATATGCCCATCTAAACTGTCCAACACCAGCCTTCCTATAGGTACCCTCAGATACTGAAAGGCAGCTCCAAGGTCTCCCCAGAGCCTTCTCTTCTCCAGGCTGAACAGTCTGAATTCTTTCAGCCTGTTTTCATAGGAGAGGTGCTCCAGACCTCTGAACATCTTTGTGGCCCTCCTCAGGACCCACTCCAGCAAGTCATGACCCTCTTGTGTTGAGGGCCCCAGACCTGGACATATTACTCCTGGTGAGGTCTCACACAGAACAGAGTGGCAGAATCACCTTTTCTATCCTGCTGGCCTGTTGACCTCTCCCTGAAGAAGCCCCTTCCACAGTCCATTGATACCATATAAACCCAACCTACCTATACACTAACCATCACAGAAATATCTCTTTGCTATATGAGAGAACAGCACCTTCCAAAGAAAAAGGGATCTTTTTCTGTTGTGTAGACCAGGATGAACACAATTGTGCACTACCAGTGCAATTGGACATAGTGAGGAGTAGTCCTCACAGGGCACTTATAAAGAATGCACAACCTTAATCTTTTCCTTCCAGGCTTCATGGACTACATAAAGATTTCCCAAACACTCACACCTTGGTCCAAGAGAATAGAATTAAATGGACTGGACTGGACTGGACTGGAATGGAATGGAATGGAGTAGAGTGGAGTGGAGTAGAGTAGAGTAGAATAGAATAGAATAGAATAGAATAGAATAAAGTAGAATAGAGTAGAATAGAATAGAATAGAATAGAATAGAATAGAATAGAATAGAATAGGTTGGAAAAGACCTCAGAGATCATCGAGTCCAACCTATCACCCAACACCATCTGATCAACTAAACCATGGCACCAAGTGCCGCATCCAGTCTCCTCTTAAACACCTCCACTGATGGTGACTCCACCACCTCCCTGGGCAGCACATTCCCATGGCCAATCTCTCTTTTTCTTGCAAGACTTTCTTCCTAACATCCAGCCTAAACCTCCCCTTGAGACTGTGTCCTCTCGTTCTGGTGCTGGGGGCCTGGGAGAAGAGACCAACCCCCACCTGGCTCCAACCTCCCTTCAGGCAGTTGTAGACAGCAAGAAGGTCTCCCCTGAGCCTCCTCTTCTCCAGGCTAAGCAACCCCAGCTCCCTCAGCCTCTCCTCACAGGGCTGTGCTCCAGACCCCTCCCCAGCTTTGTTGCCCTTCTCTGGACACTTTCCAGCAACTCAACATCTTTCCTAACCTGAGGGTCACAGCAAAATAAGAAAAATAAATTAAATGAACCCCCTGAGGATGTATGAGGTTTTAATTTGCTAGAATCACAGAATACCAGCTTGGAAGGAAGCCTAAGGGTCACCAGGCAACCAGCACCAGAAGAGGAGGACACAGTCTCAAGCTGTGCCAGGGGAAGTTTATGCTCTAGGTGAGGAGAAAGTTCTCCACAGAGAGAGTTGTTAGCCATTGGAATGTGCTGCTCAGGGAGGTGGTGGAGTCCCCATGCCTGGAGGTGTTCAAGAGGGGATTGGATGTGGGACTTGGAGCCATGGTTTAGTAGTCAGGAGGTGTTGGGTGCCAGGTTGGACTTGATGATCTTTGAGGTCTTTTCCAACCTTATTGATGGTATGACTCTACAGTCTGGTCCAACCTTTCTAGGTGATGGTGGAATTAAAATGGGCTGGCTCAGCACCCTGGCAAGCTGAGCCTTCAAGCTGTCCAGTGTAGGGGAACCCACTGCTGCCCTCGGGAGATGACTCCAGTGTCCAGCTGTGCTCCTGGGCAACCATTTCCTTCTGGAGCGCTGCTCACTAAGGAAGAGACAGCATTGATTTTCCACACATTGATATCAAACAGACAGAACATGAACTGCTCAACCACAGAGATTACAAAACATGGCTTATCTGAGCCCTACTAGGAACTACTCTGTAGCTAGTGAAGGAACACTTCCTCTTTTGATGGAACCGCCGCTTCACCGTGGTGACCCTGGGCTCGCCAGGGCTCTCTCTCTCATGCAAGTCCTGATGTGGCATAGAGCCAAAATAAACTGCAGCCAGGAAAAGAAATAAAAAACAGACTGTTTTTTTAAATCCTCTTTTGCCTGAGGGGAGTTCAGTGACTTTAGAGCAGTTATCTGCTGCTGACCCGGGATGCAGCGAGGGGAAGGGTGCAGAGGGCAGTCTGGGAGGCAGAGAATCTGGTTTTATGGTGCTTGTACAGGACTGCCCGAGACTGTCTAATCCTGTGTGTTATCTTGATTCCTGGGGTACAGATAATGTGAGTAAGGCAGTAAACAAAGCACACCTGAATGAACTGGGGAGCGATTGATGCTTCACTTATGGCATTTGCCTTCCTCCTAAGCTCTCTAATTGACTAAGAAGGTGGATCCTCTTTCTGTCACTCCTGAGAGACTACCACACGGGCTGGCAACTCCCATTCCATAAAGTCAATTTAAAAAGCATAAAAGCAGGGCTGATGTGAACAGGAGGTTAGTGTACACTACTGAGTCACTGCGTGGAGGTCAGGCAAGAACATGTGCACAGAGTCTACACGGTTCTTAGGGAAAAGCTCTCTTATCTGATTAGCTGGAAGAGAACAAAAGAGAGACAAGGATACAGAGTGAAAATGAAAACCATAGAAGATTTCAGTATCCAACTTGCTACACAATATGTAAACAAATGTTTGCATTCAGTCCAAGAGAGGTATAAGAAATGAATGGTTGCCTAAATCGATTCATTTGGAGAGAAGATTTGGATTTTAGCTCCTTCATAGGCTGGGAGGTGATTTGCTGGAGAGGGACCTGGGAGTCCTGCTGGACAGCAAGTTCTGCACGGGTCAGCAATGTGCCCTTGTGCCCAAGAGGGCCAATGGGATCCTGGGGGGCATTAAGAGTGTGGTCACCAGATCCAGGGATGTTCTCCTCCCCCTCTACTTTACCCTGGTGAGAGCTCACCTGGAATATTGCATCCAGTTCTGGGCTCCCCAGTTCAAGAGGGACAGGGATGTGCTGGAAGGAGTCCAAGGGAGGGCTACAAGGATGCTGAAGGGACTGGAGCACTGCCTGGTGAGGAGAGGCTGAGAGCCCTGGGGCTGTTTAGTCTGGAGAGGAGAAGACTGAGAGGGATCTGATCAATGTCAATGAGGGCTGGGGGTCAGGAAGGAAGGGACAGAGACAGACTCTGCTCACTTGTGCCCTGTGATCAACAAGGGGCAATGAGTATAAGCTCCAGCACAGGAGGTTCCACCTCCACTTGAGGAAGAGCTTCTTGACTGTAAGGGTCACAGAGCCCGGGAGCAGGCTCCCTAGAGAGGTTGTGGAGTCTCCTGCTCTGGAGACTTTCCAGCCAGATCTGGATGTGTTCCTGTGTGACCTGTGCTGGATTCTATGGTCCTGCTCTGGCAGGAGGGATGGACTTTAAGATCTCTAGAGGTCCCTTCCAACCCCTAACATCCTCTGATCCCTTTCATTGCCACCATTCATCTCCTCATTTCGTGTTACCCCATGTAACAAGTGCTTCTCACAGAAAGCTGCAGTCTGGAACTGCTTCAATGCCACAATAACTCTCTCAGTCAGAATGTTGCAAAAGAAGAGTGAAAATACAAGAGTTGGCTCAAAACCTGAGAAGAGAAGAGGTCTGCTCAGTCTGTGAGATACCCTGAACCACAGTTTCATAGTTTCATAGTTTCAGTTAGGGTTGGAAGGGACCACAAGGATCATCTAGTCCCAACCCCCCTGCCATGGGCAGGGACACTCTACACTAGATCAGGCTGGCCAGAGCCTCATCCAGCCTGGCCTTAAACACCTCCAGGGACAGGGCCTCAACCACCTCCCTGGACAACCCATTCCAGGGCCTCACCACCCTCACGGTGAAGAACTTCCTCCTCCCCTCCAGCCTGAATCTCCCCACCTCCAGCTTCAGTCCATTCCCCCTAGTCCTAGCACTGCCTGATAGCCTGAAGTTGTGTTTCTGTTGTGGTTTAACCTCAGCTAGCAACTCAGCCCCACACAGCCACTTGCCCACGCTCCCTGCTGGGGTGGGGGAAGAGAGTTAGTAGGGTGAAAGAGATAAAACTCCTGGGTAAAGATAAAGACATTTTAATAACCTGTGCTAATAACAAATAATTGCTAATTATCTGGTAAAGCTGTACCAGGGGAGATTTAGGCTGGAGATTAGGAAATCTCTCTTCACTGAAAGGCTTATTAAATATTATAATGGTCTGCCCAGGGCAGTGGTGGAGTCACCATCCCCGGAGGTGTTCAAGCAATGGTGTGAACCAGGTGCTTCAAGACATGGTTTAGCGCTGACCCTTCAGTGCTGGGCCAAGGGTTGGACTGGGTGAGCTTGAAGGTCTCTTCCAACCAAATACATGCCGTGATTCTGTGAGATTGTGCTAGGAGAGGTTGAAGTTGGAGATGAGGAAAGCTTGCTTTCCTGCAAGTCTAGCCAGGCACTGCAACAGGCTGCCTGGGAGGTGGTGGAGTCTCCATCCCTGGAGGTGTTTACAAAGTGTGAGGACGTGGCAGTGTGGGACATGTTTTAATGTCCATGGTGGTGTTAGCCGGAGGGCTGATGGCCTTAGAGGCATTTTTCAACCCAAACCGTTCTGACTATTACAAAGGATTTTTGCTGCCTCGCTTAGCTGTTCCCTGTGACACGCCCTGGCCAGGGTGCTGAAAACAACCTGGAGGTAGAATAGGATAGAATAGAATTAAACAGGTTGGGAAAGACCTTCGAGATCATCAAATCCAACCTATCAGCCAGCACCATCTGATCAACTAAACCATGGCACCAACTGCCTCATCCAGGCTCTTCCTAAACGTCTCCAGGGATGGGCCAATGGCCAATCTCTCTTGCTGGGAAGAACTTCTTCCTAACCTCCAGCCCAAACCTCCCCTGGTGCAGCTTGAGCAACCTCCCTGTCAAACAGCCCAACAGAGAGGACTTCAGCTTCCTTTTTTCAGCATTTAGCTTTAGGTCACTACCTTGGGCTGCAATATGAGCAAGCATGTCTTCTAGTAAGGGAAAGATGAGACCTAATGGACTTGATGATCTCAAAGGTCCTTTCCATGCTGCATCAGAGATCTTGATGGTTGGATCCAATGATCTCAGGGGTCTTTTCCACCCAAACAATTCTGTGATTCTAAACTAGTCCTAAGCTATGAAAATTGGAGGATTGTGTCATAGAACTCAGGGCATCTCCAGCTTTCCTTGAAGCTTGTGGGAGCCACTCGAGATCTGTCCGGGTCAAGCTTTTACTCATTCAGGAGGTAATTCTCCTGAGATTCTCAATAAGGTTTGACAGGACAAGGAGGGAGGGGTTTAAGCTAAAACAACCAGGCAAAACCAACCTAACAAAAACAAAACAAACCCCAAACAAACAAACCCCAAACAAAAACAAACCCCAAACAAACAAACCCCAAACAAACCAACCAACCAAACCAAGGGAGAAATTTAGAGTGGATACAAGAAGAGATTTCTTTTTACACTGAGAGTGGTGAGACCCTGCCCATGCTGGCCAGAGAGGTGCTAGATGCCTCATCCATTGCAGGCAGGCTGTTTGGGGCTCTGAGCAAGGTGTTCCTGCTCTTTATAGAGGGGTTGCACTAGATGACCTCTAAAGTTCTTACAACATAATTCACTCTGATTCTAAGGTATCCTTTTCACTTCTGACAGGCTAACGTTGCTTCTGCACTACCAAGGTTAGGCCACACCTTGAGTCCTGTGTCCAGTACTGGGCCCCTCAATTTAAGAAGGATATTGAGACACTTGAATTTGCCCAGAGAAGGGCAACAAGGATGGGGAGGGGTCTGGAGCACAGCCCTGGGAGGAGAGGCTGAGGGAGCTGGGGTTGCTTAGCCTGCAGAAGAGGAGGCTCAAGGGAGACCTCATTGCTCTCTCCAACTCCCTGAAGGGAGGTTGGAGCCCGGTGGGGGTTGGTCTCTTCTCCAAAAATCATCAAGACCAACCCCCCTAACAGAGCAGGAGCATAGAATCCAGCACAGGTCACACAGGAACACATCCAGATGGGTCTGGAAAATGTCCAGAGAAGGAGATTCCATAACCCCTCTGAGCAGCCTGCTCCAGTGCTCTGTACCCTCACAGTGAAGAAGTTCTTCCTCATGGTGAGATGGACCTCACCATGCTGTAGTTTATATCTATTACTCCTTGTCCTATCACAGGGTGTAATTGAGCAGAGGCTGTCCCCTCCCTCTTGACCCCCAGCCCTCAGATAGTGATGGACATAGTTTCATAGTTTCAGTTAGGGTTGGAAGGGACCACAAGGATCATCCAGTTCCAACCCCCCTGCCATGGGCAGGGACACCCCACACTAGATCAGGCTGGCCACAGCCTCATCCAGCCTGGCCTTAAACACCTCCAGGGACAGGGCCTCAACCACCTCCCTGCACAACCCATTCCAGGGCTTCACCACTCTCATGGGGAAGAACTTTCTCCTCACCTCCAGCCTGAATCTCCCCACCTCCAGCTTCATGCCATTCCCCCTAGTCCTAGCACTCCCTGATAGCCTGAAAAGTCCCTCCCCAGCCTTCTTGTAGCCCCCTTCAGATCCTGGAAGGCCACAATGAGGTCACCTGGGAGCCTTCTCTTCTCCAGCCTGAACAGCCCCAACTCCTTCAGTCTGTCCTCACAGGAGAGGTGCTCCAGCCCTCTGCTCCTCCTCCTGGCCCTACTCTGGACACCTTCCAGCACCTCCAGATCCCTCTTGTAATTGATCATTGATCAGATTGATTGTAATTGATCAGATCCCCTTTCAGTCTTCTCCTCTCCAGACTAAATATGCCCCAGGGCTCTCAGCCTCTCCTCACAAAGTAGTGTTGCAGTCCCTTCGGCATCCTTGGAGCTCTCCCTGGGACTCTCTCCAGCAGATCCCTGTCCCTCTTGAACTGGGGAGCCCAGAGCTGGATGCAATCTTCCAGGTGTGGCCTCACCAGGGCAGAGCAGAGGGGGAGAAGAACCTCCCTGTCTCTGCTGGCCACACTGCTCTGAATGCACCCCAGGATCCCATTGGCCTTCTTGGCCACAGGGGCACGTTGCTGACACTATGAGAAAAGTGCCCTCTGTACAAAGGGAGAAGCACACCAATGCTCAGCACGTCCTGCAAAGATTTAACTTGTGCAATCAAACCCCCAGCTTGCTCCACAGTTAGAACCTGCAACCAGCTCTGCCTATTGCTCTCTCTTCCTCTCAGTCTTGCACCCAGAGGTCGTGTAAGGCTTCCTCCCCCAGACGAGAGTCGCTTTTTCACCTCTGTTTACCTACTGCATTGAAATGCACCCTTTTACAAACTCAGCTGCTTAGGTACACAGAGGTTTTATAGACCCCAGCCCTGGCTCCTCCTTACGTCACAGAAGCTATTTCAAGCTACTTAAAGGCTAACAAAGACAAACCGCCTTGAGAAAGAGCGAAGACAAAACTCCGCTGGATCAGCGATGCACTGGTTAGGCAGCACCTTGAGTCCTGTGTCCAGTTCTGGGCTACTCAATTCAAGAAGGACATTGAGACACTTGAACATGTCTAGAGAAGGGCAACGAGGCTGGGGAGAGGTCTGGAGCACAGCCCTGTGAGGAGAGGCTGAGGGAGCTGGGGTTGCTTAGCCTGCAGAAGAGGAGGCTCAGGGGAGACCTTCTTGCTCTCTCCAGCTCCCTGAAGGGAGGTTGTAGCCAGGTGGGGGTTGGTCTCTTCTCCCAGGCAACCAGCCCCAGAACAAGAGGACACAGTCTCAAGCTCTGCCAGGGGAGGTTTAGGCTGGAGGGGAGGAGAAAGTTCTTCCCAGCAAGAGGAATTGGCCATTGGAATGTGCTGCCCAGGGAGGTGGTGAAGTCCCCGTGCCTGGAGGTGCTCAAGAGGGGATTGGATGTGGCACTTGGTGCCATGGTTGAGTAGTCATGAGGTGCTGGGTGATAGGTTGGACTTGATGATCTTTGAGGTCTTTTCCAACCTTATTGATTCTATGATCACAATACATTCGAGGTTGGAATGACCACCTTGGATCATCAGGTCCAACTCCCCTGCCATAGCAGAATCACTCAGGGCACAGGAATGCATGCAGGTGGGTTTTGAAAGTTTCCAGAGAAGAAGGTGAAATCTTCTGTGCTCAAGATTTCCTCTCATCCTATCACCTGATACTACAGAGATACTAAAGAAACCAACCCCAGCTATTAAATAAGAGTTCCCTGCTTAGCCTTTCCTTTCAGATGTTCTCCTAAAGTCACACTGAAGTCACTGCCCACTCAGTTTGAAACGAAGCCTTCCCTTGTATGGCAATTTATCTAGTGAACACGAAAATCAGCATGACTGCTTAAAAGATAGATACTGAGAAAGGTTGCAGATGGAAAGCAAAAGCATGAAGGCTGAAACAGGTATCATGGTTTGCATAGGGCTGTCCACTGTAGGCCATGCACAGAATCATAGAACTGTCAGGCCTTGGAAGGGACCTCAAGGATCATCTAGTTCCAGCCCCCTGCCATGGGCAGGGACACCTCACACCACAGCAGGTTGCTCACAGCCACCTCCAGCCTGGCTGCAAACACCTCCAGCCAGGAGGCTGCCACCACCTCCCTGGGCAGCCTGGGCCAGGCTCTCACCACCCTCCTGGGCAACAACTTCTTCCTCACAGCCAAGTTCAATCTCCCCACTTCTACTTTTTTTCCATTCCCCCCAGTCCTATCACTCCCTGACACCCTCAAAAGTCCCTCCCCAGCTTTCTTGTAGCCCCCTTCAGATCCTGGAAGGCCACCAGAAGGTCTCCTGGGAGCCTTCTCCTCTCCAGGCTGAATGACCCCAACTCTCTGTCTGTCCTCACAGCAGAGCAGCTCCAGCCCTCTGCTCATCCTCGTGGTCCTTCTCTGGACACCTTCCAGCACCTCCAGACCCTTCCTGGCACAGAGGCTCCAGAGCTGGACCCAGAGCTGCAGCTGTGGTCTCAGCAGAGTGGAGCAGAGGGGCAGAATCCCCTCCCTGGCCCTGCTGGCCACACTTCTCTGGCTGCAGCCCAGGCTCTGCTTGGCTCTCTCGGCTGCAAGTGCTCCCTGCTGGCTCCTGCTGAGCTTCTCCTCCCCCAGGACCCCCAGGTCTTTTTTTCAGGGCTGCTCTCAAGCCATGCTTCATGCCCCAAGGGCATAGACATTTGTTCTACTCCTAAGTGCTGGAGCATATTTCCAGTTTAAGAATAAATACTCCACATTTCAGCACACACATTCATTTGCAGAGCAGTGAAAATCAGGAAGCAATGACCAGCTCTGTGCACTCAGTGTCCTTCCAGTCTCTCCACCACAGCTCAGCTGCTTATACAACTGTTTTGCCAACCAACCACCCTAACTCTGTCTTCAACCAGAACCGTGTTGCAATAAGCTGCACTAATGCAGCTCAATGGGTGAACGACAGCTCATTCATCACAACACAGACATGCACCTGGCTGGACAGAACCCCCCTCATGTCTTGTCAGCTGGATTCTCAGGCTGGCTATTAATCACAGAATCAAGAAGGTTGGAAAAGACCTCAGAGATCAAGTCCAGCCTGTCACCCAACACCTCATGACAACTAAACCATGGCTCCAAGTGCCACATCCAAACCTTTTGTGAACACATCCAGGGATGGGGAGTCCACCACTTCCCTGGGCAGCACATTCCAATGGCCAGTTCCTGTTTCTGGGAAGAACTTTCTCCTCACCTCCAGCCTAAACCTTCCCTGGTGCAGCTTGAGACTGTGTCCTCCTGTTCTGCCTCAGGCTGTCTGGGAGAAGAGCCCAACCCCCACCTGGCTACAACCTCCCTTCAGGGAGTTGGAGAGAGCAAGAAGGTCTCCCCTGAGTCTTGTCTTCTCCAGGCTCAGCAACCCCAGCTCCCTCAGCCTCTCCTCACAGGGCTGTGCTCAAGGCCTCTCCCCAGCCTCGTTGCCCTTCCCTGGACACCTTCAAGTCTCTCAATGTCCTTCTTAAACTGAGGAGCCCAGAACTGGACACAGGACTCAAGGTGTAGCCTAAACAGTGCTGAACACAGGGCACAATGACTTCCCTGCTCCTGCTGGCCACACTATTCCTGATGCAGGCCAGGATGCCATTGGCCTTCTTGGCCACCTGGGCACGCTGCTGGCTCATGTTCAGCTGCTGTTAACCAGTACCCCCAGGTCAGGTCCATTTCTGCCTGGCCACTCTCCAGCCACCCTGACCCCAGCCTGTAGCTCTGCCTGGGGTTGTTGTGGCCAAAGTGCAGCACCCAGCACTGGACATGGTCAGTGCATGCTCTTTGTGGAGGCAAGCAGCTCTGAAATTGGATCACTTTGGTGCAGAGTAACCTGAGGAGCTTTGGGGAAGAGCTGATGGCTCTGCAGTAGATTTGAATTCTAGAAGCACCGAGACAGTGAAAACTCCTTTGACAATAAAGAAACAGCTCTCCCATTAAAGCAGCTACCTGGCCCAAGATAAATAACCCAGTAAGGATGTTATTGAACCTCAAATAAGCAAGGTTCCGGGAGGAGCCGAGGAGTTGACGACAGCTGCTTGCCACAGCTGATAAATGGTTATGAGCGCGCACACACGTGGAGTTTGCACCCACCTTCACGCTGGGGACTTCACTTATGGCAAGTTCCTGGTGTAAGGAAAGGCAGTTCCGGCTTCCTAAAGCCCTTCTGCAGCTCCTCTGTAAACATGGGAAGCAGCAAACCATTTCTTAGGAAGGAAGGCTCTCCCTGGCAGCCGGCAGCTGGGCAGCTCTCACGCACGCCAAGGCAGCGGCCTCGTGCCGTGCCTGGGTGGGACAGAGCAGCTGATGAGGTCTGACTATCATATTTTGGGGGAAAAATGCTAGAATTCAATACAATACAATACACCAGGTTGGAAGAGACTTTCAAGATCATCATGTCCAACCCATCAACCAATCCAACCCACCTAAACAACTAACCCATGGCACCAAGCACCCCAGCAAGTCTCCTCCTGAACACCTCCAGGGATGGGGACTCCACCACCTCCCTGGGCAGCACATTCCAATGGGCAATCACTCTCTCTGTGTAGAACTTCTAACATCCAGCCTAAACCTGCCCTGGTGCAGCCTGAGACTGTGTCCTCTTGTTCTGGTACTGGCTGCCTGGGAGAAGAGACCAACCTCTGCCTGGCTACAACCTCCCTTCAGGGAGCTGTAGAGAGCAAGAAGGTCACCCCTGAGTCTCCTCTTCTCCAGGCTAAGCAACTCCAGCTCCCTCAGCCTCTCCTCACAGGGCTGTGCTCAAGGCCTCTCCCCAGCCTCATTGCCCTTCTCTGGACACCTTCAAGTCTCTCAATGTCCTTCTTAAACTGAGGAGCCCAGAACTGGACATAGGACTCAAGGTGTGGCCTAACCAGTGCAGTGTACAGGGGCACAATGACCTCCCTGCTCCTGCTGGCCACACTGTTCCTGATGCAGGCCAGGGATGCCATTGGCCTTCTTGGCTGCCTGGGCACACTGCAATATCATCACAGAATAGTAAGGGTAGGAAGGGACCTCTACAGATCATAGAGTCCAAATGCCCTGCAGAGCAGAGCCACACAGGGCAGGTCACACAGGAACACATCCAGGTGGGTCTGGGAAGTCTCCAGAGAAGGAGACTCCACTGCATCTCTGAGCAGCCTGCTCCAGAGCTCTGTCACACTCACAGCAAAGAAGTTTCTCCTCCTGAGGAGTTTCTCTCCCCATGAGGGTGGTGAGAGCCTGGCACAGGTTGCCCAGGGAGGTAGTAGAAGCCTCCTGCCTGGAGGTGTTTGCAGCCAGGCTGGAGGTGGCTGTGAGCAACCTGCTGGAGTGTGAGGTGTCCCTGCCCATGGCAGGGGGTTGGAACTGGCTGATCCTTGAGGTCCCTTCCAGCCCTGACAATTCTGTGATTCTATGTTGAGGTGGAACTTTCTGGGTTCCAGCTTATACCTATTGTTCCTTGTCCTACCACTGGACACCACCAAAAAGAGCCTGGCCTCCTCACCCTGACACCCAGCCCTCAGATACTGATAGACATTGATCAGATGCCCTCTCAGCCTTCTCTTCTCCAGACTAAACAGCTGCAGGGCTCTCAGTCTTTCTTCACTGGAGAGATGTTCCAGTCCCCCAGTCATCCTTGTAGCCTCTGTTGGACTCTCTCCAGTAGATCCTTGTCTCTCTTGAATTGTAGAACCCAAAACAATATTCTAGATGTGGTCTCACCAGGGTAAAGGAGAGGAGAAAGTTGTTGACAGAAAGAGGCTGAGGGAACTGGGGGTGTGGAGCCTGGAGCAGGCTCAGGGGAGACCTTCTTGCTCTCTACAACTCCCTGAAGGGAGGTTGTAGCCAGGTGGGGGGTTGGTCTCTTCTCCCAGGCAAGCAGCACCAGAACAAGAGGACACAGTCTCAAGCTGTGCCAGGGGAACTTTAGGCTGGAGGTGAGGAGAAAGTTCTTCCCAGAAAGAGTAACTGGCCATGGGGATGTGCTGCCCAGGGAGGTGGTGGAGTCCCCATCCCTGGAGGTGTTCAAGAGGGGACTGGATGTGGCCCTTGGTGCCATGGTTTAGCTAGTCATGAGGTGTTGGGTGATAGATTGGACTTGATGATCTCTGAGGTCTTTTCCAACCTTACTGACTCTAAGGAGAACCTCCCTAGCCCTGCTGGCCACACTTTTCTTCCTGCACACCAGGATCCCATTGGCACTGTTGGCCACAAGGGCACATTGCTGTCCCACGGAGAACTTGCTCTCCACTAGGACTCCAAGGTCTTTCTCCATGGAGCTGCTTTCCAGCAGGACAACCTCTAGTCTGGCCTGGTGCCTGGTGTTATTCCTCCCCAGCTGCAGGACTCCACAAAATGTCACACACACACCCCCAGTGCAGGATTTCTTTTGTGGTGATCATCATAATGAACTGAAGGGACTGCTTAAACCTCTGGGTTGAAAATGGGGCTGCAAAGAGCACTTCAAAAATGTCAGCAATGAGCCAGATTACTGAGGCTCTGTCCCTACATTCAGGCTTGATAGGGCAAGGTGTTCTCCACTTCAATACATTTGGGTTCCTACACTTCTGTGCATAAGTGCATTTGATTTTCCAACATTTTAGCCTCTACAGTTCACTGTTATTGATTTCAATAATCTATACTCAGACAATCAGGATAACCATGAAGTAGTCACCAGAAGAGAAGAGTGTTGGATTCCAGCTGTGCTATCAGTTCACAAAGGTTCATGGTACTGTCAATCTGACCTTGAAAGCCCAGGGCACACAACGCTCATGGAGGAGGCTTTAATCACTCTTTTGGTCTATCTTTAGAATAGAATCGAATAAACCAGGCTGGAGGAGACCTTCAAGATCATCAAGTCCAACCTATCACCCAACACCATCTAATCAACTCAACCATGGCACCAAGCACCCCATCCAGTCTCCTCCTAAACACCTCCAGGGATGGGGACTCCACCACCTCCCTAGGCAGCACATTCCCATGGCCAATCTCTCTTGCTGGGAAGAACTTCTTCCTAACATCCAGTCTAAACCTCTTTCTGGGAAGAACTTTCTCCTCACCTCCAGTCTAAACCTCCCCTGGCACAGCTTGAGACTGTGTCCTCTTGTTCTGGTGCTGGGGGCCTGGGAGAAGAGACCAACCCCCACCTGGCTACAACCTCCCCTCAGGGAGTTGTAGAGAGCAATGAGGTCTCCCCTGAGCCTCCTCTTCTCCAGGCTAAGCAACCCCAGCTCCCTCAGCCTCTCCTCACAGGGCTGTGCTCCAGACCCCTCCCCAGCTTTGTTGCCCTTCTCTGGACACCTTCCAGGAGCTCAACAGCTTTGCTAACCTGAGGAGCCCAGAACTGGACACAGGACTCAAGGTGTGGCCTAAGCAGTGCTGAGCACAGGGCAGAATGACCTCCCTGCTCCTGCTGACCACGCTGTTTCTGATGCAGGCCAGGATGCCATTGGCCTTCTTGGCCCCCTGGGCACCCTGCTGGCTAGGACATTCAGAACCTTCCATTTCCAACCCAAGTGCACCCTGTTTCATCCTGCCCTTGAAGGTGAGCATTAGGAATGTGTTCTTTTTTCAGGGGCTGGTGTGACATCACACCCCCTGCAGAGCCCCTCTATTGTTTCTCATGAAAAAAGCATCCCCACAGCCTTCCAAAGGCCTGGGCTTGCAACCCCCAGCATCCAGTGACCTACATAAAATCTCTCACATCAGACAAGGTCAAAACAGGAAACCTTCTCCACCTGTCCCTCCTCAGATCAGAAGTTTTCTCAAAAGAGCAGGAACAGCATCTTTTAATTTGCTCAGAAGGCAGAAAGCAAAGAGGCCAAATGGGACTGAAATTGAGCAAAATATATTCCAAGTAATAGAGAGCTGCAAAGCTGCTGAGGGGCCTGGAGCAGCTCTGGGAGCAGCAGAGGCTGAGAGCTCTGGGGCTGAGAGCCTGCAGCAGAGCAGCCCCAGAGGGCAGCTGAGCAATGCTCAGCAGGAGCTAAAGGACCTGGGGGTGACAAGAGGCTGGGGCCAGACTCTGCTCAGTGGTGCCCAGGGACAGGACAAAGGGCAATGAGCACAAACTGGAACCCAGGAGGTCGCATGCGAAGAGGAGGAAATATTCCTTTGCTGTGAGGGTGCTGGAGACCTGAGGCAGACTGCCCAGAGAGGCTGTAGAGTCTCCTCACTGGAGGGATTCCAAATCCACCTGGACATTGTGATCCTAGGGAACCTGGTGTGGGTGACCCTAGTTTAAGCAGAGGAGATTGGCTGCTTGATTTCTGGAGCTCCCTTCCAGCCCCCATCAAGTCTGTGATCCAAATTCTGTTTACAAATCTCAATCTAGTGAATCCTTTTCTTTCTACTGCAGTTCATTTAAGTTTCTCCTTCAATGTCTCCCAGCTTTAGCTTGTCACCTGTGAGTAGAGAATCACAGAATGCATCTGGTTGGAAGAGACCTTCAAGCTCGTCCAGTCCAATTCAGCACTGAAGGGTCAACGCTAAACCATGTCCTTAAGCAGCAGGTCCACACACTGCTTGAGCACCCCCAGGGATGGTGACTCCACCACTGCCCTGGGCAGACCATGCCAATGTCTGATAACCCTTTCAGTGAAGAAATGCTTCCTGAAATCCAGCAGTCCTGCCACTTTGCAGCCCATGCCACTGATTCGGTGTATCTAAAGAGTACAGAGTTCTGTAGCAAAGCAGATCGTGGCGCCTGCCATCAAATCAGCTCCTTGGCCTGGTGTCCTTGGCCTCGCAGAGCAGCAACAGTCATCCCTTTCTGGAGAGCATGTGCAGTGATTCATAGAACCACAGAATGGTTTAGGTTGGAAAGGACCTTCAAGATCACTCAGCTCCAACCTCCTGCCACGGGCAGGGACACCTCCCACCAGCCCAGCTTGGTCAAGGCCTCATCCAGCCTGGTCTTGAACACCTCCAGGGAGGAGACATTCACAAAATCTATAGGCAACCTGTTCCAGTGTCTCCCCAGCCTCACTCTCAACAATTTCTTCCTCATCTCCAGCCTCAATCTCCCCTCTCCCAGCTCAAAGCCATTGTCGCTCATCCTGGCACTCTCAGCCTCCCTCCCCAGCTCTCCTGGAGCCCTTCAGGTACTGGAAGGTTGCTCTGAGGTCTCCCTGGAGCCTTCTCTTCTCCAGGCTGAACAGCCCCAACTCTTCCAGCCTGCTCCCACAGGGGAGGGCTCTCCAGCCCTCTGAGCATCTTCATGGCCTCCTCTGGAGCTGATCCAGCATTTTGATGTCCCTCTGATGCTGGGAGTATGTTAGAGCACTCCTTCATGAGCCAGGCAAGACCAGCAGCTTCTGAGTGACCTCTATTCTTTTTCTGCTGGCTCTGCTGCTGAAGCCTGTCTCTGAAGCTAGAAGAGCCTGGCCATTCAGTTTGCTACCTAGATGGCAACGAAAAAGTCCTCCTGGCTGTGCAGTAAAGGCAGATCTTTATGATTATTTATTTTATGTTAAAAAAATTGGCTATTAGCATTGTTTCAGGAATTAAATGACAATGAGGATCAGATGATTCCTATTTTGTTAAATTCCTTCACTCAGGCAAGGCCAAGGGGTAGGTGGAAGGAGAAGTTTCTGCCTGCATGGTTTAGTGATTCAGTCTCTTTAGCACACAGATCTCACACAGGAATAATTGCCTCGGTGTGGTGTTTGTGACCAAGACTAACAATTAGACATGGAGGGGGAGCAGGGGGATTGAGCTGCACTTTGGCCACAACCACCCCTTGCAGTGCTACAGGCTGGGGTCAGAGGGCTGGAGAGCAGCCAGGCAGAAAGGGACCTGGGGGTGCTGATTGACAGCCGCCTAAACATGAGCCAGCAGTGTGCCCAGGGGGACAAGAAGGCCAATGGCATCTGACCTGCATCAGGAACAGTGTGGCCAGCAGGAGCAGGGAGGTCATTCTGCCCTGTGCTCAGCACTGGTTAGGGAACACCTTGAGTCCTGTGTCTAGTTCTGGGCTCCTCAGTTCAAGGACATTGAGACACTTGAAGATGTCCAGAGAAGGGCAACAAGGCTGGGGAGAGGCCTTGAGCACAGCCCTGTGAGGAGAGGCTGAGGGAGCTGGGGTTGTTTAGCCTGGAGAAGAGGAGGCTCAGGGGAGACCTCATTGCTCTCTACAGCTACCTGAAAGGAGGTTGGAGCCAGGTGGGGGTTGGTCTGTTCTCCCAGGCACCCAGCACCAGAACAAGAGGACACAGTCTCAAGCTGTGCCAGGGGAGGCTTGGGCTGGAGGTGAGGAGAAAGTTCTTCCCAGAGAGAGTTGTTAGCCACTGGAGTGTGCTGCCCAGGGAGGTGGTGGAGTCCCCACCCCTGGAGATGTTCAAGAGGGGATTGGATGTGGCACTTGGTGCCATGGTTTATTAATCATGAGGTGTTGGGTGCCAGGTTGGACTTGATGATCTTTGAGGGCTTTTCCAACCTTATTGATTCTGTGATTCGAAACTCGTCACAGGAAGGCACAAGCTGCATGAAGACAGTGCCAGGTCTGTCCTCTCCAGTAGATGGCATCAGGACTTCTCGTCAGGAAAGGGATCAAGGACAAACCTCCATGCTGGCAGCCCAGGCTACAGCCACTGTAGAGGTTTTTCCCTCTTTCATTTTCTCACTGAACAGAATCCTTTGCCTTACACGTGCTGGCTTTGTATTTCAGAGGACAGGCAGACAAGACCATACACAACCTGACCATAGTAGGAGATAGAATAGAATAGGAGTAGAATAGAATAATTAACGAGGTTGAAAAAGACCTTCAAGATCATCAAGTCCAACCTATCACCCAGCACCACCTGATCAACTAAGCCATGGCTCCAAGCACTCCATCCAGTCTCTTCCTAAACACCTCCAGTGATGGTGACTCCACCACCTTCCTGGACAGCACATTCCAAAGGCCAATCACTCTTTCTGTGAAGAACTTCTTCCTCACCTCTAGCCTAGCCTCCCCTGGCACAGCTTGAGACTGTGTCCTCTTGTTCTGGTGCTGGTTGCCTGGGAAAAGAGGGCCAACCCCCACCTGGCTACAACCTCCCTTCAGGTCGTTGTAGAGAGCAATGAGGTCTCCTCTGAGCCTCATGTGTGTCTTCCATTTCAAGACATTCCATGATATCCATTAATAGCTATTCAATATGCAATACTCCATAGCAAACAGCCATAGCTCTCTGCTACTAAGTGTGACCAGCACCCCCTCTGCTCTGCTGAGACCCCACCTGCAGCACTGCATCCAGATTTGGTGCCCTCAGCATAAGGACATCAAACTGCTGGAGGTGGTCCAGAGGAGGTCATAAAAATAATCACAGATCTGGAGCTGAGGGCACACAGAGAGCTGGGACTCTTCAGCTTGGAGAAGGGAAGGTTCCAGGAGACCTTAGCACACCTTTCCAGTCCCTGAAGGGGGTTAGAGGAGAGCAGGGAAAGGACTTTTGACAAGGGCTGGGAGTGACAAGATGAGAGGGAATGAACTGAACCTTGAGGAGGGGACACTGGGAGATGAGGAAGAAATTGTTGGCAGTGAGGGTGGGGAGACTCTGGCACAGGCTGCCCAGGGAGGCTGTGGCTGCCTCCTGCCTGGAGGGGTTGAAGGCCAGGCTGGCTGAGGCCTTGAGCAAGCTGGGCTGGTGGGAGGTGTCCCTGCCCATGGCAGGGGCTTGGAGCTGAATGATCTTGAAGGTCCCTTCCAACCTAAATCATCTTAAGGCTCTAGAGCTAAAGAGGGTTTCAACAGTACTCTAGGACAGGTTAGTTTTAACTAGAAATAGCATCCAGGTTTGGCTCTGTGTAGAAGAGCCTCTTATAAAGCAATGCACCCCAGAAAAAGCACTTTTGGAAAGAGAAATGACACCTCAACAACTTCTGCATCTGTAACACTGAGACAAATAGCAAATCAGAATCTCTTGGGTGAAAAAAAAAAAGAAACCCCAAACTGCAGTGGATGAAGGAATTCATTACCTCACAGGGCTGGAATTCCTGACCCAAAATGGTTTTTCTCTGCTTCTTTACAGACTCTACAGTGGAGCTGTAGGCTTGAAGATAAAGGTATTTGCTACTCAATCTGGAACTCAGAGGTTTCTTGTACCTGACAGACAGCAGCTCTTTCATAAGTCCTAGGTCTTGTCCTGTCCCTCACAAGGAAGTAAGGGAGTGTTTAAAGTTGGCACCCAGCACAGAAAGCCAGAGTCTGTGCACCACTACAGAATCATCCCTCGGATATTTCCTGGGTTAGTCACCACACAACATTGAGCAACCTTTTGAGGGGTGTCCTGTACAACAACTTCTACATTCAGCCCATCATGACAAACAGAGAAAAAGAGTAAGAAATATTCTTGATTCAGAAGAAGTAATAATGCTAAACTAGCCCCATGACCAGTGGGGAGAAAGAATTAAACCATCTGCAAGTTAGCAGAATAAAACAGATCCTTTGTTATTGTTTTTGCTCCTGTCTCCACACATGTCACAGAATCACCAAGGCTGGAAGAGCCCTCAAAGATCATCGAGTCCAGCCTGTCAGCACAGACCTCAAGACTAAACCATGGCACCAAGTGCCACGTCCAGTCCCCTCTTGAACACCTCCAGGGATGAGGAATCCACCACCTCCCTGCACAACCCATTCCAGGGCTTCACCACTCTCATGGGGAAGAACTTCCTCCTCACCTCCAGCCTGAAACTCCCCACCTCCAGCTTCAGTCCATTCCCCCTAGTCCTATCACTACCTGAGATCCTGAGCAGTCCCTCCCCAGCCTTCCTGTAGCCCCCTTCAGATCCTGGAAGGCCACAATGAGGTCACCTGGGAGCCTTCTCTTCTCCAGCCTGAACAGCCCCAACTCCTTCAGTCTGTCCTCACAGGAGAGGTGCTCCAGCCCTCTGCTCATCCTCCTGGCCCTGCTCTGGACACCTTCCAGCACCTCCAGATCCCTCTTGGCATAGGGGCTCCAGACCTGGAGGCAGTACTGCAGGTGGGGTCTCCCCAGGGCTGAGCAGAGGGGGAGAATCCCCTCCCTTGCCCTGCTGGCCACACTTCTCCTGCTGCAGCCCAGGCTCTGCTTGGCTTTCCAGGCTGCAAGTGCACCCTGAGAGCTCCTGGGGAGCTTCTCCTCCCCCAGCACCCCCAAGGCTCTCTCCTCAGGGCTGCTCTCCAGCCAGTCCCTGCCCAGCCTGGATTTGTGCCTGGGGTTGCCTCCACCCAGCTGCAGGACCCTGCCCTTGGTCTTGTTGAAGCTCCTGAGGTTGGCTTGTGCCCACCTCTCCAGCCTGCCCAGGTCCCTCTGGATGGATCCTTCCCTCCAGCTGTCTGCTGCACCACACAGCTTGGTGTCAGCAGCAAACCTGCTGAGGCTGCACTCACTGCCACTGCCCATGGCACCCACAAAGGTGTTGAACAAGCCTGGTCCCAGGACTGATCCCTGAGGGACTCTGCTTGTCCCCGGCCTCCCCTGGGACACGGACCATTGACAGCCACTCTTTGGGTGCAGCCATCAAGCCAGTTCTGTCTCCACCTAGTGGTCAGTTTCCCCTGAGGCCCTTCCGAAGTTTTACCCTACCTCTCAGTAATGACAGCAGAGGGAGTCCGAGCCAAACGCTGGGGACAGCTGTGTTGCTGGGGAGGTAGCCTCGCAGTATTCCTGCAACACCCAGGAGCTGTTCCACAGCATTGCTTAAATACCAAACATACATTGCCTGCTTCTTAGTGGCCTCCATCTCTTCCAGGGCAACCCAACACACCTCTTACTGACTTGGATTTAATTTTTCCTCTGTCATGGACTGATCTGAGGCTCTGAGGAGACCTAATTGTGGTTTTCCAGCATCTGAAGGGGGCTACAAGAAAGCTGGGGAGGGACTCTTTAGGGTACCAGGAAGTGATAGGAGTGGGGGGAATGGAGCAAACCCAGAAGTGGAGAGATTCAGATTGGCTGTGAGGAAGAAGTTCCTCCCCATGAGGGTGGTGAGAGACTGGCACAGGTTGCCCAGGGAGGTGGTGAAAGCCTCATCCCTGGAGGTGTTTGCAGCCAGGCTGGATGTGGCTTTGAGCAACCTGCTGTGGTGTGAGGTGTCCCTGCCCATGGCAGGGGGTTGGAACAGGCTGATCCTTGAGGTCCCTTCTAACCCTAACAATTCTGTGATCAGAGAAATTGCTAGAATTCAGGCTGTGAAAACATCCAAAGGTGTTCCAAATTCATCTACACACTCGGCTAAGAGCTTTGGAGACCTGGACCTGCCAAACTCCCGAACAAAAAGGGGGTGGGACAATTATGCTTTGGTATCACACTCTCCAGAACTGCAATTCTGCATTCATGTTTGAATCCAATTTGCTCTGATACCAAGTACCAGAGACCTTGCAGATGTTCAGCGCTGAGCTCCTTTCCCAGCTGTACAATCGAGAAGCCTGCAGGCATGCATGCAGCTGGGGGCATGTCCTTCCAGAGCTGGATGCACACAGCTGCAACAAACCCTCTGTGCCTCAGCATTGGGAGGGGCCAGCAAATGAAACTAACACGTGGGAAAGCATAAGGAATAAGATCTTTGCTGTGAGGGTGTCTCGATCCGGAGAGGGAAAGAGATTCAGGTTTTTAATGAATAGTCCCGTGGTGTGAAATGAGAGGCACAAACCAGGCCAAAATATCAACAGCTAGGCTATTTGATTACATAAATACAGTGGAGGGACATAAATACAGTGGATGGATCAGAAGGGGAGAGAGGGAAAATAGAGAGAGGAGAGAGAAGAGGAAAGGAATTATATTACCACACCCCTCACCCCCCAAGACAGTTTGAGTCTGTGGAGGAAAGGTGCTGCAGGAGATGTTGGGTCTGTAGAGGAAGGGTGCTGAGGCTTTGGCTGTAGAAGGGATGTGGTCCTCTGGGCAGCTTCTTCAGCTCCATGAGTTGCAGCAGGCGGAACTTAGGGCACGGAGAGAGGGTTTGCAGAGTCCAGGATCCGTTGTGTTGGCCCCGTGATCTTTCCAGCCTGTGGTGCTGCATTTTGCTTCTCCAGTTTTCTTCTTCAATTTTCTTCTCTTAAAGACAGTAGTTGCTCCAGTCTTTTATACAGTCTTTTAGTCCTCAGGCAAGTGTCCAGGTGTTGTTCCCCAGGATATCGTTCTGGGAAATCCTCCTTAGGTAAGTGTCCAGGCATCGTTCCCCAGGAAATCTTTCTGTGTACTCAGGTGAGTTTGGGCAGCCGTCTGGATGGAGGGGGGAAGGCCTCCGCCTCCTCCTGCTCCATCTACCTACCCACACACCCTTTACACATCAGGGAATCCATTGTCCTTTCCTGGGGTATCTGATGGCTGGAAATGATCTTGTCCTGAAGGTGTGAATGCTGGGCCCTTGGGCCATTGTTGTAGGCCAGCTGCAGTCCAGTGAGCAAGGTTATCTTTGCACCTTCCAAGAGTCCTTCCAGTGGCTCTGCCCAACGCACAGCAGCTATCGTCTGGGCAAGCAGCAAGGGATTTTATCTTTGTTGAGTCACACCAGGAGAGACAAGCTTTAGTCTCTCACAGTGGGTGCCAGAGCACTGGAGCAGGCTGCCCAGAGAGGCTGTGGGGTCTCCTTCTCTGCAGAGATTCCAAACCCACCTGGACATCATGATCCTGGGCGAGCTGCTGTGGCTGCCCTGCTTTAGTAGGGCTGGGTGATCACCAGAGGTCTCTTCCAACCCCACCAGGATGGGATTCTGTGATAGGTCTTTTTTAAATCAGCTCCTAGATTCCTTTGTTTGTTTGCTTGTTTCTGTAAAGTTATTGATACACACACACACAAATGCTGCAGAGATGCTCCAAGAAAGCCACTTACATAATATCTTTATCCAGATGTCTGGAATTCCTCCAACAGTGATCCAGCCACTGCTTTGCTTGGAAATACAAAGATAAGTGTCAAGTATTTCTGAGCTTCATGTCAGAAAATGTTTGGAGTCTACAGTGAGATTTAGGTTGCAAAGTATTTCATGTAAGGGAAACACTTAACATTTTTTGGTAAACTTGGTATCTATTATGCCAAGAAGGCCAAGGGCATCCAGGCCTGCATCAGGAACAGTGTGGCCAGCAGGAGCAGGGAGCTCATTCTGCCCTGGGCTCAGCACTGGTTAGGACACACCTTGAGTCCTGTGTCCAGGTCTGGGCCCCTCAGTTTAAGAAGGACATTGAGAGACTTGAAGGTGTCCAGAGAAGGGCAATGAGGTTGGGGAGAGGCCTTGAGCACAGCCCTGTGAGGAGAGGCTGAGGGAGCTGGGGTTGCTTAGCCTGGAGAAGAGGAGGCTCAGGGGAGACCTTCTTGCTCTCTACAACTCCCTGAAGAGAGGTTGTAGCCAGGTGGGGGTTGGTCTCTTCTCCCAGGCAGCCAGCACCAGAACAAGAGGACACAGTCTCAAGCTGTGCCAGGGGAGGTTTAGGCTTGAGGTGAGGAGAAAGTTCTTCCCAGAAAGGTTTGTTATCTGTTGGAATGTGCTGCCCAGGGAGGTGGTGGAGTCCCCATCCCTGGAGGTGTTCAGGAGGGGATTGGACGTGGCACTTGGTGCCATGGTTTAGTGGCCATGAGGTCTTGGGTGACAGGTTGGAGTTGATGATCTCTGAGGTCTCTTCCAAGCCTATTGAGTCTATGATAAGAAGGAAGACAAGAAAGAAGAATACTTCATGCTAGGAGGAATTCCTGTGTGATATCACCATTTATCTACCAGTGAAAACCAGCTTGGAGCAAAACTAGAAGTGGAGAGATTGAGATTGGATGTTAGGAAGAAGTTGTTCCCCATGAGGATGGTGAGAGACTGGCACAGGTTGCCCAGGTAGGTGGTGGAAGCCTCATCCCTGGAGGTTTTTGCAGCCAGGCTGGATGTGCCTCTGGGCAACCTGCTGCAGTGTGAGGTGTCCCTGCCCATGGCAGGGGTGCTGGAACTGGCTGAGCCTTGAGGTCCCTTCCAACTCTAACAATTCTATGATTCTAGTTAGCTCTGGTATGAAGAGTAGAAACTGTTTAAGCCTAAGGAGCAATAGCACAAACCAGTTCTGGCAGTACTGTGAAAACCCACGGTCACCTGAATGAGTATAGAAGGTCCCTTCCAGCCCCTAACATTCTGTAATGCCCCAGAAGATAGAACCCTGGCAGGCCTACTTTTCACTACAGTGGGACACTAACTCGCTGCTCAGAGACATAACATGTTATTTGTGATGCTTAAGGTCACTCCAGGCCAAAGGTGCGTGAGCAATCAGTTGCATCTGTCTCTGCATACCAGAAAGGGAGTATCTGCAGCTCCTCCCCAGACTGGCTGGCTCCAGCACTGAGCCGCTCAGAGGAAGGGAGCTCAGAACGCACACAGCCTCCTGAACCAGGAGCTCAACTGCCCTGAAGAAGCCTGGTTTCTGTCTGCAAACTGAGAGGACCCACTGCACAGGCAGAGATCAGAGCTGGGACTTACAGGTCTGCTGAATGACAACTGGAAGCACCAGAATCCCAGCATGTTGGGGGCTGCAGGGGACCTCTGGAGCTCACCCAGTCCTAGCCCCCTGCTAAAGCAGGGCACCCACAGCAGCTTGCCCAGGAGCACAATGGCCAGGGTGGGTTGGAATCTCTCTAGAGAGGGAGACTCCACAACCTCTCTGAGCAGCCTGCTCCAGGGCTCCAGCACCCTCCCAGTAAAGATTTTGCTCCTGTTCAGGTGGAACACCCTGGGTTCCTGTGCTGGGCACCACTGAATCACAGAACCAGCCAGGGTGGAACAGACCTTCAAGATCACCAAGTCCAACAGATCACCCAACCCTATCTAATCAACTCCAGTGAGCCAGGACTGTTGAAAAGGATGGAGAGCAGCTTGGAGAGCTCCTCTGCCCAGTCCCTCATTACCCTAGGATGGATCCTATCTGGTCCCATCGACTTGTGGGAAGCCAAGAGGCTCTCCAGCTCTCCTGGATCACAGGGGCACTGCAGGGCTCCCTGGCTTCTTCCCCCTGGATCACAGGGGGACTGTAGAGCTCCCAGGAGGAAGGAGCCAGGATCACAGGGGCACTGCAGGACTCCCTGGCTCCTTCCCCCTGGATCACAGGGGCACTGCAGGGCTCCCAGGAGGAAGGAGCCAGGATCACAGGGGCACTGCAGGGCTCCCTGGCCCCTTCCCCCTGGATCACAGGGGGACTGCAGGGCTCCCTGACTCCTTCCTCCTGGATCACAGGGGCACTGCAGGGCTCCCTGGCTCCTTCCCCCTGGATCACAGGGGCACTGCAGGGCTCCCTGGCTCCTTCCCCCTGGATCACAGGGGCACTGCAGGGCTCCCTGGCCCCTTCCCCCTGGATCACAGGGGCACTGCAGGGCTCCCTGGCCCCTTCCCCCTGGATCACAGGGGCACTGCAGGGCTCCCTGGCTCCTTCCCCCTGGATCACAGGGGGACTATATTCCCCTCCATGTGCAATAAAGAGTGGAGGTTGTCCTTGCTCCTCCTTTGCCATTAATATATTTATGAAACCTCTTTTGTTGTCCTTCACAGCAGTGGCCAGTCCAAGTTCTAAATGGTCTTTTCCCTCTCATTGTTTTTTCCTACATGACCTAGCAACATCCTTAAACCTTTCCTGGGCTACCTCCCGTTTTTTTCCAAAGGTGATACAGCCTCTGGTCCAAAACTGCAACCAAGGGAATGGGTCCTGGTGCACAAGGGTGTGCTGTGATTAGCTGTGCCCAGCTCACTGCTTCACTGTGGCACCACTTTAGCTGCAGCAGCTGCTTCCAGCTTCTCACTGTAGCAGTGTTCCCTCACTCCACAGGCAGCTTATCAGCCACCACTTCTCCATTGTGCTCCTCCACCTCTCCTCCACAGGGCACCAGCAAACAAAGCTCAGGTGCTAGGTGACAGGATAAATTAGATCAGTGAAGCAGCAGAGACCCACTGATGGACACGAGCTAAAACTCCTTTGCTGTGAGGGTGCTGGAACCCTGGAGCAGGCTGCCCAGAGAGGTTGTGGAGTCTCCTTCTCTGGAGGCTTTCAACCTGATAATGCAGGGGGCAGGAGAATGAGGCCAGAGTCTGGTCAGTGGTGCCAAGTGACAGAATAAACAGCAGCAGGCACAAACTGGAACCCAGAAAGTTCCATCTGAACAGGAGGAAAAAATGCTTTGGTGTGAGGCTGCTGGAGGCCTGGAGCAGGCTGCCCAGAGAGGTTGTGGAGTCTCCTTCTCTGGAGAGACTCCAAACCCACCTGGACACTGTGATCCTGGACAACATGATCCAAGTGCCCCTGCTTTAGCATGGGTGCTGGACTGGATGATTCCAGAGGTCACTCCCAACCCCACCATTCTGGTAGGTAAACCAAAGTAATTTATACACTATTGTGGCTTATGCAAGAAATCCTGCAGTGGTTTAACACAATCTGTTTTACCTTGCATTGCTTCAAGCTAGGAATGTGATTTTCACATTCACAGAGCAGCAGATGTGGGCAAATAATAAACTGCTGAAACCACAACCTGGTTTCTGAACATTGACATGAAGGAGGAGAAAGTTCTACCCTGCTCAACACCCAGCCCCCAAGAACCCAGGTCAAGCAGTACTTCCAGCTGATGTACTCACATCTAGCAGCTACCTACACTTCTTGTCTCAAGGATGAGCACATGGAGCAAGTGAAGATGGATGAAAAGGTTGACTAGATTAGAATCAGACACCAAAAGCAGCATTGTAGACAAAAGCCTCAGTTTAAGCAGTGGATCATCCCTGTCAGCCACCTGGGAGGAGGCGGAGATAAAAAGGTTATTCTAAGGGACTCTGAACCTTTCCTATTGGCACCACTTTTAGAGGCAGATCTGCAGAGAGCTCTCTCCAGCAGTAGCACCAACAAGCTGTGCAATCTTTACAGAGTGTTAGGGGCTGGAAGGGACCTCCAAAGCTCATCCAGTCCAACCCCCCTGCCAGAGCAGGATCACCTAGAGCAGGTCACACAGGAATGCATACAGGTGGGTTTTGACTATCTCCAGAGAGGAAGACTTCACAACCCCTCTGGGCAGCCTGCTCCAGGGCTCTGTCACCCTCACAGGGAAAAAAAATTCCTCCTGTTTCTGTGGAACTTTCTATGCCTCAACTTCCACCCTTGCCCCTTGTGCTGTCCTTGGGCATCACCCAGCAGAGCCTGGCTCCAGCCTCTTGGCACTCATCCTGCACATCTTTATCAACATGAATGAGGTCACCCTTAGGCTCCTCTGCTCCATGCTACAGAGCCCTCACTCAGCTCCCTCAGGCTCTCTCCATAAGGAAGATGTTTTTTATGGCTGGGCACTGGACTCTTTCAAGCAGCTCCCTGTCCTTCCTGAACTGAGGGCCCCAGAATAAGTCACTTCTCCATTTCTTACAGCAAAACTGGTGCCACTTGCCTCCCTTGCCCTGTGAGAAAGTGCAAGCAGCAGGCAGCCTTTGCACTGTGCTCCAGAGATGAGGCTGTTGGAATAAACATTCAGCAGTGGTATCCGGTCACGATTCACTGGCAGCATATGGTGGGGCTGAGAAAACAGAGGCACTGCACAGGAAATGGAAAATAGTAGGAAGGACCTTCCTCTGGTAGGAATTCACTGACCAAAGAGAGGGGGAAAGGGCAGGATGCCTGCAGACAGTAACACCAGGCTCTCTTCATCATCTTTGCTCCCTCGATTCCTGGGCAGGCCCAAAGAACACAGCCCCAAGCTTGTTCCCACAGGAGGGTGACAGTCGCCAGTCTCATGCCCTGCCTGACCTCTGATTAGCTCCTCTGTCAGCCAGTTGTGCTGCCCAAATTCCAGACTACTGAAAAGAAAAAGAAAGGGGAAAAAAAGTAGGGGGGGGGGGGGGGGGAAGGCACAAAAGCAGTCTGTGACCTCTGAACGTTTGCTCTTTGCTTTGGGGCAGCAGTGTACACAAGCTGCTGCGCTCCCGCCAGCCTTCCACGGGGTGCACTCCAACATCCTTCAAAGCAGGCACTCAAAGCGAGACACCACGAACCCACGGCATTGTAAAGCATGCACCATGATCCAGGTCACTCACAATGAACTCGCCTGAGGGCACTGTAACTGATTAACCACCTTTCTCTCCTGGCATTGTTCACCACCCTGCAGCCGGACAGCCGCTGGGAGCCCGTTGCAATCGGCAGCGGGCAGCCCATCAGCACCCGGCTGGGACTGGGAATGGTGTGGCCGCAGACCAGAGGACACTGCAACGTTCCAGAGAGACGCAACGGGTCGTGCAGAAGGGCAACGAGGCTGGGGAGGGTCTGGAGCACAGCCTGGAGGAGAGGCTGGGGAGCTGGGGTTGCTTAGCCTGCAGAAGAGGAGGCTCAGGGGAGACCTCATTGCTCTCTCCAACTCCCTGAAGGGAGGTTGTAGCCAGGTGGGGGTTGGGCTCTTCTCTCAGGCAGCCAGCACCAGAACAAGAGGACACAGTCTCAAGCTGCACCAGGGGAGGTATAGGCTCGAGATGAGGGGAAAGTTCTTCCCAGCAAGAGAGATTGGCCATGGGAATGTGCTGCCCAGGGAGGTGGTGGAGTCCCCGTCCCTGGAGGTATTCAAAAAGGGATTGGATGTGGCACTTGGAGCCATGGTTTAGTTAGGAGGTATGTAATAGGTTGGACTTGATGATCTCTAAGGTCTTTCCCAACCTTATTAATTCTATGAAAAGTGATTGTCCCCCTGGACTCAGCACTGGTGAGGCCACACCTTGAGCTCTGGGGTCAGTTTGGGGCCACTCAGTTCAAGAAGGACATTGAGGAGCTGGAGCAGATCCAGAGAAGGGCAACAAAGCTGGGGAAGGTTCTAGAGAACAGGGCTGGGGAGGAGCAGCTGAGGGCCCTGGGGGTGTTTAGCCTGGAGAAAAGGAGGCTGAGGGGAGACCTCATTGCTCTCTACAGCTCCCTGAAAGCAGATTGGAGCCAGGTAGGGGTTGGCCTCTTCTCCCAGGTTAAAAGTGATAGAAGGAAAAGAAACAGCCTCAAGTTGCACCAGGGGAGGTTTAGACTGGACATCAGAAACTTCTTCACTGAAATGGTTCTCAAAGACTGTAACAGACTGCCCAGGGAGGTGGCTGAATCCCCATCCCTGGAGGTGCTGAGAAGTTGCAGAGATGTGCTGCTGTGGGGCATGGCTTAGCACCAGCCTTGGCAGAGTTAGAGAAGGGTTAGACTGGATTGGAATGGTTGAATCTTCCAGCCAAAAGTATTCTATGTCTCCAGAAGTCACTGCGGGGCACTATCAGTAGGAAAAGCTAGCTGATACAGATTTCCTTGGAGGAAGAGAAACAGGATGGCTTCACATAGAGCCTAATAAGGACCCAGAATGAAGCTTTGCAGACACTTCCCCGTGTAAGGATTCCTCTTTCAGATTCAGAGTCATTAGGCACAGAATTGATTGGTTGATGGGTTGGACGTGATGATCTTGAAGGTCTCTTCCAGCCTGGTGTATTGTATTATTATTATTATTGTATTATTGAATCAGTGCTCACTGAGAATCCATGGCCTGATTTGGAGCATTCCCTTTAAATTACAATCACAGAATCAACAAGGTTGGAGAAGACCTCAAAGATCATCAAGTCCAACCTGTCACCACAGACCTCATGACTACTAGGCCATGGCTCCAAGTGCCACATCCAATCCCCTCTTGAACACCTCCAGGGATGGGGACTCCACCACCTCCCTGGGCAGCAATATGTAAGTTAATGCAGTGCAGCTTTACTCCACATACTGGAAAGATAACAACAAGGGTTCACATTTCTCCTCCCTGTCATAGTTTGGGTGCTGAGAGCCTGGCACAGGTTGCTCAGGGAGGTGGTGGAAGCCTCATCCCTGGAGGTGTTTGCAGCCAGGCTGGATGTGGCTGTGAGCAACCTGCTGTAGTGTGAAGTCCCTGCCCATGAGGGGGTTGGACCTGGATGATCCTTGAGGTCCTTCCAACCCTGACAATTCTAGAAATGACAGAATGTTAGTGTTGGGTCCTGAAATGCAGGATAGCTCTTTCCCAGGAGAGACAAACATGTCTCAGGGCAACATAAAAAAACCAACCACCAGAAGCCACCAAACTGTAAAAGCAAGTAATGCTGGCTGTCAAAACCAGGCAGTGCTCCTGCCCTGGTGAAAGGTGAGACTGCCTTTGCTCCAAAACAGGAAGAACTGCTGCTCCCAGAGGGAAGTGAGCACAGGGTTTGCTGGTTGGAATCATGACATGCCCGGAGCAGCAACACAAGGGCAACTCCAAAGTGTGTAGGAGCTCTGCTGCCACCCAATGTAGCTATAACTAAATCCCTTGAGGAACCTAGGAGCAGCATGAGCTCAGAGAGCGAGCTGCAGAAAGCAGCAACACAGATAGTCTTGAGCTAAGTACCAAACACTTGCAGAGCTCAGCACTCACAACCTGAAGCCAGTAACTTGAAAGATTTGTTTCCATGAGGATCCACTCTGGCATGTGCTAAGTACTCTAATGTGTCACAGGCAGATGTCAGACACCACAGTGGGACTTTTTGAACAAGATAATCACAGAACATTAGGGGTTGGAAGGGACCTCCACAGCTCATCCAGTCCAACCTCCCTGCCAGAGCAGGCTCACCCAGGATTAGGTCACACAGGAACACATCCAGGTGGGTTTTGAATATCTCCACAGAGGGAGACTCCACAACCTCCCTGGGCAGCCTGTTGCTGGGCTCTGGCACCTTCACAGGGAAAAAAAATTCCCCTCTTGTTTCTATGGAACTTTCTATGCCTCAACTTCCACTACTGCCCCTTGTGCTGTCCTTGGGCATCCCCCAGCAGAGCCTGGCTCCAGCCTCTGGGCACTCACCCTGCTCATCTTTATCAGCATGAATGAGAGATCACCTCTCAGGCTCCTCTGCTCCAAGCTACAGAGCCCTTAGTTCTATCAGGCTCTCCTCATGAGGAACATGTTCCACTCCCCTAATCATTTTGTGTGCTGGACTCTTTCAAGCAGTTCCCTGAGGTCCTTCTCAAACTGAGGGGCCCCAGAACTGGACACAGTATTCCTGATGTGGCCTCAGCAGGGCAGAGTAGAGAGGCAGGAGAACCTCTCTCAAGCTACTCACCACAGGTCTTCTAATGCACCCCAGGATGGCATTGGCCTTCTTGGCCAATGTATTACACTTCCCTATCAGGGATGTCCCTCTCTTTTTGTCAGTCAATACAGTCTGCAGTGACAGAAAACCCATCAAGGTATCTGCACTGAGTTATTGAAGTAATTTCTTGCACTGTAGCCCTGAGATCTCTGAAGTCCCAATCTCCTGGTGGAAAACAGACATGTACATGGAAGTGAATATTGCCTCCAGTCACAATCATCCACAAGGGGAAAGAAATAACAACCTCACCCAACCAACCTGATCTCCTTCTATGCCCAGCTGACTGCCTGGTGGATGTGGGGCAGGCTGTGGGTGTAGTCTGCCTGGACTTCAACAAGGCCTTTGACACCATCCCCCACAGCAAGCTCCTGGCCAAGCTGTCAGCCCCTGGCTGGGACAGCAGCACTCTGTGCTGGGTTAGGAACTGGCTGGAGGCTGAGCCCAGAGAGTGGTGGTGAATGGTGCCACAGCCAGCTGGCAGCCAGGCCCCAGTGGTGTCCCCCAGGGATCAGTGCTGGGCCCCATCCTGTTCAATCCCTTCTGGGTTAGGGCATTGAGTCCATCATCAGTAGATTTGCAGATGACACCAAGCTGGGGGCAGGAGTTGATCTGAAGAGGGGTTGTAGAGAGGTGGAGGTTGGTATCTTCCACCAACAAAACAAGAGGAAAGAGTCTCAAGCTGCACCCAGGGGAGGTTTAGGCTGGATGTTAGGAAGAAATTCATAGAAAGAGAGATTGGCCATGGGAATGTGCTGCCCAGGGAGGTGGTGGAGCCACCACCCCTGGAGGTGTTTAGGAAGAGCCTGGATGAGGCACTTGGTGGCACAGTTTAGTTGATCAGATGGTGTTGGGTGATAAGTTGGACTGGATGATCTCTGAGGTCTTTTCCAACCTGGTTTCTTCTATTCTATATCTTTCAAGTTACAGGTTTCAGGGTTTGAGTGTGGGGATCTGCAAGTGTTTAGTACTTCTTGCTTTGTAAAGGGCTGCAACAAACTCAGGAACATGGCCATGGACCTCCTGTGAAACTCCCTGAGGAATCCTCCTGGTGTGGTGTTCTGCAAAGGACACACAAGTTAATTTTTAACCTGCATCCAAATAGGTGTGAAACTGTAAGAATGCTGATGACAGTGCAACACAGGTTTAAAATCCTGAAGCACTCCTGGGTTTAAATGACAGCAGAGTATAAAAATCCCTGAGCTAGGATTCTGCAGAAGTCTTTCACAGTATCACAGAATCACTAAGGTTGGAAGAGACCTCAAAGATCATCCAGTCCAACCTGTCACCACAGACCTCATGACTAGACCATGGCACCAAGTGCCACATCCAATCCCCTCTTGAACACCTCCAGGGATGGGGACTCCACCACCTCCCTGGGCAGCACATTCCCATGGCAAATGACTCTCTCTGTGAAGAACTTTCTCCTCACCTCCAGCCTAAACTTCCCTTGGTGCAGCTTGAGACTGTGTCCTCTTGTTCTAGTGCTGCTTGCCTGGGAGAAGAGACCAACCCCCACCTGGCTTCAACCACCTTTCAGGGAGTTGGAGAGAGCAATGAGGTCTGCCCTGAGCCTCCTCTTCTGCAGGCTAAGCAACCCCAGCTCCCTCGCCTCCCCCACAGGGCTGTGCTCAGGCCTCTCCCCAGCCTTGTTGCCCTTCTCTGGACACCTTCAAGTCTCTCAATGTCCTTCCTAAACTGAGGGGCCCAGAACTGGACACAGGACTCAAGGTGTGGCCTAACAAATGCAGAGTAGAGGGCACAATGACTTCCCTGCTCCTGCTGGCCACAATATTCCTGATGCAGGCCAGGATGCCATTGGCCTTCTTGGCCACTGGGCACACTGCTGGCTCTGTTTAGGCAGCTGTCAATCAGCACCCCCGGTCCCTCCTCTGTTGGCAGCTCTCAGCCACTCTGCCCCCAGCCTGTAGCTCTGCCTGGGGTTGCTGTGGCCAAAGTGCAGCCCCTGGCACTTGGATTTGTTGACTGTCATCATATTGGACTCTGCCCATCTGCCCAGTCGGTCGAGGTCCCTCTGCAAGGGAGGTTTCCACCTCCTAGGTGAGTGTCCTATCCAAGGAATGTGCTCTCATCTGATCTATTTCTCTTCCCATGCATCTTGCTGCACAGATTGCCAGGGATGTGCTTGAGGCCCCATCCCTGAAGACCTCCAAGATCAGACTTGATGTGGCCCTGGGCAGCCTGCTCTGGTTGGAGGTGCCCCTGCTGCCTGCAGGGGAGTTGAGCAAGATGACCTTTGAGGCTCCCATCCAACCAGATGCAATCTGTGAACCAGTGAGACAAGAAAAGGGAATATTGCTGCTCAGACTGGGAGGCTGTGATGGTGATCAGTGCACCCTGGTAGAACTGTGGGAGACATGGATTTGTGTTCCCACAGACTGAGCAGGGAACAGAACTCTCTGGGTGACTTTTCTAGAGAAGACAGGAGCTCCTTAGAGGTTGTTTTTTTTTCCCTCTCTCAGGCACAGTAGGCAGAACATATTCAAGAAACATACTGAGACTTTCTCTAATGCCAGCAGATGTACAGTCTGGCAATAGCAAATGACAAATGTTCCCATGGGTAAAAAAACAAGGAGTGATTCCACCCCCTCCAAGCACAGATTGCCTGGCATTGCGTGACACTGAACAGTCATCCTGCCTCTCTGGGAGGGGGAACTACAGTAATTGGCTACAATGACCTTTTCTGCCTTTTCCTGCGTTATTTGCATCATTCCCAAACTGTCATCACGCAGAAAATGAGATGCTGGCTTGGGTTCCTGACCTCAGCCAGCCGCAGACAGGAAGAGCTGGACCCTCTTAATTTTGTTATCTAGAAATGCTATTTACAATCCAAATCCTGCTCAGCTGAGCTGAGCTTAGCTTCAAAAGGGTTTCCAGTTTTGAGGAGAAGGCCTTGGGCTGTCAGCTGGTGACCAACCCCCCAGGAGCCAGCACTGGGCCCTGGCAGCCCAGAGCCAGCTGAGTGCTGAGCTGCAGGCAGAGCAGGGAGAGCAGCAGCACAGGGAGGGGATTCTGCCCCTCTGCTCTGCTCTGCTCAGCCCCCACCTGCAGCACTGCCTCCAGCTC
>CM037647.1:1989603-2028848 GCA_015227895.2 Colaptes auratus | reverse complement strand
TGGTCTCATCTCCCAGGTAGCAATGATGGGAGGAGAGGAAATGGACCAGGTCACACCAGGGGTGGTTTGGGATGAGCATCAAGAAAAATTTCTTCCCCAAAGGGTTATGAAGCCATGGAACAGGCTGCCAAGGGCAGTAGTGAGTTCCACCTCTAAAGAGATGTAAAAGCTGTGTATTGTGTACTGAGGGATGTGGTCTAGCACCAGACTCGGTAGTGTGGGGTTAACGGTTGGACTTGATCTTAAGGGCTTTTCCAGCCTGAAAGATTCTGTGATTCCTTAATTGCCTTTGTTATTCAGGAATCATTTTCAGCAAGTAGAAATGCTGCTCCCACTAAAAACCTGGGAGGCCTGATGCTGCAGATGCCTGCAATCATTTGGTCTATTTGAAACCAAAAGAAGAAACTATGGAAAGTAGGGAAAGCAGCTGAGAAACAGCAACCATGCTTGACCAGATGGAGTCTGGCTTAGGGCACCACTGACTTGAGGGCTGTAGGGGATATGATCTCTGGTTTCTGAGGAATGATGGACTTCACTCTCAACTGCTGCTGTCTTACTCTTTCAGCCAAGACTTGTCCAAAGAATATGGTCTACAGAGAGAGCAGCTCCCCCTGCATGGATACTTGCTCACACTCAGAAGTCAGCAGCCTTTGTGAGGAGCACTACATGGATGGATGCTTCTGCCCTGAAGGCAAGTTGTTGGTCTAGCTCTTTGTATGGAAGAGGTCTGTTGAGGGAGGCACAGCAAAAACCTGAGAGTAGTCAAATTACACCTTATAAATAAGTACTTCTGCTCATGATTTCCCCTCCTAGGAAGCACAATTATAAGAGTTTGGGGTTTTTTTTTTTTCCTTAAAGGAGGTATAGTTCATAATAATTAATGCCTGCATCAGGAACAGTGTGGCCAGCAGAGCAGGGAGTCATTCTGCCCCTGTACTCAGCGCTGGTTAGGCCACACCTTGAGTCCTGTGTCCAGTCTCTGGGCTACTCAATTCAAGAAGGACATTGAGACACTGGAAGGTGTCCAGAGAAGGGCAATGAGGCTGGGGAGGGTCTGGAGCACAGCCCTGTGAGAGAGGCTGAGGGAGCTGGGGTTGCTTAGCCTGCAGCAGGGGAGGCTCAGGGGAGACCTCATTGCTCTCCACAACTCCTGAAGGAGGTTGTAGCCAGTGGGGGGTTGGTCTCTTCTCCCAGCAGCCAGCCCCAGAACAAGAGGACACAGTCTCAAGCTGTGCCAGGGACTTAGGCTGGAGGTGAGGAGAAAGTTCTCCACAAAGTCTTCACAGAGGAGTTGTTAGCCATTGGGATGTGCTGCTCTGGAGGTGGTGGAGTCCCCTCCCTGGAGGTGTTCAAGAGGGGATTGGATGTGCACTTGGTGCCATGGTTTAGTAGTTATGAGGTCTTGGTGACAGGTTGGACTGGATGATCTCATGGCTACACTTCAGTTTTTCTAGGACATGTCTTATATCACACAAAAAAGTAGATACAGTTGTTCTTCCAGCTTTGCTAAGCTCAGCTTCTACTTTCTGTCTCAAGCTGAGACCCTGAGTGTTTCTTCTCTTCAGAAAAGCTGAAATAGCTTCCTGTTGTGCTTTGCAGGAACTGTGTATGATGACATCACTGATGGAGGCTGCATAGCACGCAGCCAGTGCTCCTGCAAGCTCCATGGAAAGCAGTATGCTCCTGGGCAAAACATTACCAACGAGTGTGAAGAATGGTAAGGGTCAGGGTTGTTTATACACCTTGCTTGGAATGGAAGGGGCTGCAGGAAAGCTGGGAGAGGCTTTTTAGGGTGTTAGGTAATGATAGAGCAGGGGAATGGAATAAAATGGAAAGGGGAGATTCCAATTGGATGTTAGGAGAAGAATTGTTCCCCATGAGGGTGGTGAGAGCCTGGCCAGGTTGCCCAGGAGGTGGTGGCAGCCTCCTGCCTGGAGGTGTTTGCAGCCAGGCTGGAGGTGGCTGTGAGCAACCTGCTGTGGTGTGAGGTGTCCCTGCCCATGGCAGGGGGGTTGGAACTGGCTGAGCCTTGAGGTCCCTTCCAACCCTAACTATTCCATGATTCTATTACTCTAAATGGATCAGTGTGCTGCCACCTTCTATTTGAGTCCCAGGAGGCTTCCTGAGAACATTCTGACCTTAGAGTTTATATTGCATGTCTAAACAATCAGTTTTCTGAGAGGTTTTCTGGTATCTCTGCATGTGGCAGTGGGGAAATCCTGAGGGAATGGTCAAAGCTGCAGTTTTAAACCACCTGTGGAGAGCTTTTTGCCTGGTAGCTTTCAGTGCTTTCAGTGCTCTCAGCTCCTGTAATATCTCTCATTAATTTCTGAATTGTTTGTCTGTTTGTAGCACCTGCAATTCAGGCAGATGGACATGCAAAGACTTACCCTGCCCAGGCAAATGCTCATGGAAGGTTCCCATATCACCACCTTTGATGGGAAGAAATCACCTTCCATGGAGACTGCTACTACGTGTTGGCCAAGGTACTGTGTACTGTAGGGCTTCTCCCTTACAGAGTGAGCAGAGCTGTGTGCTGATATGCTGTAGCTGTCATTTGGGCTGTGCTCCCATCTTTTTCTGGGATGAGGCAAGCAGAAATGCTGAAAGCTGCACTGAAAAAATCAGGACAGGCTCTGCCAGCCCTAGGAGGGAGCTGGGAACTTACTGTGCTGAGTGGTTACTTAGTCAGACGCAGAACTCCACATGTTGTTAGCACCCAGTGGGTCCTCCGTGTTTATATGGCTCTCTCTAGCTGCATGGGGGGTAGACCTGCAAGCATTGGCACTTCTCAGGTCAGAAGCTCCGAGCCTGATCTGCAATAGCTGTTTCTCTGTCTGAGTGTCAAGTCAGCTAGAGGAAGGAGCCAGGCAGCTGTTTAATTCATCATCCCCAAAGCACCTGCTGCCCAGACACTGACAAAACTCTTGTTGGAGTAGAAACCTTACCACTGGGAGAGACGATTCAGCTTGCAGAGCCAGCGCTGAAATAATGGTTTCAGGAGCTCACCTCTGCAGTAACAATAGCCTGATGCCTTCAGCCTTTCTTTTGGAAATCATCTTGTGAGCCCTTTGACTGGACTAATGGACACCTATTTCCCTGTGGCTGTAGGGTACTGCAAATGAGAGTCACGCACTGCTGGCAGAGCTGGCTCCCTGTGGCTCCGCGGACAAGCAGAGCTGTTTGAAGACTGTTGTGCTGCTGGCTGATCACAAAAAAAATGTAAGTCTTAGTTTCATAGTTTCAGTTAGGTTGGAAGGGACCACAAGGATCATCTAGTCCAACCCCCCTGCCATGGGCAGGACACCCCACACTAGATCAGGCTGGCCAGAGCCTCATCCAGCCTGGGCTTAAACACCTCCAGGGACAGGGCCTCAACCACCTCCCTGCACAACCCATTCCAGGGCCTCACCACTCTCATGGGGAAGAACTTCCTCCTCCCCTCCAGCCTGAATCTCCCCACTTCCAGCTTCATTCCATTCCCCCTAGTCCTATCACTCCCTGATAGCCTGAAAAGTCCCTCCCCAGCCTTCTTGTAGGCCCCCTTCAGATACTGGAAGGCCACAATGAGGTCACCTCGGAGCCTTCTCTTCTCCAGGCTGAACAGCCCCAACTCCTTCAGTCTGTCCTCACAGGAGAGGAGCTCCAGCCCTCTGCTCCTCCTCATGGCCCTTCACTGGACATGTTCCAGCACCTCCAGATCCCTCTTGTAATAGGGGCTCCAGAACTGGAGGCAGTACTCCAGGGGGGGTCTCAGCAGGGCTGAGCAGAGGGGGAGAATCCCCTCCCTTGACCTGCTGGCCACACTTCTCCTGCTGCAGCCCAGGCTCTGCTTGGCTTTCCGGGCTGCAAGTGCACCCTGAGAGCTCCTGGGGAGCTTCTCCTCCCCCAGCACCCCCAAGGCTCTCTCCTCAGGGCTGCTCCCCAGCCAGTCACTGCCCTGCTAGATGTGGGCTCTGCTAGATGTGCTGGGAAATGACCATCATTCCTGGATTGTGGAGCAATAACTGACTCCTCTTAGTCACCATTGTGGAGAGATAAGGCTGAAAAATAACTCTGATTTCTGCCTCGAGAACTCAAAATAGACCTAAACTGGACAAAAGATGGGACTCCAACGAGCTGCCATATCCCTCTCTTCCCTTCTCTCTTCTCTGCTCTATGATTAGTCTCACTGTGGTCCAGGCTGGCTGGAATGAAAAGCAACATTCTTCCTGCCTTCACACTATTTTACTTCATTCAGATATAATTTTATAGATCTAATTGAGCTGTTTTCAGAAGGGAGCTCACCGTAGGATTCACTAGGGAGCTCACCTTAGGATGCAGAAGAGAGCTCACCTTAGGATTCACTAGGGAGCTCACCTTAGGATACAGAAGAGATCCCACCTTAGGATACAGAAGGGATCCCACCTTAGGATTCAGAAGGGAGCTCAGCTTAGGATTCAGAAAGGATATCACCTTAGGATACAGAAGAGATCTCACCTTAGGATTCAGAAAGGATCCCACCTTAGGATACAGAAAGGATCCCACCTTAGAAATCAGGAGGGAGCTCACCTTAGGATACAGAAGAGATCCCACCTTAGGATACAGAAGAGATCCCACCTTAGGATACAGAAGAGATCCCACCTTAGGATTCAGGAGGGAGCTCAGCTTAGGATTCACTAGGGAGCTCACCTTAGGATACAGAAGAGATCCCACCTTAGGATTCACTAGGGAGCTCACCTTAGGATTCACTAGGGAGCTCACCTTAATTTCAGAAGGGAGCTCACTTAGGATTCACTAGGAGCTCACCTTAATTCAGAAGGGCTCACCTTAGGATTCACTAGGAGCTCACCTTAGGATACAGAAGAGATCCCACCTTAATTCACTAGGCTCACCTTAGTTCACTAGGGCTCACCTAGGATTTAGAGGGAGCTCACTTAGGATTCACTAGGAGCTCACCTTAGGATACAGAAGGGAGCTCACCTTAGGATTCACTAGGAGCTCATTAGGATACAGAAGGGAGCTCACCTTAGGATACAGAAGGAGCTCACCTTAGGATTCACTAGGCTCACCTTAGATCAGAAGGAGCTCACTTAGGATTCAGAGGGAGCTCCCTTAGGATTCACTAGGGAGCTCACCTTAGGATCAGAAGAGCTCACCTTAGGATTCACTAGGGAGCTCACCTTAGGATACAGAAGGGAGCTCACTTAGATCACTAGGAGCTCACCTTAGGATACAGAAGGGACTCACCTTAGATTCAGAAGGGAGCTCACCTTAGATTCACTAGGGAGCTCACCTGGAACAGAGGATCCCACCTTAGATTCACTAGGGAGCTCCCTTAGGATTCAGAAAGGATCTCACCTTAGGATTCAGGAGGGAGCTCACCTTAGGATACAGAAGAGATCTCACCTTAGGATACAGAAGAGATCTCACCTTAGGATTCACTAGGGAGCTCACCTTAGGATTCAGAAAGGATCTCACCTTAGGATTCAGGAGGGAGCTCACCTTAGGATACAGAAGAGATCTCACCTTAGGATTCAGAAAGGATCCCACCTTAGGATTCACAAGGGAGCTCCCCTTAGGATTCAGGAGGGAGCTCCCCTTAGGATTCAGGAGGGAGCTCCCCTTAGGATTCAGGAGGGAGCTCCCCTTAGGATTCAGGAGGGAGCTCCCCTTAGGATTCAGGAGGGAGCTCCCCTTAGGATTCAGGAGGGAGCTCCCCTTAGGATTCAGAAGGGATCCCACCTTAGAATTCAGCAGATCTCTGAATTCAGAAGGGATTACACCTTAGAATATTGACACAACCCTACCTTCTTAAATATTTGCATTTTTCATTCACTTTCATATTCTGTTTGGTTGTAGGAATATCTGGGCTACCCTGAGACAGAATTTTACACACACATACACATACTTTTCCTCCTGTGCTTCTGGTCTTTCACGTCCTTGAAAGCATGACTGGAACAAAACCAAACCAAATCCAAACCCCATCATTTGATGTTTCTGTATGTGCAGATTAACCTCTTATGAGGAAGCTCCACAAACTGCTTTCTTACCATTTCAGAGCTGCCCTGAGCCATGACACTGAAGCTGCAGCATTTCCTAGAATAAGCAGGATTTCATAGGGAATAGGAACTTGCTGTAGATCCTGGGGGCTCAATATTTTCCTTGCTGAAACCAAAGTGTCCAACATAAATAAGCTTCACGTTTTGTTACTGCTATAAATCACTTACCTGGACAGGCTGGAGAGTTGGGCAGAGGGGAACATCAGGAAGTTCAACAAGGGCATGTGTGGGTCCTGCACTGGGGAGGAAAAAGCCCTTGCACCAATGTAATTAGGGGCTGACCTGCTGGGAAGCAGCTCTGAGGAGGACCTGAGAGTGCTGGTGGACACCAAACTCAGGATGAGCCAGCAATGTGCCATTATGGACAAGAAGGTTAATGGTGTCCTGGGGTACATTAAGAAGAGGGGTTCAAGAGGATGGGCCAGGCATTTTTCAGTGGTGCCCAGAGAGAAGACAAGGGGCACTGGGCACGCTGCTGCCCAGAAGGTTCCATCTTAACATGAGGAGAAACCTCTCCACTTGTGAGAGCGCTGGAACCCTGGAGTAGGCCGTCCAGAGGGGTTGTGGAGTCTTCTCTGGAAAGATTCCCACCCCACCTTGGCCATTGTGCTCCTGGGCAAGCTGCTGTGGGTGCCCTGCTTTAGTAGTGGGGTGGGACTGGATGATCTCCAGAGGTTTCTGCCCACCCCCACGCTGAACAGCGAGACGAAACCTTCTTTGTCTCCTGGACTTTTGCTGCCACGTTCAATTTTCCAAGAGATTCTTCCTGCCAAAGATTTGAGGTTCTCACCACAGTCTGAATGCCCAAAACATCTCCTCTCTCAGTTGCTTAATTTTATGAGCCTTTTTTCCCTCCCAGTGCCTGGAACTTCATTGGTTCTGCTTGCTGCTTCACAGGTGGTGGTTTTCAGACCCGACGGCAGCGTGTTACTGAATGACATGACAGTGAATGTGCCTCATGTGTCAGGTAAGAGACTTCTCACACGGGGATGTGGTTGGTCAGAGGCAAAAGCAGAAGAGAGGCATGTGAAATTCGCTCAGATTTTGTATCAGCTTTGGGATCAATGTCATTTAATAGCTGCCACTGAGAACCTGGTGGGCAGGCTGACTCTGTGTAGAGTGGGTGAGTGAAAGCAGTGTCCTTCACACTCACATTGTAGTGGTTTGAGCCTTAACTGGAAGTTAAGAGCTCAGGTGGGGTACAAGGCTGAGAATCTCTCCCCCCCTCCCCCCCCCCCCCTCCTCCTCCCAACAGAGAGGGGAGAAAAGGAAGGAGCAAATCCACCAAACAATAATTTGGAGTTGGCTTGGAAGTAGAGAGGTAAAGAGTTGTCTTTAAGCAGTATATATATATGTATATAACAATAACAGAGTTGTCTTTAAGCAGTATATATATATAACAATAACAGGAAAAAAGGTTCACAAGGACAAGGAACAAGGATGGATGAGGGGGACAAAAAAACAAGAGAGTAATACAAACCACAGCCTTTCCCTGAGGAAGCGTGGAGCAGCAGGGAGAAGGATCAGGTCCGACCACGTGGCAGAGGAGCAGGAGGGCAGCTGCAGTAGCTCTCATCCAGCAGAGGCAGGAGCCAGAAAAGCAGCAGGGCCAACAGCTATGAGTCCTGCTTTTTTACCCTAGCTGGGCAGGGAGGGGGGAGTGGAACAGACTCAGCTTCCAGGCGAAAAATGCCCTGCAGGGAGTGAAAAGTACCTGCAAGCCCTCCCCCCTGCTTTGGTCTTTTGTTCCCAGAAAAGGTGTTAACCCACCACACTCATACATCTTGAATACACTTTGACATGTAGCTTGGGAAAGAGCAGTTGTCATGGTTTAAATTTACAGCCCATAAAGAGGGGTATTTAGGATTTTCCAAGCCTGGCTGCATGATGTAGCCATGTCCTGGCTCTCATCATGCTGAGGCCCAGGCGTGTCCATCCCACCACGCTTGCTTCCCTCTGTTTTGGTTTGCTTTCCTGTGGGAAGAAAATCTGGCAAAAGGTAACTGCTGTTATCTTTTGGTAAAGCAGGGAAGGAATGAAGGTTGCACTTAGAGCATCTTTGCAGCTCACTTGAGACACCAGCAGCATTTGATATAATCGGTGGGTTTGGACACTTTGAGAGGCAGGCTCAGCTCACCTAATTTAGGAGCCTGATCTTATTCATGTTGATAAAGATGTGCAGGGTGAGTACCCAGAGGCTGGAGCCAGGCTCTGCTGGGTGATGCCAATGCAGCACAAGGGGCAGTGGTGGAAGCTGAGGCTTAGGAAGCTCCATGGAAACAGGAGGATTTTTTTTTTCAACTGTGGGGGTGAGAGAGCCCTGGAGCAGGCTGCCCAGGGGGGCTGTGGAGTCTCCCTCTCTGGAGATATTCAAAACCTGCCTGGTTGTGTTCCTGTGTGACCTGCTCTAGGTGACCCTGCTCTGGCAGGGGGGGGTTGGACTGGATGATCTTTTGAGGTCCCTTCCAACCCCTAACACTGTGATTCTGTGACTTCTGGTAGCTGATCACTATCAGAGGGCAGCTGTGAGCTCTGGGAGTAACAAGTAAAAGAAGTGTAGAGCTTGTCTTTATCACTCCTTCCTAGACAGGCTCAGGCAGCACCCTGACACATTGTGTGCTGCTTTTTTTTACCACCCTACCTGCAGATGGCAACTTAGCTGCAAGACAGCAAATCCTTTATCTGAGAGGGCAAATCTTCATGGGATGATAGCTTCAGGAGTGCCCATGCAATAACAATTACAGTGTGTAGATGAATGTTTGGAGAAACTGAAGTGCTCCAGGCAGTAAAACAGACCACCCAACAAACAAATGGATTAAATTAGAGAAAAATGAAGTGGTCTGGGCAATAAAATAGACCATCTAATATAAATAGCTTAAATGTATTGCAGGGATGAGTCACTATAGCTAAGCAATGTGTTATGGTAGTGGGGACCAGCCTTGTGTCCAGTTGACCAGTGACTCTCTGGATGCCAAAATGATCATTTGATCCTGACCTTAGAGTCTTCCTGGCAGGTGATATTTATTTAGAAAGGCTCTCCAGAGGGATCTTGCCAGGCTGGACAGATGGGCAGAGTCCAAAGGATGGCATTCAACAAGTCCAAGTGCCAGGGGCTGCACTTTGGCCACAACAACCCCAGGCAGAGCTACAGGCTGGGGTCAGAGTGGCTGAGAGCTGCCAAACAGAGAGGGACCTGGGGGTGCTGATTGACAGCTGTCTGAACATGAGCCAGCAGTGTGCCCAGGTGACCAAGAAGGCCAATGGCATCCTGGCCTGCAGCAGGAACAGTGTGGCCAGCAGGAGCAGAGGAGTCATTGTGCCCTGTGCTCAGCACTGGTTAGGCCACACCTTGAGTCCTGTGTCCAGTTCTGGGCCCCTGAGACTCTTGAATGTGTCCAGAGAAGGGCAATGAGGGCTGGGGAGGGGTCTGGAGCACAGCCCTGTGAGGAGAGGCTGAGGGAGCTGGGGTTGCTTAGCCTGGAGAAGAGGAGGCTCAGGGGAGACCTTCTTGCTGTCTACAACTCCCTGAAGGGAGGTTGTAGCCAGGTGGGGGTTGGTCTCTTCTCCCAGGCAACCAGCCCCAGAACAAGAGGACACAGTCTCAAGCTGTGCCAGGGGAGGTTTAGGCTGGAGGTGAGGAGAAAGTTCTTCCCAGAGAGAGTTGTTCACCATCAATGTGCTGCCCAGGGAGGTGGTGGAGTTGCCATCCCTGGAGGTGTTCAAGAGGGGATTGGATGTGGCACTTGGAGCCATGGTCTTGTAGTCATGAGGTGTTGGGTGCCAGGTTGGACTTGATGATCTTTGAGGTCTTTTCCAACCTTGTTGCTTCTATCCTGTTCTATGATTTTTGACTCTAATAAGAAGTGTTTCACCCTGTAGCCCATGTGTGTGTTTACTGCACTGTGCCTGTTCTGTTTTCCAGCCAGCTTCTCCGTTTTCAAGCCATCTTCCTACTACCTCATTGTCCAGACTGCTGTTGGGCTTCAGCTGCAGATTCAGTTGTCTCCAGTCATGCAGCTCTTTGTGACTGTGGATCAGTCAGTTCAAGGGAAACTCCAAGGCAAGTGTCTCTTCAAATGGGAAGCAAAGCCATGCTGCTGCTCAGCTGAACTCTCATGGATTCTTTACATTAAGGATAATCTGTGCTCCTCAGTGATCCAAGAGGAGGAAACTAAAAGCAGAAAGCCAAAGATTGAAAGAGAATTGACTCAGGCAAACCAGAAATGTGTTTTCATTCTTTCATACTGTAGTGAGCTACCAGTTTGGTGCTAGCACATCCATTTCTGTTCTTTGCTGTTGTATGCAGTTTAATTTCTAGCTGTCCACAAACCCAGAATTTTAGTGCATTTTGTGGATTCAGTATCACCAGAAAGCATTAAAAAATACAGGATAAGGCTGTGACCTCCTGAGGCAGAGCTATCTTCATGGAGACTAATTTCAAGAGGTTCAAGACATAAAATCAGGCTCCCGAGCCTTCAGTACTTATAGTAACATTCATACTGAGGTGGCATCAGCAGCTGCATGGAATTCTCTTTGTGAGGCTGTGATCAGTTGCCACAAATTCTGTGATGCTGTGATCAGTTGTCCCTTTCAGTTTGACCTTTCAGAATTAGAATGAGTAATGATGAGGAACAATTTCCCCCTCCCTTTTTTCAATAGGTCTCTGTGGAAACTTCAATGGAATGGAAGGGGACGACTTCAAAACAAGCAGTGGGCTGGTGGAAGCTACAGGCTCTGCCTTTGCTAACACATGGAAAGCTCAGTCCACCTGTGCAGACCAGGAAGAAAAGCTGGAAGACCCTTGCAGCCTCAGCATTGAAAGTGGTAAGCATGCTGAGAAGTCAGGAGGTTGGCTTCTACCAGAAGGAGCAGTGCAGTGCTACAGGCTGGGGACAGTGGTTGGAGAGCAGCCAGGCAGAAAGGGACCTGAGGGTACTGGTTGATAGTAGCTGAACATGAGCCAGCAGTGTGGGCAGGTGGCCAAGAAGGCCAATGGCATCCTGGCCTGCATCAGGACTACTATGGCCAGCAGGAGCAGGGAGGTCATTCTGCCCTGTACTCAGCACTGATAGGCCACACCTTGAGTCCTGTGTCCAGTTCTGGGCCCCTCAATTTAAGAAGGACATTGAGACACTTGAATGTGTCCAGAGAAAGGCAATGAGGCTGGGGAGGGGTCTGGAGCACAGCCCTGTGAGGAGAGGCTGAGGGAGCTGGGGTTGCTTAGCCTGCAGAAGAGGAGGCTCAGGGCAGACCTTCCTGCTGCCTACAGCTCCCTGAAGGGAGGTTGTAGCCAGGGGGGGGTTGGTCTCTTCTCCCAGGCAAGCAGCACCAAAACAAGAGGACACAGTCTCAAGCTGTGTCAGGGGAAGTTTAGGCTGGAGGTGAGGAGAAAGTTCTTCCCAGAAAGAGTAATTGACCATTGGAATGTGCTGCCCAGGGAGGTGGTGGAGTCCCCATCCCTGGAGGTGTTCAAGAGGGGATTGGATGTGGCACTTGGAGCCATGGTTTAGTTGTCAGGAGGTGTTGGGTGCCAGGTTGGACTTGATGATCTCTGAGGTCTTTTCCAACCTTATTGATTCTATGGTTCTATGAAGAGTTGTAGTGTGCCCTTGGAATGGTTTTGACTGTCAGATGCATAATTTCTGCATGTGTGTGTTGTGGTAGGGGTTGAAAACAAAATTGCCAGGCCAGCTCAGGTGAAAGCAAATGAAGCTGCACTTGCAAGCAAAACCACAGTCTAGAATCTGGAATGCAATGAATCTGTACAAAACATTCAATATTTGCTTGCATTTGCAATTTATAAACAACACAAAATCTCCCCTGGACAGTGGGCACAAACTGGTGCCTAGAAGGTTTCATCTGAACATGAGTTAAAGTTTCTTTGCTGTGAGGGTGCTGGAGCCTGAAGCAGGCTGCCCAGAGAGGTGGTGGAGTCTCCTCTGGAGAGATCCCAAGCCCATTGTGATCCTGGGCAAGCTGCTGTGGGTGCCCTGCTTTAGGAGGAGTTTGACTGGATGATCTCCAGAGGACTGTGATGATATAATGTGGTTTTTCTGCCTTTTTTTCCAGCAAATTATGCTGAGCATTGGTGTTCTTTGCTGAAAGACCCAGAGGTCCTTTTGCAAGGTGCCACGAAGCTGTTGACCCTTCTGAATACTACAAGTATTGTAACCTGGCCCTCTTTTCAGTGCTGCTTTATTTCAGATGGATGACTACAGACATTTATCATTACCCAATCATTTGAGGCATCACTCAGTAGCTTGCCCATAAAACCTGGTGAAGGTTTTGCAGGGCTACCTGAGGCAGCAGAGTCTGCATCTGAATATCTCCCACGATGAGATTCTTACGGAGAGCTGCTGAAGCAGGCGGCAGATTTGTTCTTCTTATGTTTCTGCCTTTAAAGTACATCTTTGTTGAACTGGGTATTTGAACTGGAAAGAAGGTTCAAGTGGTGCTGGTGTGGATGGAAAGTTTAAATCTGTCCTTACATATTAGTTGCTTATTAAGTCAGAAAATACTAAGAGTAAATATTGAGTGCCCTGTATTGGTTGGATGCCACACCAAATCACTCACATGCTAGAATCAGAGAATCGTCAGGGGTGGAAGGGACCTCAAGGATTAGCCAGGTCCAACCCCCCTGCCATGGTCAGGGACACCACACAACAGATGAAGTTGCTCAGAGCCACATCCAGGCTGCAAAAACCTCCAGGGATGAGGCTTCCACCACCTCCCTGGGCAACCTGTGCCAGGCTCTCACCACCCTCATGGGGGACAACTTTTTCCTAACATCCAATCTGAATCTCCCCACTTCGCCCCCAGCCCTATCCCTCCCTGACACCCTCAAAAGTCCCTCCCCAGCTTTCTTGTAGCCCCCTTCAGATACTGGAAGGCCACAAGAAGGTCTCCTGGGAGCCTTCTCTTCTCCTGACTGAACAACCCCAACTCTCTCAGGCTGTCTCCAGAGCAGAGCAGCTCCAGCCCTCTGCTCCTCCTCGTGGCCCTTCTCTGGACAACATGCTCCAGCATGTCCAGATCTTTCCTGTAATAGCCACTTCAGAACTGGACAGAGTACTCCAGGGAGGGTCTCACCAGAGCAGAGTAGGGGGGGAGAATCACCTCCCTCGACCTGGCTATGCTTCTCTTAAAGCAGCCCAGGGTGTGATTGGTTTTCTGGGCTGCAAGTGCACTCTGCTGGCTCGTGTTGAGCTTCTCATCCACTGGCACCACCAGCACCTTCTTCTTGCCCTGTGTTCATCACTGTTGAGCAGTAAGTGAGGCATGCCTGAACAGAAAGGAAATTCCCATTGGTCATACCTGGAGCTCAGTCTAAGCTTCAGTGTTGTGAGCCTCTTCCTAGCCCTGGTTAATGTTTTGCTGTTGTGATTTGGGGCTTTATGGACCTCAGCATTCCGAAGTTGTAACTGAGGATGCTATCAAAATCCTTTCAGAAAGGTGTTGGGAGGAGGCTGGCTGTCTTTTCAGAGTTCAAGAGGCTTGGCTTAGGCTAGGATAAGCACCCAAACATTTTCATTGTGGATGAAATATTTCTGGTCCATTCCTTCCATGGCTCTCCAATTGTGAGAGTTGATATAAAAAGCACCAGGAACAGGACACAGAATATTTCACAGCAACCAAGCTGCAGCTGCCTGTTGGTTTCCTGTGGACTTTTACTGACCCTTTCCTTCTTTCTGCAGAAATGCAAATATGACACCTGCCTCTGTGAAGACAGTGAAGAGTGCTTGTGTGGTGCCCTGTCCTCTTACTCCAGAGCCTGTGCTTTCAAAGGCATCATACTGGGAGGCTGGAGAGACACTGTCTGCAGTAAGTGGTGGATCTATGGTCCTCATGGAATTAATTAGCCATGAGACATAAGCAGGTTCTTTCTGAACTTGCTTCTCAGTTACCTCAGTCTTAAAGGATTTGGAGTCTTTCAGAAATGTCTAAGGGGGCTTTTAAAGAGACAGTGTTTAGTAGGATAGTTCAAGGTTCTACACCTTGGGCTGGGGCAATACCAAGAGCAAATATGGACTGGGTAAAGAGTGGCTCAAGAGCAGCCTGGAAGAGGGCTTGGGGGTGTCACTTGGTGACAAACTCCCCAGGAGCCAGCGATAGTCCCTAGCAGCCCAGAGCCAGCTGAGTGCTGAGCTGCAGCCCGAGCAGGGAGAGCAGCAGCACAGGGAGGGGATTCTGCCCCTCTGCTCTGCTCTGCTCAGCCCCCACCTGCAGCACTGCCTCCAGCTCTGGGCCCCCAGCACAAGAAGGACCTGGAGCTGCTGGAGAGGGTCCAGAGTAGACCACAAAGATGATCAGAGGGCTGAAGAACCTCTCCTATGGGGACAGGCTGGGAGAGTTGAGGCTGTTGAGCCTGGAGAAAAGAAGGCTCTGGGAGACCTTAGAGCAGCCTTCCAGTACCTGAAGGGGCTCCAGGAGAGCCCTTTTAACAAGGGCTTGGAGTGACAGGATGAGAAGGAATGTATTGAAGCTTGAGAAGGGGAGATTGAGACTGGAGGTGAAGACGAAATTCTTTTGGCTGAGGATGGGGAGACACTGGAACAGGTTGCCCAAGGAAGTTGTGGATATCCTCACCCTGGAGGTGTTCAAGGTCAGGCTGAATGAGGCCTTGAGCAACCTGGGCTAGTAGGAGGTGTTCCTACCCATGGCAGAGGGGGTGGAACTAGGTGGTCTTTAAAGTCTTTTCCAACCCAAACCATTCTACAATTCTGTTTACTAATTTGTGTTGTATTCTTTAGCTGCCATTTCTTGATGATGTATTTAAAAGTAGCAAGGGACATCTTTTCCCCTTTCTTTCCCCAGTTTGATAATGCTGTTTCTGTCTCTGACCAGTGCAATCCCAGCCATCATGGTTTTTGCATTGGCTTTGCTTATCAGTGGCTTTGTTTATCACTGCTGTTCATCATCAGCACAGTATTGTTGAGGTTAGGAGTTTGTTGTGCTGTGGTCTCTCTCTGCCTATCAGTACATGAAAGCAATCATAGAACTGTCAGGGCTGGAAGGGACCTCAAGGACCAATCCAGCTTCAAGCCCCCTGCCGTGGGTAGGGACATCTCACACTAGACCAGGTTGGTCTAGTGGGTATGAAAGTAGAAACCACTGAAAGCAGTGAAAAAAGAAGACTTCAACTGGTGAACTGAGTTAAGCTAGCATCACTTGTGATATTTTTGTACTTGAATGAAAATCTAAGGGTGCCATGGTCTAGTTGTTTGGGTGGGTTGGATTGGTTGATGGGTTGGATGCGATGATCTTGAAGGTCTCTTCCAACCTAGTTTATTGTGTTGTATTGTATTACCATTGTATTGAGTATTTTTACCATAACACACTGCACAGCCAAGAAACTAAACCAGAAATACCAAGGATCAATAAATATCAAGGATCAATTGCCCATCCCAGGCAACCAGCACCAGAACTAGAGGACACAGTCTCAAAGTGTGCCAGGGAAAGTTTAGGCTCGAGGTGAGGAGAAAGTTCTTCCCAGAGAGAGAGTTGTTGGCCATTGGGATGTGCTGCCCAGGGAGGTGGTGGAGTCCCCATCCCTGGAGGTGTTGAAGAGGGGATTGGATGTGGCACTTGGTGCCATGGTTTAATTGTCAGGAGGTGTTGGGTGACAGGTTGGGCTTGATGATCTTTGAAGTCTTTTCCAACCTTAGTGATTCTATGATCCTGAATCCTTTGCTTATCAGTTTGTTTGTTTTCCCCCCAGCCCGTGAAGTCTCTGCCTGCCCAGGAAACCAAATCTTCCTTTACAACCTGACGATGTGCCAGCAGACCTGCCGCTCCCTGGCCGACGGCGAAAAGCATTGCCCGCAAGACTTGGCTCCCCTGGATGGCTGCGGCTGCCCCTACGGCACCTACCTGGACGACCACGATAGCTGTGTGCCTGTCTCCAACTGCCCATGCTACTACAAGGGAACATACCTGGAACCAGGGCAGTATGTCACAAAGGATGGAGAGCGTTGGTAAGTCTTATTGTTCATGATAATTATACACCCAGAGGTTTGTGCAGCCAGGCTGGATGTGGCTGTGAGCAACCTGCTGTAGTGTGAGGTGTCCCTGCCCATGGCAGGGGGGTTGGAACTTTGAGGTCCCTTCCAACCCTGACAATTCTCTAATTTGGAAATTAAAAGCCCCCTGAAAGCTACCTTGTTAGGTGTTTTGGTGCTTTAATGAGCATGTGTAATACCAACCCAACACCTTCACACTGAGCAAATGCAATGGAATCAATCAATAACTGGAAAATGCAGCTTTGGTTGGAGGTGTGAGTGCCAGCCTTCACAGATGGGGCTTTTTAATCTGGGGAAGAGAAGGCTGAGAGGGGATTTAATAAATGTTTATAAATATCTGAGGGCTGGGGGTCCAGAGGGAGGGGACAGGCTCTGCTCAGTTGCAGCCAGGGATAAGACAAGGGGCAATGGTTATGAATTGTAACACAGGAGGTTCCACCTCAACATGAGGAAGAACTTCTTCACACTGAGGGTCACAGAGCCCTGGAGCAGGCTGCCCAGAGAGGTTGTGGAGTCTCCTTCTCTGGAGACTTTCCAGCTCTGTCCAGTTGTGTGACCTGTGCTGGATTCTATGGTCCTGCTCTGGCAGGGAATTGGACTGGAAGATCTCCAGAGGTCCCTTCCAACCCCTAACATCCTGGGATCTGTGGTAATTGTTGCTCTGAAGCCACACCATGAATAAGGCTTTGTTGAGCAGAGGTGTAAAAGTAAGAGAGAAGGCTGGGTATAATCCTAATGTTCACAGAACCATAGAATGCCTTAGGGTGGAAGGGACCTTAGAGGTCATCTGCCACAACCTTTCTGTGCATTCTGCCTCGAAGTCTCGCTACAATTTGTCTCCAAGTGAAAATTCATGACTGCCCTTTAATAGAATTCATCTTGAGCTATCAGTAGAAGCTATGCAGGATGTCTCTGACCAACATTCTCCAATTTATGTTAACAAATCCTTAGATTTAAACTCCTCTTTTCTTTCTTTCTCCCCCCCACCAGTGTTTGCCGGAATGCAAGGGTCCAGTGCACGTCAGTGAAACTAAGAGCAAAAAGTAAGTGACAGTTGGTAAAATAACTTATTGGCAACCCAGAACCCAGCTCTAAGCCCAGCTGATGCTTTCCATTTGGATTCTCCACCTTTTACCTTGGCTTGGTTGTATTCTTTCTGTGGAGCAGTGCTGCTTTTTCATCTTGTTGTGTCTTCACTGAGCCTTGATTATTTTCTTGAGACATGCTTTGAGATGTCTGTCTGGGTCAGTACCATCTTTCACACACATTTCCTTTCCCTTTTCTTCATCCATCTAAACCCACAATGTACCTTCCAGGTCTAACAGAGTGCTCTTCTTCGAAGCTGTACTTTGACTGCAGTGCATCAAACTGGACTTCCCAAACACCTGTACAGCTGAGCTGCCATACTCCTCAAACTGAGCATGTATGTGTTCCACTTTACTCTGTGTCCACTTATGGGGCCCTCAGTTCAGAAGAACAGGGAAACTGCTTGAAAGAGTCCACTGCAGACCCACAAAAATCATTAGGAGAGGAGAGCCTGAGGGAGCTGAGGGCTCTTTAGCTTGGAGAAGAGGAGCCTGAGGGGTGACCTCATTCATGTTGATAAAGATGCACAGGATGAGTTCCCAGAGGATAGAACCATCCTCTGCTTGGTGATGCCCCATGCCAGCACAAGGGGCAGTGGTGGAAGTTGAGTCATAGGAAGCTCCATGGAAACAGGAGGAAAAAATTTTTTCCCCTGTGAAGGTGACAGAGCCCTGGAACAGGCTGCCCAGGGGGGTGTGCAGTCTCCTTCTCTGGAGATATTCAAAACCTGCCTGGATGCATTCCTGTGTGACCTGCCCTGGGTGATCCTGCTCTGGCAGGGGGGTTGGACTGGATGAGCTTTGGAGGTCCCTTCCAACCCCTAACATTCTGTCATCTTTATTCTGTATTCTTTAAATGACACAGGGCAACACAGAAAACCCAGTTGCAGCTAACAGTCTATTTCTCCCTGGTTTAATTTTCCTAATCCAAACCAGCATATGTCCAGGTGGCCAAGGCCAAAAGCATCCTAGGCAGGATCAGGAATAGTGTGTCTGGCAGGACCAGGACATTGATTGTCCCCCTGTATTCAGCACTGATAAAGCCATACCTTGAGCACTGGGTTCAGTTTTGGGCTCCTCACTACAAGAAAGACATTGGAGTGCTGGAGTGGGTCCAGAGAAGCTGGGAAAGGGTCTGGAGAACAGGTCTAGAGAGGAGTGACTGATGGAACTGGGGTTCTTTAGCCTGGAGGAAAGGAGGCTGAGGGGAGACCTCATTGCTCTCTCCAGCTTCTTGAGTTGCAGCGAGGTGGGGGTTGGCCTCTTCTCCTTAGTAAGAAGTGATAGGATGAGGTGAAATGGCTTCAAGTTGTGCCAGAGGAGGTTGAGGTAAAAGAAACTTCTTCCCTGAAAGGGTTATCACACACTAGAAGAGGCTCCCCAGGGAGGTGGTTTGTGGCCCCATTGCTGGAGGTGCCAAAAAGAGGCAGAGGTGTAGTGCTGAGGGACATGGTTTAGCATCAGACCTGGCAGAGTCAGAGAGATGTGAAATATGAGCCCAGTTCTTAGACAATCAAAACAGAAAAGAAATGAAAAAGGATTAGAAACCTCAAAAGAAAAACCTCAGGAAACTAATCTTCATGAGGCTGTTTGGCTGTAAATGCAGTTTTCACTGGAGGACTTCTGAAGAAGTGGAATGGACATGCAGTGCTTTGTCTTCAAGTGACCCCTGCTCCTTCTGTTCCTTAGTTCCAGGCAGAGTGTGTCTCAGGCTGCGTGTGCCCTCAAGGTCTGTATGATGATGGGAGAGGAGGCTGTGTGGAGCGCAAGGACTGCCCATGCATTCACAACAACCAGTGGTATTCTTCTGGGCAGAAGATCAAAGTGGACTGCAACACCTGGTAAGCTGCAGTTTCCTGCTCTCTTCCAGAATACGGCAGTGGTGTGGTGCTTTTAGGTTATGCCTTTAAAATTGAGCAGCAGGTTTCAAGCAGAAAAGTAGAAAAATGTAAATAAATCACTCTTGGGTGTGAAAAGGAAAACAAAAGATTGCTCTAAACAAATTCATTGGATAAATGAGCCTGCAGTGTGCCCAGGCGGCCAGGAGGGCCAATGGCATCCTGGCCTGCATCAGGACCTGTGTGGCCAGCAGGAGCATGGAGGTCATTCTGCCCCTGTACTCTGCTTTGGTTAGGCCACACCTTGAGTCCTGTGTCCAGTTCTGGGCTCTTCAGTTTAGGGAAAGATGTTGACTTGCTGGAAGGTGTCCAGAGAAGGGCAATGAAGTTGGTGAGGGGTTTGGAACACAAGCCCTATGAGGAAAGGCTGAGGCAGCTGGGGTTGCTTAGCCTGGAGAAGAGGAGACTCAGGGGTGACCTTATTGCTCTCTACAACTCCCTGAAGGGAGGTTGTAGCCAGGTGGGGGTTGGTCTCTTCTCCCAGGTACCCAGCAGCAGAACAAGAGGACACAGTCTCAAGCTGTGCCAGGGGAGGTTTAGGCTGGAGGTTAAGAAGGAGTTCTTCAGAGAGAGAGAGATTGCCTGTTGGAATGTGGTGCCCAGGGAGGTGTTGGAGTCACCATCATTGGAGGTGTTCAGAAGGAGACTTGATAGGTGCTTGGTGCCATGGTTTAGTTGATTAGGTGGTGTTGGATGATAGGTTGGATACGATGATATTGAAGGTCTCTTCCAACCTGGTTTTACTCCTGTTCTGTTCTGCTCTACTCTGCTCTACTCTGCTCTACTCTACTCTACTCTACTCTACTCTACTCTAAGCTATATGTCTGGGGTAAAAGGAGCTGTACCATAACAATTCTTCACCTTTCATTCCTTTGCTCTTCTCCTCTGATCTCAGCTGTTCTGCTTTGCCTGGGAGAAGATAACACTTCTGGCTGACCTTGAGATAAGTCTAACCCACTGCTTTTCTCTTAGCTTCTCTCTCTCTCTAGGTACAGGTGGGGTTGGGAGGTTTGGGGGTGGGGAGCAGTGGAGAAACTTCCCTGGTCATAGAATCATAGAATAGAATCATAGAATCAACAAGGTTGGAAAAGACCTCAGAGATCATCAAGTCTAACCTGTCACCCAAGACCTCATGCCTACTAGAACAGGGCACCAAGTGCCACATCCAATCCCCTCTTGAACACCTATTGGTCTTTCTGACCAGGGTTTTTTTGTGTTATTTGCTGACCATAAATATCTGTATAATATTGTAAGTCCTGGATATTTTGTACATATTCACTGCATTCCATTGCAGAGTGTAGTTTTTTGCTTGTAAATACAGCTCCATCCACTTCAAACTGAGTTAGTCTGGCTAAAAGTTAATGCTGGGGCAAATTTCAACCCACCACAAGTGGTCATGTCCAAGTTGGTGAGGGGTTTGGAGCACAAGCCCTACGTGGAGAGGCTGAGGGAGCTCGGATTGCTTAGCCTGGAGAGGAGGAGACTCGTATTGCTCTCTACAACTCCCTGAAGGGAGGTTGTAGATAGGCAGAGGTTGGTCTCTTCTCCCAGACAGCCAACACCTGAACAAGAGGACACAGTTTCAGACTGCACCAGGGGAGGTTTAGGCTGGATGTTAGGAAGAAGTTCTATACAGAGAGAGTGATTGCCCATTGGAATGGGCTGCCAGGGGAGGTGGTGGAGTCACCATCATTGGAGGTGTTCAGGAGGAGACTTGCTGGGGTGCTTGGTGCCATGGGTTAGTTGTTTAGGTGGGTTGGATTGGTTGATAGGTTGGACGCGATGATCTTGAAGGTCTCTTCCAACCTGGTCTATTCTATTCTATTCTATTCTATTCTATTCTATTCTATTCTATTCTATTCTATTCTATTCCATTCCATTCCACAGTGGCTGTGATAGCTGCAAGTATAAACTTTTATTTTCAGGCCTATTCCTTTGCTGCCTGAGGAAATCTGATTGTGTTAAAAATGCTGTTTGCATTGAGGGAAAATATCCTCATTTTTAATAGCATAAGTACTATCACATCAGAAAAGTGCAGCTGGATAAACATGATGCTCTAGGCTTAAAACCAGCCTAAGCTTCTGAAACTGAGACTTAAGACACTCTGTACCTTGTCATGTACCAGGCAGCTGCTGGGATTGCTCTGCAGCTTTCCAAACAGGATCTGAAAATTCACCTCCTCTTCCCTCTTCTAGCACCTGCCAAAAAGGATTTTGGACCTGCTCTGAAAATATTTGCTATGGGACGTGTATGATCTATGGAAGTGGGCATTACATCACCTTTGATGGAAAATTCTATGACTTTGATGGCAGCTGTGAATACGTGGCTACTCAGGTAATGCCCATCAGAAGGCCTGACATGACACAGAATCAGAGAATTGTCAGGGTTGGAAGGGACCTCAAAGGATTAGCCAGGTCCACCCCCCCTGCCATGGGCCAGGATACCTCACACTACAGCAGGTTGCTCACAGCCACCTCCAGCCTGGCTGTAAAAACCTCCAGGGATGAGGTTTTCACCACCTCCCTGGGCAACCTGTGCCAGGCTCTCACCACCCTCCTGGGGAACAACTTCTTCCTAACATCCAACCTGAATCTCCCCACATCTAGTTTTGCTCCATTCCCCCGAGTCCTATCACTCCCTGACACCCTCAAAAGTCCCTCCCCAGCTTTCTTGGAGCCCCCTTAGCATACAGGAAGGACATCTACTGTCCTTTTATGTTCTAAGACTCCCCATTGCCTGCCAGCACTCTCTCTGAGGTGTTTGCACATTCTGCCAAGATACATTCTCTATTTTCAGTGCAGGCAAGTTGTGTGAATGTCTTTGTGGATTGTGTTGCTGGTTTTTTATCTGATACAGTGGTCATAAGTTGCATGCAACAGGACCACTCCACAGTGAGAACAAACAGGTCATCATCAGTTATGGAGCAAATCCAAACTGCATGTTTAGAAACCAAAGATATTCAAGCACACACAGTCTTCATTTTGTTTCATTGCCCCATTTGTTCCCCAGATTTTGCCACACATGAGGCTGTCTCAACAATGTCTGTGTCTGCAGATTGCAGGATTTCACATGCAAAGCCCCAGCAAAGATTTACACATGGAGGAGATTTGAATGGTTGCAATTATCATCAGACTGAACTCAGAATTAAATATTCTACCTAACTTTATTTCTTCCCCCCTCCTTTTTCAATAGGATTTTTGTGGTGACAGAAAGTCCAGCGGCTCCTTCAGCATCATCACTGAGAATGTCCCTTGTGGAACTACAGGAGTCACCTGCTCAAAGGCTATTAAGATATTTCTTGGGGTGAGTAAGGATACTCAGTGAGTATATATCAGTATTCAAGTACATTAAAAAGATAACTCTCCAAAGCCACATCCCTAAAAGCAGCTCTAATGCTTGCATACAGCAAATCAATGTGGTGCTCAGGGATATGATTTAGCACCAGGCTTGGTAGAAGAAGGGACCAGCATGAGCCAGCAGGGTGCCCAAGTGGCCAAGAAGGCCAGTGACATCCTGGCCTGCATCACGAATAGTGAAGCCAGCAGGAGCAGGGAAGTCACTCTGCCCTGTGCTCAGCACTGCTTAGGCCACACCTTAAGTCCTGTGTCCAGTTCTGGGCTCCTCAGGTTAGGAAAGATGTTGAGCTGCTGGAAGGTGTCCAGAGAAGGGCAACAAAGCTGGGGAGGGGTTTGGAGCACAGCCCTGTGAGGAGAGGCTGAGGGAGCTGGGGTTGCTTAGCCTGGAGAAGAGGAGGCTCAGGGGAGACCTTCTTGCTCTCTATGAAGGGAGGTTGTAGCCAGGTGGGGGTTGGTCTCTTCTCCCAGGCACCCAGCACCAGAACAAGAGGACACAGTCTCAAGCTGTGCCAAGGAGGTTTGGGCTGGATGTTAGGAAGAAATTCTTCCCAGCAAGAGAGATTGGCCATGGGAATGTGCTGCCTAGGGAGGTGGTGGAGTCACCATTACTGGAGGTGTTTAAGAAGAGCCTGAATGAGGCACATGGTGCCATGGTTTAGTTGCTTAGATGGTGTTGGGTGATAGGTTGGACTCAATGATCTCAAAGGTCTTTTCCAACCTGATTAATCCTATCCCATTCTATCCTATCCCATCCTATCCCATCCTATCCCATCCTATCCCATCCTATCCCATCCTATCCCATCCTATCCTATCCTATCCTATCCACTCCCGAACCTCCCTGGTGGTCTAGTGGTTAGGATTCGGCGCTCTCACCGCCGCGGCCCGGGTTCAATTCCCGGTCAGGGAAGGAGTTTTTGCCCCTGTACTCAGCATTGATTAGGTCACAATTTGAGGACTGTGGCCAGTTCAGGGCCCCTCAGTTTAGGAAAGAAGTTGAGCTCCTGGAAGGTGTCCAGAGAAGGGCAACAACAAGGCTGGGGAGGGGTCTGGAGCACAGCCCTGTGAGGAGAGGCTGAGGGAGCTGGGGTTGCTTAGCCTGAAGAAGAGGAGGCTCAGGGGAGACCTTCTTACTCTCTACAACTCCCTGAAGGGAGGTTGGAGCCAGGTGGGGGTTGGTCTCTTCTTCCAGGCCCCCAGCACCAGAACAAGAGGACACAGTCTCAAGCTGTGCCAGGGGAGGTTTAGGCTCGAGGTGAGGAGAAAGTTTTTCCCAGCAAGAGAGTGGTTGCCCATGGGAATGTGCTGCCCGGGGAGGTGGTGGAGTCACAGTCCCTGGTGGTGTTCAAAAAAGGATTGGATGTGGCACTTGAAGCCATGGTTTAGTTGTCATGAGGTGTTGGGTGACAGCTTGGACTGAATGATCTTTTCCAACCTTATTGATTCTGTGATTCTAAGTGGATAATGATTCAATTTGATGAACTTAGAGGACTTTTCCAACCAAAACGATTTGATGATGCCATGAGTCTAGTTAAAGATTAGAGGCCCTCTTATATTAATCTGTAAAGGTGTAGATTCTCAGGTGCTGAATCCTCTCTCCAACATTCTAGACCCCTTTCTGTCATCTTGGAAAGTCATCCCAGACTTTGAGCTGTTGGTTTCAGAACGAGCTGTAGCGTTACAAGCAGCTAAAAGTTTGTCTCATCATGAAAGCTGTCTGGCAGAAAGGGACCTGGGGACAAGCAATTGAATAGCAGTTGTGCCCAGGTGGCCAAGAAAGTCAATGGCATCCTGGCTGGGATTAGAAATGCTGTGTCCAGCAGAAGCAGGGAGGGGATTGTCCCCTGGTACTCAGCTTTGGGGAGGCCACACCTCAAGCGTTGTGTTCTGTTTTGGGCACCTCAATACAAGAGAGATGTGGAGAGGCTGGAGCCAGGGCAGAGGAGGGTAAGGAAGCTGTGAAGGGCCTGGAGAATAAATCTGGTGAGGAGAGACTGAAAGAGCTGGGGATGGTTAGAGTGAAACAGAGGAGGCTGAGGGGAGACCTCATTGCTCTCTACAACTACCTGAAAGGAGGTTGTGGAGAGATTGGTGCTGGTCTCTTCTCACAGGCAATTAGTGATAGAACAAGAGGGAATGGCCTGAAACTGCCACTGGGTAGGTTTAGAGTGGACAGTAGGAAACATTTTTTTCCCAGCAAGAGTGGTCAGGGACTGGGACGTGCTGCCCAGGGAGGTGGTGGAGTCCCCAGCCCTGGAGGTGTTTAAAGGAGGTTTGGATGTGGTGCTTGGGGCTATGGTTTAGGGGTGACCCTTGCGGAGTAGGGTTCTGGGTTGAAGTTGGTGATGCTGAGGGTCTTTTCCAACCTGAATGTTTCTGTGAAAGGTAGGTGCTCCAATACTTCTCTTCTTGCCTTTCAGAAAACTGAGCTGAAATTGGAAAACAAAGATTACAAGGAAATTCAGCGCGATGTTGGGGACGATGTGCGCTATTGGAACAGGACTGTCGGCCTCTACCTCGTTATTGAAGCCAGCAACGGTGTGATGCTCATCTGGGATAAGAAGACCACTGTTTTCATCAAGCTGACCCCTGATTTCCAGGTTGGGACCTGCCTGTCTTTTCAGAAGTAGCAGTATGAAAAGGTAGAGGAGATACTGACAGGCTGAGGGAGATGAGGTTGCTCAGACCGGAGAAGAGAAGGCTGCAGGGAGATGTTATCCTGGCCTTTCAGTGCGTAAAGAGGACTACAGGAAAGCTAGAGAGGGACCATTTCACAAAGGTATGCAGTGACAGAATGAGGGGTAATGGCTTCAAACTGGAAAAAGCTGGATTTAGACTAGAAATTAGGAAGAAATTCTTCCCCATGAGAGTGGTGAGGCACTGCTTAGGCCACACCTTGAGTCCTGTGTCCAGTTCTGGGCCCCTCAGTTTAGGAAGGGGAGGGGTCTGGAGCACAGCCCTGTGAGGAGAGGCTGAGGGAGCTGGGGTTGCTTAGCCTGGAGAAGAGGAGGCTCAGAGGAGACCTTCTTGCTGTCTACAGCTACCTGAAGGGAGGTTGTAGCCAGGAGGGAGTTGGTCTCTTCTCCCAGGCAGTCAGCACCAGAACAAGAGGACACAGTCTCAAGCTGTGCCAGGGGAGATTTAGACTGGATGTTAGGAAGAAATTCTTCATAGAGAGAGTGATTGCCCATTGGAATGTGCTGCCCAGGGAGGTGGAGGAGTCACCATCATTGGGGGTGTTTAGGAGGAGACTTGATAGGGTGCTTGGTGTCATGCTTTAGTTGATCATATGGTGTTGGGTGATGGGTTGGACATGATGATCTTGAAGGTCTTTTCCAACCTGGTTAATTCTAATTCTGTTCTACTCCAAAGATAAATCACTGACACAGAGAGTCAGTTGTCCTTTTTAATGGCAATGTTTAGGTCCTACTCTCATCAAGTCTGCTTCCGACTTCCATGGCATATGTTACAGCTGTGAATGTGTTCATTGTGTTCACCAGGGCAAAGTGTGTGGTCTGTGTGGCAACTTTGATAGCAAATCAAACAACGACTTCACAACAAGGAGTGGACTGCAGGAGACCAGTGCTTTGAAGTTTGGGAATTCCTGGAAGCAGTCTTCAATGTGCCCGGATGCCACATCTGAGATTAAGCCCTGTGACCTGAAGCCACATCGGAAGTCCTGGGCAGAGAAAGAATGCAGCATCATCCAGAGTGAAGTCTTCAAAATTTGTCACTCCAAGGTTTGTAGAGGGCAGTAAGTGGTGGGGCAGAGGAGGGCAATGAGGCTGCTGAAGGGCCTACAGATTAAATCTTATGAAGAGTGACTGAAGGAGCTGGGGCTGGTTTGTTTGGAAAAGAGGAGGCTGAGGGGAGACCTCATTGCTCTCTACAACTACCTGAAAGGACGTTGTGGAGAGGTTGGTGCTGGTCACTTCTCCCAGGTAATTAGTGACAGAACAAGAGGGAATGACCTCGAGCTACAGCTGGGTAGGTTTAGACTGGACAGTAGGAAGAAGTTTTTCCCTGCCAGAGTGGTCAGGCATTGGAATGTGCTGCCCAGGGAGGTGGTGGAGTCACCAACCCTGGAGATATTTACAGGTGGTTTGGATGCGGTGCTTGGGGATATGGTTTAGGGGTGAGCCTTGTAGAGTAGGGTTCTGGGTTGGACTTGGTGATCCTGGGGGTCTGTTCCAACCTGAATGTTTCTGTGATTTCTGTGATTCTCTGGCTCTGGAAGAGACCACTGCTCTTTTTAATAGCCCACAGAAGGAATCTTGTAGGAGACCACTGAAATCATGCAGTTTGGACAGGTTTAGCCCTAGTGCTGTGCCTCCATGTTGTCACAGCATATTCTTATGTCAGGCCCACAGCTTCCAGAGCCAGTGCACAGAGAGCACTCCTCCATGTCTTGTCTCTTTACTGAAGTGCTGCTAATATTAGCAACAATTTGCTCTTAACTCCCAGTGGCAAAGTCACAAAGACTTTATCCATTTAATTAATTTAATGTGCATGTCTGTGCTGATCCCTTCAGCAGCTAACACCCAGTCTAAGTTTCTCCTCTTGCAGTCCTAAGGGGGAGAAAAAAAAGAAATGGGAATGTTTTGGTAATGTATCCTTGGCTAACCTCCAAACACTGGCAGGCATCAACCTCTCTGCTTCATGTCTGCTTTCTGAGTGTTACCACTTGGCTAGCAAAGCTTGCTGCCAGGTAAGACCTCATTGGCATCAATCCATCTTGAGTCTGAGAGCAGTAAAATGGAACTCTTAGGAAATGTGTCCCCTGCCAAGGACTCTAACTTCATTTTTTTTCAGTCATAGCAAATTCTGAAGGCACTGCATTACTATTTTGGTCCAAACTTCAAGCCCATAATTTTTCTGATTTGGTAATTCTTTTGAAGCAGTCTCATTTCTGCCCAGCTCAATTCTTGTAGCTCAAGAAATGTCTCAAGCTTTATGAGTTTGAAACCTGATTTGAAGCTGAAGTGGGGCATCATTTCTTTCCCCAACAGGTGGACCCTAAGCCTTTCTATGAGGCTTGTGTTCATGATGCCTGCTCTTGTGACAGTGGTGGAGATTGTGAGTGCTTCTGTTCTGCAGTTGCTGCATATGCTCAAGAGTGTACCAAGGCTGAGGCTTGTGTCTTCTGGAGAACTCCTGATATATGCCGTGAGTAACAGTTAAACTCAGCTGTATTTTTTGACCTGTCACCATAAAGCCTATCAAATAAATCCTTCTTACTCTCATGTCAAGCTCCTGCTGACTAAGAAATGCAATTTGTTTTCACAGTGTATCAGGGAAGAAACAGAAATAGTAAATGTGTGCATTGCAGTTATCTTTTATCCAGCCTGGCTTTTCCTTTCCCCTCTTGCTTTTCTTTCTTTCCTTCCCCCCCTTGCTTTTCTTTCTTTCCTTCCCCCCTCTGCTTTCTTTCCTTCCCCCCTTCTTCCTTTTCTTTCTTTCCTTTCCCCCTCCTTCTTTTCTTTCTTTCCTTCCCCCTCCTTTTCTTTCTTTTCCTCCCCGTCTTCCTTTTCTTTCTTTCCTTTCCCCCTCTTTCTTTTCTTTCTGTCCTTCCCCCCTTTTTTTCCCTGTCCTTCCCCCCTTTTTTTCCTGTCCTTCCCCCCCCTTTTTTTTTCCTGTCCTTCCCCCCTCTTTCTTTTCTTTCTTTCCCTCCCCCGTCTTCCTTTTCTTTCTTTCCTTTCCCCTTCCTCTTCTTTTTTTCCTCCCCCCTTTCTTTTCTTTCTTTCCTTCCCTCTCTTTCTTTTCTCTCTTTCTTTCCTTTCCTTTTTTTAAAATTCTTTCCTTGCCCTCTCTTTCTTTTCTTTCTTTCCTTCCCCTCTCTTTCTTTTCTTTCTTTCTTTCTTTCTTTCTTTCCTTCCCCCCTCTTTCTTTTCTTTCTTTCCTTCCTCCCCCCTCTTCTTTCTTTCTTTCCTTCCTTCCTTCCCCCTTTTATTTTCTTTCTCCCCCCCTTTTTTGGTTAAGTTTCAAGTCATCCTTCCATTATGCTTGATAACCAGTGAACAGCAGGAGCTGCTACCTTGATGTGGAATTTCATTTAGCTTGTGCTTGTAAAGATTTGATCAGAGCTGCATTCTGGCAACCAGGTTTTTAACCAACCCTCCTTCTCTCATCAGCAATATTCTGTGACTACTACAACCCTCGTGATGAGTGTGAATGGCACTATGAGCCTTGTGGCAAAGAGATCATGACCTGCAGGGTGATTAATAATGTCAGCACCAACTTCACAGTGCCATACCTGGAAGGTAAGGAGTTCCTTGCCATACTTGTATTTGATATCCTCTAAGTTTTTCCAGGTATCATTTAGTGAACACAGAATAATCAGTCCACTTGACAGTGCTGTTCCGAAACCTCTTATGTTGAATTTGCCTCCATTCTCCCATAAACATTTCCTATGATGTAGTTTATTAATGTGAGTGGGTGATAGTTACATTACTGTTAGACATGGAACTAGGTCTTTGCATGACTAATATCCTGAAACTCACAAGACTACTAGACCATTATTATTATGCACCCCATCCTAAGGCATTTCAACAGAGGGAAAACCTTGTGAGTGGCAAAGAGGAAACGTTCTGATAGCTGGGGGAGGGGGGTTGTAACCTTCTAATTCATTGTGCATCAGACCCATCTTGACCTTATAAATGTACAGCATCCTCTTCCCTTTACAATGGAAAATACCTTTGATATCAGACACACTGGTCCTGCTGTATGTTGAATTCTTGATGAAGATATTGTGAGAGGGTTATGGGAGGGCTACCTCTAGATTTAGCGTATTTAATTTGCAGGAATTAGGAGGTGCAAGTCCTTGTGCTTAAGATTCACAGAATGGTTTGGCTTGGAAGGGACCTTATAGATCATGAATTATCTGTTTGGGCTGGAGATATTTGGACTACTAAAGGCACATGATCAAGGTCTAGTGTTTCAATGAAGGTAGTAAAAAAGGTCTTCACAAAAAATGTAATTGATCTAGTGACCACATTTCACTGTCTGTAAAGCACTGGAAGGTTTCTTTGTCTTAAAGTTAGTGGCTGGCAAGAGAAATTGGGGGTTCTCCAAGAACTAGGATACCACAACTTCCCTAGTTTTTATGATTAAACTATCTTTAAACCCTCCTCACCCCAATATTACCAACAAGAATTGTTTAAGTCTTCTGGAAAGCCTAAGGATTAATTTTAACTGGAACTTGGAGGTTTCTTTTACTATACTTGATTCAGTGAGACTCAGTTACCTTCAGAAGGCATCAAGTTAACCCTTTATCTTCATCTTGTATTTTGTTCTACTTTTCACCAACAGGTTGCTACCCCAGGTGCCCTCCAGAGAAGCCTGTGTATAATGAAGAGACAAAGGAATGTGTCAAGGCAGATGAATGTGGCTGTTACATCAATGGAACTTACATCCCTGTTGGGAACGAGACAGTCACAGAAGAGAACTGCACAAAATGGTACAGAAAAATGCAAACCCCCCACCCCTTTTGTAGTAATTCAGGAAAGAATTCCTGTTTGTTCAGCCCCTCATTTTCTTTACTGGCTCTGAAGTAAACAGAGGTGCAAATTCAGCTGACTAAACTAGACTAGACTAGAATAACATAGAATAGAATTAACCAAGTTGGAAAAGATCTTTGAGATGATCGAGTCCAACCTATCACCCAACGCCATCTGATCAACTTAACCATGGCACCAAGTGCCTCATCCAGGCTCTTCTTGAACACCTCCAGGGATGGTGATTCCACCACCTGCCTGGCCAGCACATTCCAATGGCCAATATCACTCTCTTTCTGGGAAGAACTTCTTCCTAACATCCACCCTAAACCTCCCCTGGCACAGATGAAGACTGTGTCCTCTTGTTCTGGTGCTGGGTGCCTGGGAGAGGCCAACCCCCACCTGGCTCCAACCTCCCTTCAGGGAGTTGTAGAGAGCAAGAAGGTCTCCCCTGAGCCTCCTCTTCTCCAGGGTAAACAATCCCAGCTCCCTTAGCCTAATCTAGCTCTAAGTCCGCTGCTCTGGACAAGAGTTGATTTTATTGCAACACAAGATGGTTCCATGCTAGTTTTAAGATACTTAAAGAATGAAAGATTTGGCTTGAGCTTGAATAAAACCATGATAGGCAAGATTGGAAAATAGTGCACCCAGAAAAATATCCCACAGGGTGAGGGAAGACAGATCTCTACATTTCTGTGCCATGAAACATCTGCAACATTTTAAACTTTGACTGTTTTGCTTGCAGTGTCTGCAGCCCCTCAGGATCAATCGAGTGCACACCAATCCCAGGTAAATAACGTTTGGGTCTCTCTACAGATGATGTAGAAACCATGCCTAAACCTGCTGTGTCTGTCTCCACAGGATATTTAGTACTGATTTGGGATATTTCTTTCCAGTGCAAGTGAAAGTTGTGGCCAAAAAAAATTGGCCAACATCTTTGAACTTCTCTGTTAGGGCTGCTTGTCTAATCTTTTCTCATGTCCCCTTATTCTTTCTCCCTGTGCCCCACACCCAAAGTAATGGATTTCACTACAAGAGCTTGCACTCCCAGAACATGCAGGATTATGGAAAGGTGCCAGGTAGTAAATGGCAGTTCTTATTCCCCTCAGAACATTCCAAAAGTCGTTTTGTAAGTCTGTTCTTCATAGAATCATAGAGCGGTCTGGGTTGGAAGGGAGCTCCAAAGGTCATGTAGTCCAAGCCCCTCTGCACTAAGCAGAATCACAGAATCACCAAGGTGGGAAGAGACCTCAAAGACCATCAAGTCCAACCTGTCACCACAGACCTCATGACTAAGCCATGGTACCAAGCCCAATCCCCTCTTGAACACCTCCAAGGATCATGACTCCATCAACTCCCTGGGCAGCACATTCCAATGGCCAACAACTCTCTCTGTGAAGAACTTTCTCCTCACCTCCAGCCTAAACTTCCCCTGGCACAGCTTGAGACTGTGTCCTCTTGTTCTGGTGCTGCCTGCCTGGGAGAAGAGACCAACCCCCACCTGGCTACAACCTCCCTGCAGGGAGGTGTAGACAGCAATGAGGTCTCCCCTGAGCCTCCTCTTCTCCAGGCTATGCAACTCCAGCTCCCTCAGCCTCTCCTCACAGGGCTGTGCTCCAGACCCCTCCCCAGCTTTGTTGCCCTTCCAGCATCTCAACATCTTTCCTAAACTGAGGAGCCCAGAACTGGACACAGGACTCAAGGTGTGGCTATCACCAGTGCTGAGCACAGAGCAGAATGACCTCCCTGCTCCTGCTGGCCATACGGTTCCTGATGCATGTCAGGATGCCATTTTCCTTCTTGGCCACCTGGGCACTTGATCAGGCTGCCCAAAGCACTCTTGAGCCTCACCTGGAATATCTCCAGGGGTGGGACCTTAACTACCTTCTTGGGCAACCTGTTCTAGTGTTTCATTGCCCTCATGGTAAAGAACTTGTTCTTTATATCCATCCTTCTTGCAGGGCTTTGGTAAATATGTTTAATGTTCCTCTAAAAGTAAAGATAAATGAGTGCAACGTATTAGCTTGAAGTTCCAGGTTAAGCTCTGTAAGAAGCCCCAGTCTCATATGAATGCTTACTAGTCCACAAGCCATTTGCCTTTGTCTCTTAGCTGGCAGCAGAAAAATGGCACAATAAAGCTCTTTCTTGCAGGCTGTCCTTGTGTCGTCAACGGAACAAGATACGAAGTGGGCGAAGTTGTGGCAAACGTCCAGAATGGTGAAACATGCATCATATACATCTGTGCAGAAAATGGCTCTGTGTTATTGGAACTACTTATCCTTGTCCTACATCCTCCCCGACCACCACTTCCACCCCTACTCCTAGCACCACCCCTACCACCACAGGTAAGTCTTCAGAGAGATGCACAGGGAGAAATGATGTGCGGAGGGAAAATGAGGAGCAAGATTATCCTGGCTAAAGGAAATATCTGTAATTGGGGTATTTAAAAGTGATATTATGTGTTTTATTTTAGCCAAAAAATAGATCTAATTGGGATATTTAAAAGCAGTATTATATATTTTGTTTTAGCCAAAAAAATAGAATTAATTGGGATATTTAAAAGCAGTATTATGTATTTTATTTTAGCCAAAAAAATAGATTCTGGGATATTTAAAAGCAGTATTATATATTTTATTTTAGCAAAAAAATAGATCTAATTGGGATATTTAAAAGCAGTAGTATTATGTATTTTATTTTAGCCAAAAATAGATCTAATTGGGATATTTAAGCAGTAGTATTATATATTTTTTTAGCAAAAAAAAATAGATTAATGGGATATTTAAAAGCAGTATTATGTGTTTTATTTTAGCCAAAAAATAGATCTAATTGGGATATTTAAAAGCAGTATTATATATTTTATTTTAGCCAAAAAAATAGATTTAATTGGGATATTTAAAAGCAGTAGTATGTATTTTATTTTAGCAAAAAATAGATCTAATTGGGAATTTAAAAGCAGTATATATATTTATTTTAGCCAAAAAAATAGATTATTGGGATATTTAAAGCAGTAGTATGTATTTTATGTTAAGCCAAAAAATAGATCTAATTGGGATATTAAAAGCAGGTATATATTTTATTTTAGCCAAAAAATAGATCTAATTGGGTATTTAAAAGCAGTATTATATATTTTATTTTAGCCAAAAAAAAATAGTTAATTGGATATTTAAAAGCCTATTATATATTTTATTTTAGCCAAAAAAAATAGATCTAATTCATAGTTTAGTTTCATAGTTTCAGTTAGGGTTGGAAGGGACCACAAGGATCATCTAGTTCCAACCCCCCTGCCATGGGCAGGACACTCTACACTAGATCAGCCTGGCCAGAGCCTCATCCAGCCTGGGCTTAAACACCTCAAGGGACAGGGCCTCAACCACCTCCCTGCACAACCCCATTCCAGGGCCTCACACCCTCCGGTGAAGAACTTCCTCCTCACATCTAGCCTGAATTCCCCACCTCCAGCTTCATTCCATTCCCCCTAGTCCTATCACTACCTGATAGCGGAGCAGTCCCTCCCCAGCTTCTTGTAGGCCCCTTCAGATCCTGGAAGGCCACAATGAGGTCACCTGGGAGCCTTCTCTTCTCCAGACTGAACAGCCCAAACTCCTCAGTCTGTCCACACAGGAGAGGTGCTCCAGCCCTCTGATCATCCTCGTGGCCCTTCTCTAGACACCTTCCAGCACTTCCAGATCCCTCTTGTAATAGGGGCTCCAGAACTGGAGGCAGTACTGCAGGTGGGGTCTCACCAGAGCTGAGCAGAGGGGGAGAATCCCCTCCCTTGCCCTGCTGGCCAACACACTTCCTGCTGCGCAGCCAGGATCTGATTGGCTTTCGGGCTGCAAGTGCACCCTGAGAGCTGGTGGGTGAGCTTCCGTCCACCAGCCACCCCAAGTCTCTCTCCTCTGGGCTGCTCCCCAGCCAGTCCCTGCCCAGCCTGGATTTGTGCCTGGGATTGCCTCGACCCAGATGCAGGACCCAGCACTTGGTCTTGTTGAAGCTCCTGAGGTTGGCTTGTGCCCACCTCTCCAGCCTGTCCAGGTCCCTCTGGATGGATCCTTCCCTCCAGCCTGTCTGCTGCACCACACAGCTTGGTGTCATCAGCAAACTTGCTGAGGGTGCACTCAATGCCACTGTCCATGGCACCCACAAAGGTGTTGAACAAGCCTGGTCCCAGGCCTGATCCCTGAGGGACTCCGCTTGTCCCTGGCCTCCACTGGGACATGGACCACTGACAGCCACTCTTTGGGTGCGGCCATCAAGCCAGTTCTGTATCCATCTGGTGGTCACCCATCAAACCCATGTGTCACCAGCTTGGAGACCAAATTGGGATATTTAAAAGCAGTATTATATATTTTATTTTAGCCAAAAAAATAGATTTAATTGGGATATTTAAAAGTAATATTATATATTTTATTTTGGCCAAAACCCCCTATTATTAGGTTTATTTAGCTATGTTTAAAGTTAATTGAATGTTTAATTTTAGCCAAAAACGATAATCAGGATGCTTAAAAGGATTATTTTTTTTGGTTAAACCAAAATCTATCTAATTTGGGGATTTAAAAGTAATATTATATATTTTATATAAGCCAAAAAAATATATAATTAGGATATTTAAAACTCTTGTATGTTTTATTTTAGCCAAAAAAATAAACACTTAGGATATTTAAAACTAATGGAATGTTTTATTTTAGCAAAAAAGGACAATAATTAGGATACTTAATTTTTATTATTTTTGGGGGGGTAAAAATGTAATATCTATAATTTGGGTGTTTAAAAGTGATCTTATGTATTTTATTTTAGCCCAAAAGATATCTAATTGGGATATTTAAAAGTAATACTATATATTTTGTTTTGGCCAAAACCTAAATTATTAGGATATTTTAAGTTAATGGAATGTTTATTTTAGCCAAACAACATAATTAGGATACTTTAAAATATTCCTTTTGAGTTAAAACAAAATCTATATAATTTGGATATTTAAAAGTAATATTAGATATTTTATATAAGCAAAAAAAATTTAGATATTTAAAACTAACATTAAATGCTTTATTTTACCAAAAAAAAAAAAAAGATAGGATATTTAAAGCTAATTCAATGTTTTATTTTAGCAAAAAAGGAAAACAATTAGGGTGCTTAAAAATATTGATTTTTAAATTTTTTTTTGCTAAAATAAAAAATATATACTTTGGGTATTTAAAAGTTATATTATATATTCTAATTTAGCCCCCCCAAAACATAATTGGGATATATAAAACTAAAATTAGATGGGTTATTTTAGCCAAAAATTACATATGATTGGGATATTTCATAGTTTAGTTTTAGTTTCAGTTAGGGTTGGAAGGGACCACAAGGATCATCTAGTTCCAACCCCCCTGATGGTTAGTTTATTTTAGCCAAAACAAATGTAATTAGGACATTTTAAGCTAATATCTATATTTTATTGTTTCTTTAAAGCTTGCAGATGATGGAGTAATTTTTTTTTTCCTTTTTTTTCCCCCCTTCTATTCCAGTTACACTACAAGACCTCCAATCACTGCAAGTAAGTTGTAAATAGAAAATTCAGTTATCAAAAATGTCAAAGTAACATTTGAAGGAAGGGTCAGTTAAAGATGGGCAATAAGGGGGGACAGGGTATTTGAAAGATAAATAACTAACTTGATAATTATAGAAAGGAAAAAGATCTTCAAAGGCTTCAGCTTGTAATTTTAATTTGTTTGGAACAGAATGGAATGGAATGGAATGGAATAGAATAGAATAGAATAGAATAGAATAGAATAGAATAGAATAGAATAGAATAGAATAGAATAATAGAATAGAATAGAATAGAATAGATAGATAGAATAGAATAGAATAGAAAACAGGAACAGAATAGAAACAGAGCAGAATAGAAACAGAGCAGAAACAGAATAGAATAAACCAGGTTGGAAAAGACCTTCAAGATCATCCAGTCCAGCCTAGCACCCAACACCATCTAATCAACTAAAACTTGGCACCAAGTGCCTCATCCAGTCTTCTCTTAACACTTCCGGTGACTCACCACCTCCCTGGGCAGCACATTCCAATGGCCAATCTCTCTTTCTGGGAGAACTTCTTCCTAACATCCAGCCTAAACCTCCCCCAGGCACAGCTTGAGACTGTGTCCTCTTGTTTGGTGCTGCTTGCCTGGGAGAAGAGGCCAACCCTACCTGACTACAACCTCCCTGAAGCCTCCTAAGGTATCCCTGGTACTGCAGAGCCAATGTTAGAGCTCATTTCTCTTGTAAAAACAGCAAGTGCAATGCATGCTGTAGTCTTAACAGAATAGGATGCAAAATCTTCTCAGCATGCTTTCTTGAAGCTCAGTTGCTGAATCTCTGCCTTTCCTTGCAGCTCCATGCTTTGAGTTAGTCTGTAACTGGACCCAGTGGTTCGATGTTAGCAATCCAGAAGTGGATGGTGGTGACTACGAAACCTACGAGGCCATAAGAAAGAAATATGGAGACGAAATCTGTAAAGCTCCTGAGAAAATTGAGGTGCAGGGATAAGGGTATGCCTGATGTGAGCATCGAGGAACTTGGCCAGAAAGTAGAGTGCAATGTGTCTTATGGACTGATCTGTAACACAAGGATCAAGATGTGACTATGTGGGAACTCTGCTACATTATGAAATCAGGGTAAACTGCTGCAAGCAGCGGGAAACCTCTTGTGAGACTAAACCAACTTCAACACCAACTACAACCACTTCCAGCACAACAGTACCCGCCCCCACTACAACCAGGCGGCCTACCACAACCACATCTACCCCAACTACCAGCACTCCAAGACCTTCAACCTCTTCAGGTATTTACCAGACTCATGCTTTGATACAGGAGAAATAAAGGGCTGTGGCGGTACTAAATGCATGGCTTCTCTATAGCAGATATTGAGCTGCAGGAAGGCTTGGCTTGGGGCTCTATCCTTCTGCTGGAGAGAAGGTTCCCAGAAGGACCTGTGTTACAAGATGAGTAGAGTACCATCATTTTGGGTGTTGGTCTGGGTGGGGTTGTGCAGAACTTGCCCTTCTCTGCTGCTTCCCTCTCTCAGTGCTAAAGTTTGCCTGTGGTTATGGGTATAGGAAGGATTTCTCTTCCAGGCTTTACTCTGAAAGTTGTCACTTGCTATGAACTGTGGCCTTTGGCTGCTGCTATCGAGTAGTAACTCTTTGAACTACTTCATCAGGCTGACACAGGGAAACTACAAACAGACAGGAATATATTCCCTTACAAGGAATGTATAGTTCAGAGATATGAACTCACCCTGTTAGTAACATGTGTCATTATAAACATCAGCAGTTCCCTACTTTAATATTGATTTTTGCATATTCTATTTGCTAGCAAATAAGAGGGAACTTGAATTGGTTCTGCTGGCATTTTTTCATATTTTATGTGAATTTCAGAGCAAAACGTTTTCCTGTGGGAATGTTGCTAGAGGGCTGGAGAAATTCCCCTGTGGGGACAGGCTGAGAGAGTGGGTTGTTCAGCCTGGAGAAAGAAGGCTCCAGGAGACTTTAGAGCAGCCTTCAGTACCTGATGCAGGCCTACAGAAAGCTATGAAGGGACCTTGTACCAGAGTTTCTTGTGATGGGATAAGAAGGAAGGGATTGAAAGGGTTGAGGAGGGGAGATTGAGACTGGAGATTAGAAGAAATTGTTGAGAGTGAGGGTGGGGAGACACTGGCAAAGGTTGCCCAGGGAGGCTGTGGCGCCTCCTCCATGGAGGTGTTGAAGGCAGGTTGGATGGGGGCCTGGGCTGGTGGGAGGTGTCCCTGCACATGACAGGGGGGTTGGAAATGGATGATACTTAAGTCCCTTCCAACCCAAACCATTCTATGAATGCATGTTTCCTTCCCAGACCACAGCTTCCCCTCTCAGTTCTTACTCCATGAGACTGTGAGATGTTCTGAGTATAAGGCCACAGAAAGCCTCCCAGAGCCTTACTCCTCCCTTTTAGTCTGGAGGTATTTTTAGTGAGATTTAATGAGAAGCAAATTAGAGCAAACATTACTAGTCTTTTTCCTAGGAAAGGACTCTCTGTGAGGTGCTCTGGAATTCTCTGGGGCCAGAAGGAAGGTCTGGTGAAACAGCCTTCAATGTGATAAGAGTGGGCTGACTGCTGTCAATCTCTGGAAGTTAATTCTGTTCACAACCTGTGTCAGTGCATATTAGTCCCACTAACCCTCTTGCACCATTGTCTGATATCTCTCCCTGCTGCTTCTAACAGCACCAACTTCAACCACGACGAGCACAGAGTACCCTCCACCCATATCGACCACTACTCCAAGGCCAACACCTCCACAGCCTCCCAGCACCACCACCACAACAGCTCCTCCCAGCACCACCACCACCACACCACCTCCCAGCACAACCACCACGAAGCCTCCACCCATCACCACCACAACACTACTCCCAGCACCACCACCACAACAGCTCCTCCCAGCCACACACCCACCACAACAACCCCCAGCACCACGACCACGATGCCTCCTCCCAGCACTACCACCACCACCACCACGACTCCTCCCATCACCACCACCACCACGCCTCCTCCCAGCACCACCACCACCACGCCTCCTCCCAGCAGCACCACCACCAGCACCCCTACAGGTATGTGTCTGCTTTGTGGCCTTGTGTGATGCCTTGCTGTGCAACAGATGAAGCTCTCTGAGCACCTACATTGTCTCTCCAGTCCTGCCCCTATCGCACATTCCCCTTACAAGAGTGCCTTTTGCACACCACAAGCCCAAGAGAGCCAGGTGCCATGGCTGGGAGGGGACACTCACTCGGTTGGCAGGACGGTGTCCAGCTCTGGCACTGCTGTGCTCTGTGGGGCTGAGAAGGGGAGGCCTGCCCAGGAATGAGCTTGTGTGTGGCCAAGCTGGTGACCAGTGTAGAAGTGCCCCTGGGCCAGCCTTGTGTGCACTGGAGGCCCAGAGCGCCACCCACGAGTGTTCTTTCTGCCTGCTGTGTCTAACTTTGCTCTTGTGTCCCCCAGACTGTAGCTGCCGCTGGACCGACTGGATTGAGTGAGTTACCCAACTCCTGACAGAGACAGTGGCGACTACGAAACCTTTGAAAACATTCAAAACAAAAACTCCTCCGGGTGTGTGCCAAAGCGGAGAACATTTCTGCAGAGCAACAAAGTTCCCTAACACTCCCATTGAAAACTTAGGGCAGAAGGTGGAATGCAGTGTGGAGCACGGCCTGATCTGTAACAACAAGGACCAGACGCTGGGAGGGATACTTCCAATGCCTGTCTGCCTCAACTACGAGATCAGTGTCTGCTGCATCCCTAACTTACCAGAGTGTATTACAGTTCCTAGCAGCACCCCAGTCACCACACCACC
>CM037647.1:1950554-1989103 GCA_015227895.2 Colaptes auratus | reverse complement strand
ACTAAAAAACTAAACCCTGGCACCAAGCACCCCATCAAGCCTCTTCTTGAACCCTCCAATGAATGTGACTCCACCACTTTCCACAGGCAGCTGATTCCAGTGGGCAATTACTCTCTCTGTGTAAAACTTCTTCCTAACATCCAGTCTAAACCTGCCTGGCGCAGCCTGAGACTGTGTCCTCTTGTTCTGGTACTGGCTTCCTGGCGAAGAGACCAACCTCTGCCTGGCTACAACCTCCCTTCAGGTAGTTGTAGAGAGCAATAAGTCACCCCCTGAGTCTCCTCCTCTCTAGGCTAATCAACCCCAGCTCCCTCAGCCTCTCCTCACAGGCTGTGTTCCAAACCCCTCACCCTTTGTTGCCCTTCTCTGGATCACCTTCCAGCATCTCAACCTCCTTCCTAACCTGAGGGGCCCAGAACTGGACACAGGACTCAAGCTGTGGCCTAAGCAGTGCAGTGTCCAGGGCAAATGACCTCCCTGCTCCTGCTGGCCACACTGTTCCTGATGCAGGCCAGGATGCCATTGGCCCTCTTGGTTGCCTGGGCACACTGCAGGCTCATGTTCAGCCTACAATCAACCAGCACCCCCAGGTCCCTCTCTGCCTGGCCGCTCTCCAGCCACTCTGCCCCCAGCCTGTAGCACTGCATGGGGTTGCTGTGGCCAATGTGCAGCCCCTGGCACTTGGATGTGTTCAATCTCCTGCCCTTGGCCTCTGCCCATCTGTCCAGGTCCCTCTGCAGAGCCTCTCTGCCCTCCAGCAGATCAACTCCTGCCCCCAGCTTGGTGTCGTCTGCAAATTTACTGCTGATGGACTCAATCCTCTCCTCCAGATCATCAATGAAGATGTTGAAGAGCATGGGGCCCAGCACTGCTCCCTGGGGCACACCACTGGGGCCTGGCTGCCAGCTGGCTGTGGCACCATTCACCACCACTCTCTGGGCTCTGCCCTCCAGCCAGTTCCTAACCCAACGCAGTGTGCTCCCATCCAAGCCAGGGGCTGCCAGCTTGGCCAGGAGTTTGCTGTGGGGGACGGTGCCAAAGGCCTTGCTGAGGTCCAGGTAGACCACATCCACAGGCCTCCCCACATCAACTTCTGTCACTGAATTACCTCCTTGAGTTATTTCCCTTCTGCCTGGACTTTCTAATACCTAAAGTAAATGGACAGATTGAGAACTGGGCAAAGAGGAACCTAATGAGGTTCAGCATAGAGAAGTGCAGAGCCCTGCACCTGGGAAGGAAGAATAAACTGCACCAGTACAGGTTAGGAGGTGATCTGCTAGAGAGCAGCCCCGGGAGAAGGACCTGGGAGTCCAGGTGGACAAAAAGTTCTTCATGGGCCAGCAATGTGTCCTTGTGGCCAAGAAGGCCAATGGGATCCTGGGGTGCATTCAGAGGAGTGTGGCCAGCAGAGCCAGGGAGGTTCTCCTCCCCCTCTACTCTGCCCTGGTAAGGCCACACCTGGAATATTGTGTCCAGTTCTGGGCTCCCCAGTTCAAGAGGGACAGGGATCTGCTGGAGAGAGTCCAAGGAGGGCTCCAAGCACGATTAAGGGACTGCAGCACTGCCTGGGGAGGAGAGGCTGAGAGACTTGGAGATTTTTAATCTAGACAAGAGAATACTGAGAGGGGATTTAATAAATGTCTATAAGTACCTGAGGGCTGGGGGTCAGGAGTGAGGGGACAGGCTCTGCTCAGTTGCACCCTGGGATAGGACAAGGGGCAATGGATAGAAACTCCAGCACAGGAGGTTCCACCTCAACATGCGGAGGAACTTCTTCACTGTGAGGCTCACAGAGCCCTGGAGCAGGCTACCCAAAGAGGTTGTGGAGTCTCCTTCCCTGGAGACTTTCAAGCCCTGTCTGGATGTGTTCCTGTGTGACCTGTGCTGGATTCTATGCTCCTGCTCTGGCAGGGGGGGTTGGACTTGAGGATCTCCAGAGGTCCCTTCCAACCCCTAACCTCCTGTGAGCCTGTGATTCTGTAATATTCTGAACTAATTCCACCAGCATAGAATTTTAGCTCTCAAAAGCTTAGATTAGTTTCCCCAGCTAACATCTTCCCAAGTGTTATTGCAAAGAAGAGCTGAGGCACAGACTGATGGGGAAGTTGGAGATGACAGGATGCTGAACCTCTTCTCCAAATTGCCCTCTGGTGCTTTAATCTAGCCTCACATACAAGGCAGAACTTCACCTGTTGTCCTGCAGTCCTTGGGATACCACATGATAAACATTACCTCACACTCAGCAGCACAGCATGGAATTGGCTAGAGAGGCTGTGACAGCTGGTGAGCCCCTTAGAGGCTGCTCCTCTCTTCAGCATGTAAGGAAAGCAACAGAAGCCTGCAGAGCTGTAGTGTATACAGAGAGATGGATGCAGACTCGGCCTGGTTTATGTGATTAAGGAAAGCTTCTGCCATAACAATTCCTCTGATGCAAAAAGATCCTAAAGGATTGTGTGGTTTCTACAGCTTATTTGTCTAAGAAATCCTGGCCCTGATGAACCTCAAACATGATCAGCATATTTCTGAGGAGCCTCAGCTTCTTTTTTCTTACAGCTTGTTTTGGTTGTCCCTACTCAGATATTGACTGCCTGAAATCTCACTCTGTGCGTGCACCACCTCTGTCCCTGCACAAGGCTCACTGCTTGTAGGTTGGCTCTGGTGGCCATTCTCAACATCTCTTTCATTCTCTTCTCACATTGGGCAGAGAGCAAGATGCCAGGTGGAAAAACCTCTCAGTACAAATGGTGTAGTTGAGTACATGCAGTAGGTCTCTGGTTTGTGACATGAGAGGGACCAACCTGTGCTCTACAGCTGCTAAAACATGGCTTCTCCTAAGCAGAGCAGGCTTGGGAGCAGGAATTGGTCTCTTACAGGGTAGAAGGGCTCTCCAGAGGGATCTTGACAGGCTGCATAGATGGGCAGAGTCCAACAGGATGACATTTAACAAGTCCAAGTGCCAGGTGCTGCATTTTGGTCACAACAACCCCATGCAGTGCCACAGGCTGGGATCAGAGTGGCAGGAGAGCAGCCAGGCAGAAAGGGACCCAGGAACACTGGTTGACAGTAGCCTGAACATGAGCCAGCAGAGTGCCCAGGGGGCCAAGAAGGCCAAAGGCATCCTGGCCTGCATCAGGAACAGGGTGGCCAGCAGGAGCAGGGAAGTCATTGTGCCCCATACTCAGCACTAGTTAGGCCACACCTTGAGCCCTGTGTCCAGTTCTGGGGCCCTCAGTTTAGGAAACTGAGTTGCTGGAAGGTGTGCAGAGAAGGGCAACAAAGCTGGGGAGGGATCTGGAGCACAGCCCTGTGAGGAGAGGCTGAGGGAGCTGGGGTTGCTTAGCCTGCAGAAGAGGAGGCTCAGGGGAGACCACATTGCTCTCTCCAACTCCCTGAAGGGAGGTTGGAGCCAGGTGGGGGTTGGTCTCTTCTCCCAGGCAAGCAGCACCAGAACAAGAGGACACAGTCTCAAGCTGTGCCAGGGGAAGTTTAGGTTGGAGGCGAGGAGAAAGTTCTTCCCAGCAAGAGAGATTGGCCAAGGGAATGTGCTGCCCAGGGAGGTGGTGGAGTCCCCATCCCTGGAGGTGTTCACAAAAGGCTTGGATGTGGCCCTTGGAGCCATTGTTTAGTTGTCATGAGGTGTTGGGTGAGAGGCTGGACTTGATGATCTCTGGGGTCTTTTCCAACCTTACTGATTCTATGATTCTATGAAGAGGTTGTGTGGAAGGGAGCAGGTTACAGCTTTCCTCATCTTGCTTAAACACCAGCAGCAAAAGCAACACCTAAGCCTGGGGGATTTCCTGCTCTGGTAAAGAGCACAGGGGACATGTCTTTCCCCATATTTTCCCAGTTTTGGCTGTTCCCTCCACTACTTCTACCCAGATGGTGGAACTGGAATTCAAAAGCATGAGGAAAGAGTTATCCCACATTTTTTTAAACAAGCAGCATAGGATGTGAGGATCAAGCAGAGGAAACCCCAGATTGCATTGGATTTCTGGCAGCTTTTGGTAACCTTTTGCCACTCACAGAAGAATTTTTTTTGATTCCAAGCTGGATGGTGTGGTTTTCCACTGTAATTGCTGCCCAATTTTGTGTGGCAGGACACAAAATTCCTGTGCTGATCCTGCTTTGACTTGCACCACACGTTTAAAAATAAGTAAATAAGAGCTCTCAGGGTGCACTTGCAGCCCGGAAAGCCAAGCAGAGCCTGGGCTGCAGCAGGAGAAGTGTGGCCAGCAGGGCAAGGGAGGGGATTCTCCCCCTCTGCTCAGCCCTGGGGAGACCCCACCTGCAGTACTGCCTCCAGGTCTGGAGCCCCTCTGACAAGAGGGATCTGGAGGTGCTGGAAGGTGTCCAGAGCAGGGCCAGGAGGATGAGCAGAGGGCTGGAGCACCTCTGCTGTGAGGACAGACTGAAGGAGTTGGGGCTGTTCAGGCTGGAGAAGAGAAGGCTCCCAGGTGACCTCATTGTGGCCTTCCAGGATCTGAAGGGGGCCTACAAGAAGGCTGGGGAGGGACTGCTCAGGATCTCAGGCAGTGCTAGGACTAGGGGGAATGGACTGAAGCTGGAGGTGGGGAGATTGAGGCTGGAGGTGAGGAGGAAGTTCTTCCCCATGAGAGTGGTGAAGCCCTGGAATGGGTTGTCCAGGGAGGTGGTTGAGGCCCTGTCCCTGGAGGTGTTTAAGGCCAGGCTGGATGAGGCTCTGGCCAGGCTGATCTAGTGTGGGGTGTCCCTGCCCATGGCAGGGGGGCTGGAACTGGATGATCCTTGTGGTCCCTTCCATCCCTGACTGATTCTATGAGTCTAAATAAAGCTACAAATGTTCAGCTTCCTCATGCCTAGAGGATAATTGTTATCTCTTTCCTTTCACAGCTTTTGAAGGCAATTATTGGCCCCACTTCATTCTCCAAAAGCAGAAAGAATCTCTGCAAAGAGGTAAGTGCCTGACCTGGTATTAAGGTTCACATTGAGGCTATGAGGAGTAGCAACTCCATTCAACATCAGCTCTATACTGCAGAGGACCTGGTACAAAACACAGATCCAAATGCTTGCCTCAAGGAGGAAATGTTTTAAAGCATTGGTTGTATAAATTCCAGATGAAGATTCTGCCTATAAAAAGATAAATATGTGGCTTTCCCTCTGGTATGGAAAGTCCTTTCATGTGCCTTGCTGGGCTTTGATGCCTAAGGATAGAAGCTGTGAGCATTTTAGCTGCCTCCCACACTTACAGCTTTGCTATTGAGGCTACTTGTGTGCACTCTTTGATTTTCCTTCCTGCTGAATATCATCTAAACATTAAAGAAATGGATTATTTTGGTGCTGCAGAGTCCATTACATTAAATAAAGCTGATTCTCCACATAGGCTAGACCTAGGTGAGACTATTTTACAGGTTGCAGGTTAAACCAAATTTAAGTGCCAAAGAAAGACCAGAATAAGGAATTGTTCCTCCTCACCCCCATAGCCAGCAGCCCATGGAGAGTCAAGGTATGGTCAGATCTCTTCTTCATTGTCTAATCCATTAAGGAAATGGATTATTTTGATGCTGCAGAGTCCACTACATTAAATGAAGCTGATTCTCCACATAGGCTAGACCTAGGTGAGACCATTTGACAGGTAGCAGGTTAGAACAAACTTATGTCAAACAAAGATAAGAAAGGAATTGTTCCTCCTCACCTCCATAGCCAGCAGCCCACAGAGAGTCAGGGTATGGTCAGATCTCTTCTTCATTATCTAAACATTCAAGAAATGAATTATTTTGGTGCTGCAGAGTCCACTACATTAAATAAAGCTGATTCCCCATACAGGCCAGATCTAGGTGAGACTGCTTTACAGGATCTCCAGCAGTGACTGGCTGGAGAGCAGCCCTGAGGAGAGAGCCTTGGGGGTGCTGGGGGAGGAGAAGCTCCCCAGGAGCTCTCAGGGTGCACTTGCAGCCCGGAAAGCTAATTAGAGCCTGGGCTGCAGCAAGAGAAGTGTGGCCAGCAGGGCAAGAGAGGTGATTCTCCCCCTCTACTTGGCTCTGGTGAGACCCCACCTGGAGTACTGCCTCCAGTTCTGGAGCCCCTATGCCAAGAGGGATCTGGAGGTGCTGGAAGGTGTCCAGAGCAGGGCCAGGAGGATGAGCAGAGGGCTGGAGCACCTCTCCTGTGAGGACAGACTGAAGGAGTTGGGGCTGCTGCTCAGTCTGGAGAAGAGAAGGCTCCCAGGGGACCTAATTGTGGCCTTCCAGGATCTGAAGGGGGCCTACAAGAAGGCTGGGGAGGGACTTTTCAGGCTATCAGGGAGTGATAGGACTAGGGGGAATGGAATGAAGCTGGAGGTGAGGCGATTCAGGCTAGATGTGAGGAGGAAGTTCTTCCCCAGGAGAGTGGTGAAGCCCTGGAATGGGTTGTGCAGGGAGGTGGTTGAGGCCCTGTCCCTGGAGGTGTTTAAGGCCAGGCTGGATGAGGCTCTGGCCAGGCTGATCTAGTGTGGGGTGTCCCTGCCCATGGCAGGGGGGTTGGAACTGGATGATCCTTGTGGTCCCTTCCAACCCTGACTGAAACTATGCAGGTTAAACCAAACTTATGTATCAAAGAAAGACAAGAACAAAGAATTGCTCCTCCTCACCTCCATAGCCAGCAGCCTGTGGAAAGTCAGGACATGGTCAGATCTCTTCTTCACTGTCTAAACATTAAGGAAATGGATTATTTTGATGCTGCAAAGTCCATTACATTAAATAAAGCTGATTCCCCATACAGGCTAGATCTGGGTGAGACTGCTTTACAGGTTGCAGGTTAAACCAAACTTACGTGCCAAAGAAAGATCAGAATCAGGAATTGTTCCTTCTCACCTTTCATAGCCAGCAACCCATGGTCAGATCTCTGCTTCACCATCCAGCTGTGCCAGATGAAGATGTTTTTTTTTCCCCCAGTTCTGGTAGTTTCTCAGCAGCTCTCCCTGAATGCCCAGAAGGGCTTGGGTGAACGCACCCAAATCTGCAAGAAAACAAACTCCAGGCACTTAATTTACTGCAAATTTGTGCTAGTCCTTCTGAGTCCAAGGAATGCAAAAGACAGTACTCTGGCCAAAACACATGCCATGCCAAAACACAAAATAATTGGCATATTATAGCTTTAAAGCACCAAACATCTAAGCTGTCAAAAGTATTGCTAGAAAGGTTACAGTGGCAAAAAAAACATCTAAGCTGTCAGAAGTGTTGTTAGAAAGGCAGATGTCATTAAACTGATAACTCAGATTGGGAATGGTACCTTTTGGCAGCAGAGGTGGTGGTGTGCCCTGTCACAAGGAAATTTCCACTTTGGTTCAAGTAGTTGGAAGCCAGAGCACAAGGAGGGTAAGCTGATAAATGCCAACAGCCTCCCTGAACTGAAAATAATTGGAGACTGAGGGAGTCTCTGTCTATGCACTTGACCTCAGGGTACCATTCCCCTGGGTGGTCTCCTAATGATCACTGCTGGAAATAAGAGTCTGAGCTACATCAATGCTTGGTCAGAAACAACACAACCCCTCGCATGTCTCTTTCTGAAGAAATCAGAGGAATTGGCTGTTCAATATCACTCTGATTCCTTTGTGACAAGAATGAGTAAATGGCATCATGAAGCCATGCTGTATTTTACAGGCCATGCTGTTCCTCTGCTGAGACAGCATACGGCAGGGCAGGGCAGGGCAGGGCAGGGCAGGGCAGGGCAGGGGCAGGGCAGGGCAGGGCAGGGCAGGGCAGGGCAGGGCAGGGCAGGGCAGGGCAGGGCAGGGCAGGGCAGGGCAGGGCAGGCAGGGCAGGGCAGGGCAGGGCAGGGCAGGGCAGGCAGGGCAGGGCAGGGCAGGGCGAGACCTTCACGATCATCACATCCAACGTATCACCCAACACCATCTAATCAACTAACCCATGGCACCAAGCACCCTATCAAGTCTCCTCCTAAACACCTCCAGGGATGGGGACTCCACCACCTCCCCAGGCAGCACATTCCAATGGTCAATCACTCTCTCACTATGAAGAATTTCTTCCTAAAATCCAGTCTGAACCTCCCCTGGCACAGCTTGAGACTGTATCCTCTTGTTCTGGTGTTGCTTGCCTGGGAGAAGAGACTAGCCCCAACCTGGCTACAACCTCCCTGCAGGGAGTTGGAGAGAGCAAGAAGGTCACCTCTGAGCCTCCTCTTCTCCAGGCTAAGCAACCCCAGCTCCCTCAGCCTCTCCTCACAGGGCTGTGCTCCAGACCCCTCCCCAGCTTTGTTGCCCTTCTTTGGACACCTTCCAACAAGTCAACATCTTTCCTAACCTGAGGAGCCCAGAACTGGGCACAGGACTCAATGTGTGGCTATCACATTTCTGAAAGCACATAATTAACACTGGATCCTTTCTAAAATAAATGTGGATATCAGTCCCAGTAGTTGGAACAATCTTCCCATTGTGTTCTACTTGCTGGCTCATGTTCAGCCTACTATCAACCAGTACCCCCAGGTCCCTTTCTGCCTGGCCTCTCTCCAGCCACTCTGTCCCCAGACTGTAGCTCTGCATGGGGTTGCTGTGGCCAATGTGTAGAACCTGGCACTTGGATGTGTTCAATCTCCTGCCCTTGGACTCTGCCCATCCATCCAGCCTGGCAAGATCCCTCTGCAGAGCTCTCCCACCCTCTAACAGATCAACTCACGCCACCAGCTTGGTGTCATCTGCAAATTTACTGATGATGGACTCAATCCCCTCCTCCAGATCATCAATAAAGATATTGAACAGGATGGGGCCCAGCACTGATCCCTGGGGGACAGCACTGGTGCCTGGCTGCCAGCTGGATGCTCTGACTCCAAGTGTTTTTTGCACTTCCTGACTTGAGATAAAATTCTGAGTCTGCACCCCCAAAAAATTAAATAAATAACTAAATAAAACACTAGGATGCTGCTTCCACAATTAGTCTGAGTAGATGCTCACCAGTTTTCCTCTTAGTTATGTTTGAAATGGCAACCAGAAGGAGTAAATGCGCTGGTGGGAGACCTAAATCCATTTTTTCCCTTTCACTTTCATAGTTCTGAGCAAGGACTCCTGTTCCACCTGGGGAGGAGGGCATTTTTCCACCTTTGACAAATACCAGTATGACTTCACTGGGACCTGCAACTACATCTTTGCAACTGTATGTGATGAAACCAGCCCAGACTTCAACATCCAGTTCCGCCGTGGGCTGGACAAAAGAATCAAGAGGATCATTATCGAGCTGGGCCCTGCTGTCGTCACTGTGGAGAAAGGCACCATCTTCGTCAGGAACGTTGGGTAAGAGCCGCTGGTGGAGGAGGAGAGCTGTGCTTAGAGAAGGCCAGGGGGTGTGGAGGAGCTGCACTAAAGGAGGTCATCAAAAATTACTTCATAAATTAGGGAAGTGAGAAGAGCTGAGTGGACTATTGGAGTAGTCATCAATCCTGACCCTAACAGCCGGGGGGCCAGCAGGCCCCCCGGCCTTTGTAGTCACCACCACCATCACCCAGTGTGCACCATGAGCACTCACCAGAGATGAGAGGAGGATCCTCAGCCCAGAGGGGCTCAGCTTAGGGCTTCTGCCTTTCCTGGCGGGGATTAAAAAGGGGAGTGGGTGGGGAGGGCCAAGTGACCACACCTGGGGTGGGAGGAGACTCCAATACAGCCCAGGTGCTCTGGGATTTGAGGGGAAAAAGGGGCAGGTGAGGGACTTCTACGCTGTCAGGGAGTGATAGGACTGGGGGGGATGCAGCAAAACTAGAAATGGGTAGATTCAGACTGGATGTCAGGAAGTTTTTCCCCATGAGGGTGGTAAGACTGTGGCACAGGTTGCCCAGGGAGGTGGTGGAAGCCTTATTCCTGGGAGATTCTAAGGCCAGGCTGGATGTGGCTCTGGGCAACGTGATGTAGTGTGAGGTGTCCCTGACCATGGCTGGGGGGTTGGAACTGGATGATCCTTGCAGTCCCCCTCCAAACCCAACAATTCTATGATTCTAAAACAATTTTGCAGTTTAGGCTGGAAGAAATTCTTCACAGAAAGTGAGATAGGCCATTAGGATGTGCTGCCCAGGGAGGTGGTGGACTCACCGTCTCTGGAAGTGTTTAAAATGAGACTGGATGAGGCACATGGTGCCATAGTTTAGTTGATTAGATGGAATTGGGTGATAGGTTGGACTTGATGATCTTGAAGGTCTTTTCCAACCTGGCTGATTCTGTGTGATTCTGTGTGACTCTACTCCCATTTCTTCTTATGGAGGAGTGGAGTGGAGTGGAGTGGAATGGAGTGGAGTGGAGTGGAGTGGAAGAATGGAGTGGAAGAATGGAACGGAATAGAATAGAATAGAATAGAATAGAATAGAATAGAATAGAATAGAATAGAATAGAATAGAATAGAATAGGAGTAGAATAGAATAGAATAGCCCTTCAAGATCATCAAGTCCAACCTATCACCCAACACCATCTAATCAACTAAACCATGGCACCAAGGGCCTCATCCAGGCTCTTCCTAAACACCTCCAGTGATGGTGACTCCCCCACCTCCCTGGGCAGCACATTCCAATGGTAAATCTGTCTCTCTATGAAGAATTTCTTCCTCACATCCAGCCTAAACCTCCCCTGGCACAGCTTGAGACTGTGTCCTCTTGTTCTGGTGCTGGGTGCCTGGGAGAAGAGACCAACCCCCACCTGGCTACGACTTCCCTTCAGGCAGCTGTAGAGAGCAAGAAGGTCTCCCCTGAGCCTCCTCTTCTGCAGGCTAAGCAACCCCAGCTCCCTCAGCCTCTCCTCACAGGGCTGTGCTCCAGACCCCTCACTAATTTTGTTGCACTTTTCTGGACACCTTCCTGAAGTTCATCTGTTTTGCTTAGAGTTCATTTGATTTGGGACTTGGATTCTGAACCTTTCATGCTAAAGCTTACACAGGTAGAGGGTAGAAGAGAACCTTTGAACTACTCAATCAACAGACAAATATTGCCCAGGGAGGTTGTGGATGCCTTCTCCCTGGAGATGTTCAAGGCCTGGCTGGATAAGACCTTGAGCAACCTGGGCTGGTGGGAGGTGTCCCTGCCTGTGGCACAGGGTTGGAAATGGATGATTTTTAAGGTCCCTTCCTCCTGTTCCTGTGTCTCACCACCCATAGTGTATACAACTCTAACAAATCCCAACTAAGTGAAGATGCCAAGTCCTGTTCAAACATTTCCACTAGTATAATGATTATGCCACCATCTCCTGGTGCTTCTCCTATGCATCTGCTGGCATTGGCTCTCAATCAACAGGAATTTCAATGTATCTCAAAATGTTACAGCTATGAATAAATTGCAAACAAACAAAGCACAACTATTTCATGTGTAGCCAAGGGGGGGGGGGGTTGGTCTCTTCTCCCAGGTGTCCAGCACCAGAATAAGAGGACACAGTCTCAAGCTGTGTCCAGAGAAGGGCAACAAAGCTGGGGAGAGGCCTTGAGCACAGCCCTGTGAGGAGAGGCTGAGGGAGCTGGGGTTGCTTAGCCTGGAGAAGAGGAGGCTCAGGGGAGACCTTGCTCTCTCCAACTGCCTGAAGGAAGGTTGGAGCCAGGTGGGGGTTGGGCTCTTCCCCAGGCAATCAGCACCAGAACAAGAGGACACAGTCTCAAGCTGCACCAGGAGAAGTTTAGGCTCAAAGTGAGGAGAAAGTTCTTCCCAGGAAGAGTAATTGGCCATTGGAATGTGCTGCCCAGGGAGGTGGTGGAGTCATCCTGCCTGGAGGTGCTCAAAAAAGCCTTGGATGTGGCACTTGGCACTTGGAGCCATGGTGTAGTTGTCAGGAGGTGTTAGGTGATAGGTAATAGGTTGGACTTGAAGATCTCTGAGGTCTTTTCCAACCTGGTTGACTCTATGATTCTATGATTCCATGATTGAAGCTTGAGGAGGGGAGATTTAGACTCAGTGTTAGGAAAAAATTCTGTACAGTGGCACAATATCTTTGAGCTGGAAGAGGGCAGGCTGAGACTGGAGATGAGGAAGAAATTGTTGACAGTGAGGGTGGGGAGACACTGGCACAGGTTGCCCAGGGAGGCTGTGGCTGCCTCTTCCCTGAAGATATAACAGTATCACTAAGGTTGGAAGAGACCTCGAAGATCATCAACTCCAACCTGTCACCACAGAGCTCATGACTAGACCATGGCACCAAGTGCCACATCCAATCCCCTCTTGGACACCTCCAGGGACGGTGCCTCCACCACCTCCCTGGGCAGCACATTCCAATGACAAATGACTCTCTCAGGGAAGAACTTTCTCCTCACCTCCAGCCTAAACCTCCCCTGGCACAGCTTGAGACTGTGTCCTCTTGTTCTGGTGCTGGTTACTAGAGAAAAGAGAGAAATTCCTTCCTGGCTACAACCTCCCTTCAGGGAGTTGTAGAGAGCAATGAGGTCTCCCCTGAGCCTCCTCTTCTCCAGGCTAAGCAAGCCCAGCTCCCTCAGCCTCTCCTCACATGGCTGTGCTCAAGGCCTCTCCCCAGCCTTGTTGCCCTTCTCTGGACACCTTCCAGTGTCTCGATGTCTTTCATAAACTGAGGAGCCCAGAACTGGACACAGGACTCAAGGTGTGGCCTAACCAATGCAGAGTCCAGGGCACAATGACTTCCCTGTTCCTGCTGGCCACACTGTTCCTGATGCAGGCTAGGATGCCGTTGGCTCTCCTGGCCCCCTGGGCACACTGCTGGCTCATGTTTAGGCAGCTGTCAAACCAGCACCCCCAGGTCCCTCTCTGTTTGGGAGCTCTCCAGCCACTCCGACCCCAGCCTGTAGCTCTGCATGGGGGGGTGTCCAGTACCAGGCTGGATGAGGCCTTGAGCAACCTGGGCTGGTGGGAGGTGTCCCTGCCCATGGCAGGGGGGTTGGAATTGGATCAGCTTTAAGGTCCCTTCCATCCCAACCCATTCTGTGAATCTATGAATTCTCACTTGGCATAAGCATGAAAAACTACATGAAGTTTATCCTAAAGGTAAAGATAGCTGAGTACTTCTGATAGAATAGAACAGAATAGAATAGAATAGAATAGAATAGAATAGAATAGAATAGGTGTTGAGCACAGGGCAGAATGACCTCCCTGCTCCTGCTGGTTGAATCTGTTTCTATGATTCTATGCTCAGGTTGTAGGTGGATTATGTCTATAAAGGACAACAGAAAACTGTCTTATATTGGGATGAGGAGGTCAGTTTCTCTTCTCCCTTCATTGCAGCATCATCCAGTTGCCTTACACCAGCAATGGAATTCAGATAGCACCTTACGGACGCAACATCCGCCTGGTGGCCAAGCTGATGGAGATGGAGCTGGTAGTCATGTGGAACAACAATGACTATCTCATGGTTAGTCAAATGTGCTCATGAAGGAGAAGGCAGAATTCTCACTGACTGACTGGAATGCCAAGAACTCTTTAGATTTAAAAGCTGCCTTTTGCATCTGTTTCACCTCGACATGAGGAGAAACTTGCTCACAGCGGGGCTGATGGAGAACTGGAACAGGCTGCCCAGGGGGCTTGTGGAGTCTCCTTCGCTCCTTCTCCTGCCTGGATGCATTCCTGTGAGGACTACCCTGGGTGATCCTGCTTTTGGCAGGGGGGTTGGACTTGATGATCTCTGGAGGTCCCTTCCAGCCTCTAACCTTGTGTGATTCTGCGTTTGCTCTTTGGATATTTACTCTTTCCCCGCTGCGTCAGTTCCTCTTGAAATCAACGACTTTGCTTTGGCACCTGCATGATCCTTGCACTTCCAGCCTCCCATGCTGAGATCTGTGGATGCTTTCACAGAGTTCAAACTTCCTTCAGGCTGTTGCAGCAGTTCCAACACTTTGCTAAGGGGATGGTGACACTGTTTAAAGATGTGTAGAATTTTCATAGTGCATGCCATGGTTTTGTCATTTCCTCTGTGCTCCCACTGGACAGCTTCTGGTTTCAGACACATGGTGCTCCTACCAGCTCCTTTATTTCTGAATCAGTTCATGTTTTGCCTCAAAAATCCCTGCTATGTTTTAGAGAAGAGGATACATATTCTCAGCATGACCTGTGAAATCAATGCCTTAAATGACACTGAATGCTAATCTGGTTAATTTGCTAAACCAGGGCTGTTCAGCCTGAAGAAAGAGAATCACAGAATCACAGTTTGGAACATGCCTCAAAGATCATCGAGTCCAACCACAGACCTCATGATTAAACCATGGCACCAAGTGCCATGTCCAAGCCCCTCCTGAACACCTCCAGGGATGGGGACTCCACCACCTCCCTGGGCAGCATGTTCCAATGGCTAACAACTCTCTCAGTGAAGAAGACAACTCCTGAGAGACCTAATAGTGACCTTCTAAGTACCTGAAGGCTACAAGTAGGAGGAGGAGACACTGTTTGCAAAGGGATAGGATGAAGGCAAATGGCTTCAGACTAGAGAAGAGTAGATTTAGATTGGAGGTTAGGAATGAGTTTTTTACCATGAGGGCAGTGGAACACTGCAACAGGTTGCCCAGGAAGGTGGTTGAGGTCCCATTCCTGTAGATATTCAAGGTGAGGCTGGACAGGGCTCTGGGCAACCTGATCTAGTTGAGGATGTCTCTGCTGACTGCAGAGGGGTTGGACTGGATGAGCTTTGGGGTCCCTTCCAACCCAGAGTGTTCTAGAAGCCATAAATTGTCTGGGAGATTGATCAGCATCACTATCACACCTGTAGCAGGAAATGAAACTGGGATGTGTCCACACTACAGTCTATGTGAAGGCAGACTGTTTCCTGTGATCTAAGGTCTTCATAACAAGTCATTGTTTGTAGCCAGTAATCATAGTACCACTTTACCCTCCAGAGCAATGGATAATTGAATAACCTGCTTCAGAAATCAGCTTTTCTTCCTGTAACCTTTGTTTTCTAAAGGGAACAAACCTGAAATCCAAGCAAGGAAACAACCCCACTTCCTTTGATTCCCTCTTCTGTCTCTTTAAAATATTCTCTGCGAGTGCCTCAGAATCCTTTTCTTTCATTGAGTCAGAAAGTGGCAATAATCACCATTTGACTCTTGGTAAAGAAGGTTGAGTCATAGAACGGCTCAGGCTGGGAGGGACCGCAGAGGTCATCTACTCCAACCTCCCTACCACAGGCAGGGACATCTCTCAACTAGATTTTGGCTCCTCAAGGCCTCATTCAACCTGGCCTTGAACACCCCCAGAGAGGAGGCATCCACAGCCTCCCTGGGCAGCCTGTCCAGAGCCTCACCACCCTCCTACTGAGGAACTTCTTCCCAAGCTCCAGCCTAACCCTCCTCTGCCTCAGCTTCAAACCATATCCCCTTGTCCTGATGTAAAGTCCCTCAGCAGCCTTCCTGTAGGATCACTTCAGGTAAGTTATGGCTTCCAAAACTCTTCCTCCAGTCAAGTCATTGAATTTAATGAGGAGGATCACCTTTAACTGGATCCTTGAAGTGCACCTGTTGGAGGAAGGTAATGCTGGATAGATAATTTTACTCAGGGTGGTGCTTTTAAATGTTTTGGTTTGTTTCATTTTAGGTTTTGACTGAAAAAAAATACATGGGGAAGATCTGTGGAATGTGTGGAAATTATGATGGCTATGAACTGAATGAATTTGTGAGTGAAGGTAAGCTCCAAAGGCAGGTCAGATGGAAGAAGTAGCTAAATTCAGCCAAGGTGGAAGGTTAATTCTGTACTAACTTTGTCCTGACTGCTCAATGAGTGTCAGGATTGAGTGGAACACTCTCAGAGGTCACCAATTTTCATCTTCTTGTGATCCTACACCCCATTAGAATAGAATAGAATTAACCAGGTTGGAAGCTCAGAGATCATCAAGTCCAACCTGTCACCCAACACCATCTAATCAATTGAACCGTGGCACCAAGTGCCTCATCCAGGCTCTTCCTAAACACCTCCAGGGATGGTGACTCCACCACCTCCCTGGGCAGCACATTCCCATGGCCAATCTCTCTTTCTGGGAAGAACTTCTTCCTAACATCCAGCCTTATTATTTGCTCTGATTCTAATATTGTGGGTCCCCCAGACAAGCAACAAAAGCTCTGTTATAATTCAGAAGCAAGTTGCAGGGCTCAGAGCCTCACCTAACTTCCCCACCAGTCTGGGTTCACAGCAAGGCACAAAGAAGCAAGAATGAGGCTGTAGCAAAAAAAGAACATAGAGGACAAGAACATTAATAAGTAGCTTGCCCCAGTAAAGGTAGATCTTGAGAACACAATGGTGCTGAGAGCTTGACATCTGCATGTGGTTTGAGGGGGTTCACTTCAGAGTCACTCTAATCTGGTCTGTTGAGCTAATGCCCATTGGCAGTTGGAGCACATTACACACACTCTTGGAGCACATTACACACACTTTGGAGCACCTCTCCTATGAGGACAGACTGAAGGAGTTGGGGCTGTTCAGGCTGGAGAAGAGAAGGCTCCCAGGTGACCTCATTGTGGCCTTCCAGTGTCTGAAGGGGGCCTACAAGAAGGCTGGGGAGGGACTGCTCAGGATCTCAGGGAGTGCTAGGACTAGGGGGAATGGAATGAAGCTGGAGGTGGGGAGATTCAGGCTGGAGGGGAGGAGGAAGTTCTTCCCCAGGAGAGTGGTGAGGCCCTGGAATGGGTTGTGCAGGGAGGTGGTTGAGGCCCTGTCCCTGGAGGTGTTTAAGGCCAGGCTGGATGAGGCTCTGGCCAGCCTGATCTAGTGTGGGGTGTCCCTGCCCATGGCAGGGGGGTTGGAACTGGATGATCCTTGTGGTCCCTTCCAACCCTGACTGAAACTATGAAACTATGTAACTATGAAACATCTTCTGGTTTGGCTTCAGCTTAAAGCAGCTCTGTATGCCAAGAGTACTCCACCATGGAAATCAGATTGGATGGAGCAGGGATGTGTGGAAGATGTGTTTTTAAAGCACACTGCTAAACTGAGCTACAGAGAACAGTAAACTGCTCTCAGATTCACACAGCCAGATGCAGTTTTCCATACACATCACAGAGGAGGGTTCTAAAAACACACAATATTTTAGGGGTGGTGAAGACTTTAACCCCAGCATGCAAGGGGAAATCTAAGAATGAGTGATGAGGAGGCATGAATCAGCAGCTGGCAAGAGATAACAGAGCTGGCAGGAAAAGAGTAGCTGCTGGTATAATGTAAGGTGGTGGATGTGATGGATAAGGAAATAGCTGAGGGATGTGATCAAGCTGGTTGCAGCATGCTTTAGTAAGAGACTCCAGTTCAAAGGCAAAAGAGGTGGTTGTCATCATCAGGAAGATGAATTATTAGGACCTTTCTCAGTCCAAGAGGAGACTTTAGATGTTGCTACCTCACAGCAAGGAAACAAATCGATGTGGGCTTCTTCCTGACAAATTCTAACACTTCCATTTGCAGGTAAACTGCTGGACACATACAAATTTGCTGCATTACAGAAAATGGATGATCCATCAGAGATCTGCCTGTCTGAGGAGATAGCAGTCTCCACCACCCCTCACAACAAATATGTAAGAAAGATCTTCTTGGCCTTTCTGCAGCTTGGTGCTTAACAGAGGTGGAGGAGAGAGAGAAATCAGCTATGGAGAGGCAGTGGTTTCAAAGACTTCCATCCAAATGGATAAACCAACATTTGTACAGCATGATGGGAGAGAGTCCTATGAGGAGAGGCTGAGAGCCCTGGGGCTTTTTAGTCTGGAGAGGAGAAGTCTGAGAGGGGATTTCATAAATGTCTATCAACATCTGAGGGTTGGGGGTCAGGAGGGAGGGGACAGGCTCTGCTCAGTTGCACCCTGAGATAGGACAAGGGGCAATGGATGGAAACTCCAGCACAGGAGGTTCCACCTCAACATGAGGAGGAACGTCTTCACTGTGAGGGTCACAGAGCACTGGAGCAGACTGCTCAGAGGGGTTATGTAGTCTCCTTCTCTGGAGACTTTCCAGACCCATCTGGATGTGTTCCTGTGTGACCTGTGCTGCTGCTCTGGCAGAGGGGTTGGACTCCATGATCTCCAGAGGTCCCTTCCAACCCATGACATCCTGTAAGCCTGTGAGCCAAGGAGTTCTTTCCATTATAGTACATTTTGAAAGAGATTCATAGGTATTTTTGAAGGGTTTATTATCTCAGTGTAATTATATCTCTCATATCAACTTACCAGCTCATAGCTTCCTGAAATTCATCAGATGGGAAACCAGTGAAGCTGTAAAGAACTTCACTGACACACCGAAGGTCTGACCCCATAAGCTGTACAGACCTGAGGGCATACAATGATGCTTTAAACGTGCTGCCAGATAGCAGCATTCATAACAGGGCCAACCTCCTGGGGTTTGCCTGTCTACTGGGTGGATTTTCCAAGCTGAGGAGATGGAAACTCCACACTTTCTCCCAGCAATCTGATCTTTTTTTCTGCTTAGGAAGTCATAAGGTCACCATATCCTGGTCTCCAGGCTGGTGACACATGGGTTTGATGGGTGGACCACTAGATGGATAAAGAACTGGCTTGATGGCTGCACCCAAAGAGTGGCTGTCAGTGGTCCATGTCCCAGTGGAGGCCAGGGACAAGCAGAATCCCTCATGGATCAGTCCTGGGACCAGGCTTGTTCAATACCTTTGTGGGTGCCAGGGACAGTGGCACTGAGTGCACCCTCAGCAAGGTTGCTGCTGACACCAAGCTGTGTGGTGCAGCAGACAGCTGGAGGGAAGGATCCATCCAGAGGGACCTGGACAGGCTGGAGAGGTGGGCACAAACCAGCCTCAGGAGCTTCAACAAGACCAAAGGGCAGGGTCCTGCAGCTGGGGGGAGGCAACCCCAGGCACAAATCCAGGCTGGGCAGGGACTGGCTGGGGAGCAGCCCTGAGGAGAGAGCCTTGGGGGTGCTGGGGGAGGAGAAGCTCCCCAGGAGCTCTCAGGGTGCACTTGCAGCCCAGAAAGCCAAGCAGAGCCTGGGCTGCAGCAGGAGAAGTGTGGCCAGCAGGGCAAGGGAGGGGATTCTCCCCCTCTGCTCAGCTCTGGGGAGACCCCACCTGGAGTACTGCCTCCAGTTCTGGAGCCCCTATGCCAAGAGGGATCTGGAGGGGCTGGAAGGGTGTCCAGAGCAAGGCCAGGAGGATGAGCAGAGGGCTGGAGCACCTCTGCTGTGAGGACAGACTGAAGGAGTTGGGGCTGTTCAGTCTGGAGAAGAGAAGGCTCCCAGGTGACCTCATTGTGGCCTTCCAGTATCTGAAGGGGGCTCCAAGAAGGCTGGGGAGGGACTGCTCAGGATGTCAGGGAGTGATAGGACTAGGGGGAATGGACTGAAGCTGGAGGTGGGGAGATTCAGGCTGGAGGTGAGGAGGAATTTCTTCCCCATGAGAGTGGTGAAGCCCTGGAATGGGTTGTCCAGGGAGGTGGTTGGGGCTCTACAAGACATGGAACTAGTTCAACATATCAAGATCCTTCTGCTCCACCATGCATTTACATTCCCTTTTAGCTGAGAAACTCTCCTGCATTTTAAGTCAAATGCATATCATTGTACTGTAGAGGAAGGAAAGAACAGCAAACCAATCTGCAAGAAACTCAGAACTAGCAGAGGTTTTGGAAGTCAGACTTTTGTCAGTGGTGACCAGTGACAGGACAGGGTCCAGTGGGAATAAACTGCAGCCCAGGAGGTCCCATCTGAACAGGAACAGAAAATTCTTTGGTGTGAGGATGGTGGATGAGCAGGCTGCCCAGTGGAGTCTCCTCTGGAGAGCTTCCAACCCCTCCTAGCCATTGTGCTCCTGGGCAAGCTGCTGTGGGTACCCTGCTTTAGCAGGAGGGTTGGACTGGATGATCTCCAGAGGGCCCTCCCAACCCCCACCACGCTGGGATTCCAATTCTATTTTGGCTTCCTACATGGGGAAAACACTGCTAGGAACAATTCTTTCTCTTCCCATCTAGGCCATGATCTGCTCTCAGCTGCTGAACTTGGTGTCACCAACGTGCAGCGTGCCAAAGGACGGGTTTGTTGTTCGCTGCCAGCTGGACATGCAGGACTGCAGTGAGCCAGGGCAAAACAACTGCACCTGCTCCACCCTCTCAGAGTATTCAAGGCAGTGTGCCATGTCCCACCAAACAGTGTACAACTGGAGGACTGAACACCTCTGCTGTAAGTTCCAGTTCCATACTTCACCTTGCTACATCTTACCCAGCCTGAGAATGGTAATCCGGTGGAATTTAAATCAACTGATAGAAAAGTCTCTACTGGCTGACACCAGAGACCATTTCTGTAGAACAGCAAAGCATTGAGGAGAGTGTGGAAACCTCAAAGAGAAGAAGGAAGCAGGAAACATAGCTCCCATGTCTAAATCAAATCACAGAATGATTTGGGCTGGACAGGACCTTGGAAGGTCATCTAGTCCGACCCCTCTGCAGTCTTCAAATAAAGCAGGTGGCTCAGAGCCCCAGACAGCCCCACCTGCAACAGTTCCAGGGTTGAGGCATCTAACCCCTCTCTAGGCAGTCTGGGACAGGGTTTCACCACCCTCAGTGTCAAAAAAATTCTTCTATCTGGTCTGAATCTCCCTCTTTAAGTTTACAGCCATCACTTCTTGCCCTGTATTATCAGGCCCTGCTCATAAGACTCTCTCCATCTTTGCTTTAAATGCTGAAAACCCACCCAAAGGTGGCTTTAAGTTTACAGCCATCACTTCTTGCCCTGTATCATCAGGCCCTGCTCATAAGACTCTCTCCATCTTTGCCTTAAAAGCTGAAAAAACACCCAAAGGTGGCTTTAAGTTTACAGCCATCTCATGAGAGCAGAGTGGGAGAATCACCTGCCTTGTCCTGCTCTGGTCACAGTCCTTTTGATGCAGCCCAGGACATGGGCTGTTCTCAGTTCTGATGCACCACAACAAGAGGACACAGTCTCAAGCTGTGCCTGGGGAGGTTTAGGCTGGATGTTAGGAAGTTCTTCCCAGCAAGAGAGATTGGCCATTGGAATGTGCTGCCCAGGGAGGTGGTGGAGTCACCATCCCTGGAGGTGTTTAGGAAGAGACTGGATGGGGTGCTTGGTGCCATGGTTTAGTTGATTAGATGGTGCTGGGTGATAGGTTGGACTTGATGATCTCAAAGGTCTCTTCCAACCTGGTTAATTCTATTCTATTCTATTCTATTCTATTCTATTCTATTCTATTCTATTCTATTCTATTCTATTCTATTCTATTCTATTCTTCTTGCCCTGTATCATCAAGCCCTGCTCATAAGACTCTCTCCATCTTTGCTTTAAATGCTGAAAAGCCACCAAAAGGTCTCCCTGGAGCCTTCTGTTCTCCAGGCTAAACACCCTCAACTCTCTCAGCCTGTCCTCAGAGATTCCAGCCCTTGGATCATTTTTATGGCCTCCCCTGGATCTGCTCCAATAGGTGCAGGTCCTCCCTGTGACCATAAAAGAGAGGACCATCCACCAAGTGACATCTGTGGAATTTCTCAGACTTCCAACAGAAGGCTGTTTTCTCATAGCATAGTTTTTTTTCCTTATTGTACTTAGCAAATTAGTCAGTGAAGGGGGGGGAGGGAAACTTCTAAATGGCCTCTGAAGTCTTTGATCCATTTTGCTAAAAATTGAATCAGCAATTTTAATTCACAGGAGATTTTCAGCAGTCTGTTTCCAGATGCTCCACCTTCCTTATAAGAAGGACACAGAGATGTTGGAGCACGTCCAGAGGAGTGCCACAAAGATGATCCAAGGGCTGGAGCACCTCTGCTATGAGGATAGCATAGAGAGATAACAGATAGATGTTGATCTGTTAGAGAGTAGAAGGGCTCTGCAGAGGGACCTTGCCAGGCTGGACAGATGGGCAGAGGCCAACAGGATGGCATTCAACAAGTCCAAGTGCCAGGGGCTGCACTTTGGCCACAGCAACCCCAGGCAGAGCTACAGGCTGGGGTCAGAGTGGCTGAGAGCAGCCAAATAGAGAGGGACCTGGGGGTGCTGATTGACAGCTGCCTGAACAGGAGCCAGCAGTGTGCCCAGGGGGCCAGGAGGGCCAATGGCATCCTGGCCTGCATCAGGAGCAGTGTGGCCAGCAGAAGCAGGGAAGTCATTGTGCCCTGTGCTCAGCACTGGTTAGGCCACACCTTGAGTCCTGTGTCCAGTTCTGGGCCTCTCAGTTTAAGAAGGACATTGAGACAGTTGAAGGTGTCCAGAGAAGGGCAACAAGGCTGGGGAGAGACCTGGAGCACAGCCCTGTGAGGAGAGGCTGAGGGAGCTGGGGTTGCTTAGCCTGGAGAAGAGGAGGCTCAGGGGAGACCTCATTGCTCTCTCCAACTCCCTGAAGGGAGGTTGTAGCCAGGAGGGGGTTGATCTCTTCTCCCAGGCAACCAGCACCAGAACAAGAGGACACAGTCTCAAGCTGTTCCAGGGGAAGTTTAGGCTGGAGGTGAGGGGAAAGTTCTTCCCTGAGAGAGTTGTTAGCCATTGGGATGTGCAGCCCAGGGAGGTGGTGGACTCCCCATGGCTGGAGGTGTTCCAGAGGGGATTGGATGTGGCACTTGGAGCCATGGTCTTGTCGTCATGAGGTCTGTGGTGACAGGTTGGGCTGGATGATCTTTGAGGTCTTTTCCAACCTTGGTGATTCTGTGATTGGAACCTGGGGTTGGTCAGCCTGGACAAGAGAAGACTCCAGGGGGAACTTAGAGCTGCCTTCCAATACCTGAAGGTCTCTCCAGGAAGGCTGGAGAGAGACCTTTCATGAGGGTGTCTAGAGACAGGACAAGGGGGAATGGTTTGAAGCTACGGGAGACAAGGTTTAGCCTTGATCTTAGGAAGAACTTCAGTATGAAAGTGAAGAGACTCTGGAATAGGCTGCCCAGGGAGGCTGTGGATGCCTCCTCCCTGGAGATGTTCACGGGCAGGTTGGGTTTTCAGGTTGCCAATAGATCACTACTAGTCCAGGTAGTAAAATGATGCAAAGGAAAGCTTAAAAAAAGCACCAGGGAACAGGAATCTGTGTTTCCCCAAAAATAACAGAGCTGCACATCTAATACTTTGCAGATAAATTCCAAATACACAATGGGAGTGAACTTTTTAGTCTCTCTTCTAACCACTTCTGTTTCCCTACCTCACTTATCTTTACTCTTTCAGATAAGGAGGGAAAAATATAAACCTCTGCTAGAATTTCTCACACAATAAAATATGTTGAGCTCCATAGATTATGCCTGCTGGGCAGCTGCATTCTGAAAAGCAGGGAACACCTTGGAAGATCAGAAGAACAAGAGTTACAGCCTTTACATCTTTCAAGAACTAGAGAAAATCTGATTTGTGGCACTTTACTGGGCTGCAGGACAGCCCTTTGCCATACTTCAAGCTTCTGAGAGGAATGGAATGGAATGGAATGGAATGGAATGGAATGGAATGGAATGGAATGGAATGGAATGGAATGGAATGGAGTAGAATAGAATAGAATAGAGTGGAATAGAATAGAATAGAGTGGAATGGAATGGAATGGAATGGAATGGAATGGAATGGAATGGAATGGAATGGAATGGAATGGAATGGAATGGAATGGAATTAACCAGGTTGGAAAAGACCTCTGAGATTGTCAAGTCCAACCTATCACCCAACACCATCTGATCAACTAAAGCATGGCACCAAGCACCCTATCAAGTCTCCTCCTAAACTCCTCCAATGATGGTGACTCCACCACCTCCCTGGGCAGCACATTCCATTGGCAAATCTTTCTCTCTATGAAGAATTTCTTCCTAACATCCAGTCTAAACCTCCCCTGGCACAGCTTGAGATTGTGTCCTCTTGTTCTGGTGCTGGTTGCCTGGGAGAAGAGACCAACCCCCACCTGGCTACCACCTCCTTTCAGGAAGCTGTAGAGAGCAAGAAGGTCACCCCATAGCCTCCTCTTCTCCAGGCTAAGCAACCCCAGCTCCCTCAGCCTCTCCTCACAGGGCTGTGCTCCAGACCCCTCCCCAGCTTTGTTGTCCTTCTCTGGACACCTTCCAGCAGCTCAACATCTTTCCTAACCTGAGGAGCCCAGAACTGGACACACTGGTAATACAGGCTGGGAGTGATGAGATCGACAGGAAGGGCACCAGGGCAATTAAGAAGGAGTTCAGGGCCCTTGGACAATTGATTGATGGGGCAGGCGCGCAAGTGGTGTTCTGCTCAGTTCCCTCAGTGGCAGGGGAGTACACTGAGAGGAACGGGAGAACCCACACCATCAATAAGTGGCTCAGGGAATGGTGCCAGCGGAGGAACTTTGGTTTCTTTGATCATGGGCCTACTCTTACAGCACCCGACCTGCTGGGTCCTGATGGGGTGCATTTATCTAGAAGGGGCAAGAGAGTCCTAGCACGAAGTTGGCAGGCTCATTAGGAGGGCTTTAAACTAGGTCTGAAGGGGGTGGGTGAAGACATCGGTCCCTCTGCAGAGGTAAGAGTAGGGCACAAGGTAGGTCAACTGAGAGGTCGGGAGCCCCGCTGCAGTGCATGTACACCATGCACGCAGCCTAGGCAATAAGCAAGAGGAGCTGGAGGTCCTAATCCACCAGGGCAACTATGATATAGTTGCCATCTCAGAAACATGGTGGGACACACGCACGATTGGAGTGCTACACTGGGGGTTACAGGCTCTTTAGGAGGGATAGGAGAGGGAGAAGAGGAGGAGGGGTGGCTTTGTATATTAGGGAGACACTTTCTGTCTCTGAACTTGAGGTGGAAGATGAGGGAATTGAGAGCCTGTGGTTTAAAATCAAGGGCAACCCAACAAATCTGACATCCTGGTTGGAGTCTGTTATAGACCACCCAACCAGGATGAGGAGATGGATGAATTACTCTATAAACAACTGGAGGCTGTCTCAAGATCATCAGATCTTGTCCTCGTGGGTGACTTCAATCTGCCAGATATCTGCTGGGAACTTAATTCAGCAGAGAGAAGGCAGTCCAGAAGATTCCTGGAGCGAATAGAGGACTGCTTCCTAACGCAGCTGTTAAGCGAGCCTACCAGGGGACAGGCTCTGCTTGACCTGCTGCTCTCCAATAGGGAAGGGCTGGTGGGAGATGTGACCGTGGGAGGCTGCCTAGGGTGCAGTGACCACGAGATAGTGAAGTTTTCAATCTGCAGGGAGATAGGGAGGAGTACCAACAGAACCTTCACCCTGGACTTCCGGAGGGCAAACTTCAGCCTCTTTAAGAAACTTATTTGTAAAGTTCCCTGGGTACCAACCCTCATGAACCGAGGGTCCAGGAGGGTTGGACCTACTTCAAAAAGGAGCTCTTGAGGGCACAGGACCTGGCGGTCCCCATGTGTCGAAAGATGAGCCGGCGGGGAAGGCGACCGGCCTGGATGAGCAAGCAGCTCCTGGGGGAATTAAGGGAAAAAAGAGGCTGTATCACCTTTGGAAGGGGGGGAAGGCTTCTCGAGGTAGGTTCAAGGAAGTGGTTAGATTATGTAGGAATAAAATTAGAGAGGCAAAGGCCCAGTTAGAACTGAAACTGGCCACCTCTCTGAAAGAAAATAAAAAGCAATTTTACAAATATATCAACGCTAAAAAGAAGGCAAGAAGAACCTCCACTCCTTACTGGACCTGGAGGGGAACACGGTGACCGAAGATGAGGAAAAGGCTGAGGTCCTGAACGCCTTCTTTGCCTCCATGTTTAACAGCAAGGCAGGAGTCCAGGATGAGTGGCCTCCTGAGCTGGGTAATAGGGTCGGGGAGCAGTGTAGTGCCCAGAAATCCATGAGGAATTAGTTCGGGACCTGCTGAGCCACTTGGACACCCACAAGTCCATGGGACCGGATGGGATCCATCCTAGGGTGCTGAGAGAGCTGGCAGAGGAGCTGCCAAGCCGCTCTCCAGCATTTTCCTCCAGTCCTGGCTCACTGGAGAGGTCCCAGATGACTGGAAACTGGCCAATGTGATCCCCATCCACAAGAAGGGACGATGGAGGAGCCCGGAAACTACAGGCCAGTCAGCTGACCTCAGTGCCAGGGAAAGTGATGGAACAGATTATCTGGAGGCAATAACTGCACACCTGAAGGATGGCCAAGGGCTCAGGTCCAGCCAACATGGATTTAGGAAGGGCAGGTCCTGCCTCTCCAACCTGATCTCCTTCTATGATCAGGTGACCCGTCTGGTGGACGTGGGGAGGCCTGTGGATGTAGTCTATCTGGACTTCAGCAAGGCCTTTGACACCGTCCCCCACAGTAAACTGCTGGCTAAACTGTCAGCTCGTGGTTTGGACCGCAACACTCTGTGCTGGGTTAGGAACTGGCTGGAGGGCCGAGCCCAGAGAGTGGTGGTGAATGGTGCCGCGTCCGGCTGGCGGCCAGCACCAGCGGCGTCCCCCAGGGATCGGTGCTGGGCCCCATCCTCTTTAACATCTTCATTGATGATCTGGATGAGGGGTTGAGTCAGTCATCAGCAAGTTTGCAGATGACACCAAGTTGGGAACAGATGTTAGTCAGTTAGAGGGTAGAAAGGCTCTGCAGAGGGACCTCGACCGACTGGACAGATGGGCAGAGTCCAATGGGATGGCATTTAATAAGCCCAAGTGCCGGGTGCTGCACTTTGGCCACGGCAACCCCATGCAGAGCTACAGGCTGGGGTCAGAGTGGCTGGAGAGCTGCCAAACAGAGAGGGACCTGGGGTGCTGATTGACACCCACCTAAACATGAGCCAACAGTGTGCCCAGGTGGCCAAGAAGGCCAATGGCATCCTGCCTGTATTGGGAATAGTGTGGCCAGCAGGAGCAGGGAGGTCATTCTGCCCCTGTACTCTGCATTGGTTAGGCCACACCTGAGTACTGTGTCCAGTTCTGGGCCCCTCAGTTTAAGAAGGACATCGAGACACTTGAACGTGTCCAGAAAAGGGCAACAAGGCTGGGGAGAGGCCTTGAGCACAAGCCCTATGAGGAGAGGCTGAGGGAGCTGGGATTGTTTAGCCTGGAGAAGAGAAGGATCAGAGTTGACCTCATTGCCCTCTACAACTACCTGAAAGGTGGTTGTAGACAGGAGGGGGTTGGTCTCTTCTCCCAGGCAACCAGCACCAGAACAGGGGACACAGTCTCAAGCTGTGCCAGGGAGGTTTAGACTCGAGGTGAGGAGGAAGTTCTTCACTGAGCGAGTCATTCGTCATTGGGATGTGCTGCCCAGGGAGGTGGTGGAGTCGCCGTCCCTGGAGGTGTTCAAGGGGAGATTGGACGTGGCGCTTGGTGCCATGGTCTAGTTGTGAGGTCTGTTGGGACAGGTTGGACTTGATGATCCTTGGGGTCTCTTCCAACCTTGGTTATACTGTGATACTGTGATACTGTGACTTAAGGTGTGGCCTGCTGAGCACAGGGCACAATGACCTCCCTGCTCCTGCTGGCCACACTGTTCCTGATGCAGGCCAGGATGCCATTGGCCTTCTTGGCTGCCTGGGCACACTGCAGGCTCCTGTTCAGCCCACTATCAACCAGTACCCCCAGGTCCCTCTCTGCCTGGCTGCTCTCCAGCCACTCTGCCCCCAGCCTGTAGCACTGCCTGGGGTGGTTGGGGCCAGTGTGGGCCCTGGCACTTAGATGTGCTCAATCTCATGACTTTGGAGTTTCTAATAGAGAGGGCAGGAAAGATTTATCAAAGCCAGAGGGAATGCAGTGCTAATGATGAATACTCAGATGATGAATTGAGTGCTGAGGCAAGGTAAGGGCATGTTAGTGCCAGAAATCACAAGGTCTTCTCCATCCCAGGTGGCAGATGAGAAATTCTCTTGTGTGTACACTTTAAGAGTCTTAACATTTTCCCTGCTTGTTGTTGCAGCTGTGGGAACGTGTTCTGCCAACCAGATCTATGAGGAATGTGGTTCTCCATGCATTAAAACCTGTTCCAACCCCGAGTACAGCTGTTCCAGTCACTGTACCTATGGCTGCTTTTGTCCAGAAGGTAACATTTCTGTATTCATCATCTTCTAAATGGCCCATACAAATGGGGTTTGGCATATATCCAGTCAAGTGAAATAGGTTTCTTAATAATGACCTAGCAGTGCATTGCAGGGCATTGTGCTGCTAGAACTCTGCCTGTGTTTGACTCATACCCAGGGCTAAGCTCCAGCACCCAGTGACCCCTGATCAGGAAAAGGAGAGGAGCACCGTGAGGGTGGTGAGGCCCTGGAATGGGTTGTGGAGGGAGGTGGTTGAGGCCCCGTCCCTGGAGGTGTTTAAGACCAGGCTGGATGAGGCTCTGGCCAGCCTGATCTAGTGTAGAGTGTCCCTGCCCATGGCAGGGGGGTTGGAACTGGCTGATCCTTGTGGTCCCTTCCAACCCTAACTGAAACTATGAAACTATGAGACTATGAAACCATGAAATGAAAATGGACTTTATGAGGCAGCCAAACTAATGCCAACACCAACAGAAAGCAAACAAAGTTATACTCAGCCCAGCAGAGGTACAGCAGTTCATGGGAGCACTAAGAGGAACAGGGCAGGAAAAAGCCCAGAAAAAAGTCAAAAACCCAAACAAAATCCCCCACCATCCTCAAGGAACCTCTCTCTTCATACTGAGCCTGATGTTCATAGGCTACAATCACCTGTAGCCCACTCAGGTCTGCTGTCCTGGCTGACTCCAAGCTGCTAACAGTCTGCAGTCAGCCCCTACTGAAGCTGGAGAAGGGTCTTGTGAGGAGTGGCTGAGGGAACTGGGGTTGTTTAGCCTGGAGAAAAGGAAGCTGTGGGGAGAACTTCTGTCTCTCTACTACTCCCTGAAAGAAGGCTGGAGCCAGGTGAGGGTTGGTCTCCCTAGTAACAAGTGACAGAATGAGAGGAAATAGCCTCAAACTCCACTAGAGGAAGTTTAGGTTGGACAAATTTCTCCACCAAGGTTCTCAAACACTGAAACAGACTTTCCAGGGAGGTGACTGAATGCCCATCCCTGGAGATGTTTAAAAGCTCTTTTGGTGCTGAGGGACATGGTTTAGCACCAGCCTTGGTAGAGTTAGAGAGTGGTTTGATTTGCTGATCTTGAAGGGTTTTCTCCAAGAAAAATGATTCTATCATCCCATGATTCTCAAGCTCATCTTGGAAGGTATCTGATGTATAATATCTTTAGTGCTAAGGAAGGACATGGGGAAGTATTTATGTTGTTCACCTTCTCTGGCAGGAACCATTCTTGACGACATCTCAAAGAACAGAACTTGTGTTCACATTGAGCAGTGTCCATGTTCACTGAATGGCAAAATATATGCTCCTGGAGAGACCATGAAAGCAGCATGTAGGACCTGGTGAGTAGCAGCAGGCACTTTCATCAGAGGATGGGAGGTCTCCTCACCAAGAGATGGGGAAATGTAGCCCAGCTTCAAAGAGGGCAGCAGCAAATGTGTCACACCATCTGTGAGGCCACCTTCCCTGAGTGCCACAAAGCACAGATGTGCAATTGGAGATGCAGGAGTCTCATTTCCTGGTTAATCTGAACAGATATGAATGCTCCTGCAGGCCACTGAAAGTAATCACAGAATATCTTGGGTTGGAAAGGACTTTCAAGACCATCCAGTCCAACCTTCAACCCAGTGCTGCCAGGTCACACATCCCTGAGTGCCAGGTCCACACATTTAAATACCTCCAGGGATGGTGACTCCACCACTGCCCTGGACAGACCATTCCAATGTCTGAAAACCCTTTCAGTGAAGAAATATTTCCTAACATCCAGCCTGAGCCTCCTCTGCTGCAATTTGTATCCATGTTCTCTAGTCCTGTCACTTGCCACCAGGAAGAAGAGGCTTGTCCCCTTCTCACTCCATCCTCCCTTCAGGTAGTTGTAGAAGGCAAGAAGGTCTCCCCTCAGCCTCCTTATCCCCAGGCCCTCCAGCCCTTCCTTGTAGCCCAGGTGCTCCGGGTCCTTCTCCAGCTTTGCTGCCCTTCTCTGGTGATGCTCCAGCTCTTCAATGTCCTTGCTGTAGTGAGGGGCCCAGAACTGAACACAATATTCAAGGTATGACCCCACCAGTGCCAAATACAGGGGGATGGTCCCCTCCCTGTTCCTACTGGCCACAGTGTTTCTAATACAAGCCAGGATGCTATTGGCCTTCTTGGCCACCTGGACACTGCTGACTCATGTTCAGTCAACTGCCAATGATACCCCCAAGTCCCTTTCGAAGTTGCAGCTTTCCAAACACACATAGAAGCATAGAATTGTCAGGGTTGGAAGGGACCTCAAGGCTCAGCCACTTCCAACCCCCCTGCTATGGCCAGGGACACCTCACACTACAGCAGGTTGCTCACAGCCACCTCCAGCCTGGCTGCAAACACCTCCAGGCATGAGGCTCCCACCACCTCCCTGGGCAGCCTGTGCCAGGCTCTCACCACCCTCATGGGGAAGAACTTCCTAATATCCAATCTGAATCTCCCCTCCTTCAGCTTGGATCCATCCCCTGCAGTCCTATCACTCCCTGATACCCTAAAAAGTCCCTCCCCAACTTTCTTGTAGGCACCCTTAAGATACTGGAAGGTCACAATTAGGTCTCCTTGAAGCCTTCTCTTCTCCAGACTGAACTACCCCAACTCCCTCAGTCTGTCTCCATAGCAGGGCAGCTCCAGCCCTCTGCTCATCCTCGAGGCCCTTCTCTGGACATGCTCCAGCATGTCCAGATCCTTCCTGGAATAGGGGCTCCAGTACTGGACACCTCCAAGACTGTAGCTTAGCATGGGGTTGCTACAACCTGAGTGCAGGACCTGGCACTTGACCTTGTTGAACCTTGTCTCATCGATCTAACCTGCCCAGGTCCTGCTGAACCTTCCCTACCCTCTAGCAGATCAACACAGCCACCCAGTTTGGTGTCACCTGCAAGCTCACTGAGGGTGCCTTGATCCCCTCACCCAGTAGTGAAGCCTGGGGGACACTGCTTGTGAGCAGCCATCAGGCAGATTTGGAGGTCAAATCAGTATGAACCACCTCTGTTGTGTTTCCAGTTTCTTCCTGGCAATCTCTGATCAGCATTTCTGATCACTGCTGAAAACTGGATTTCTGGTTTGCCACAGAAAATCATTACAACATTTTTTCAATGTGGAAAGTTTCCCTCCCCCCTCAGAAGTGGAATGAGGTTTAGTTTTCTTCTGGTGTTACTTCCCTTGCTCTCATAATGCCAATAAGTAGAATAAAGGATAAATTATGGAAGTGGATCCTGTGATGGGTTACCCCCATCCTGAAAGCAGGGGGGGCAGGGCTTGTGAGGGGATTGCCCTCCCTGGAGGGGGTTTTCCCCCTGGGTAACTGAGTCTGTTCCACTCCCCCTCCCTGTCCAGCAACCTATAAAAAGGAGGACATTGCAGCCATTAGCTCTCTTGGCCCCTGCCTTTGCCTGGATGAGGACTGCTGCTGGCTCCCTGCTTCTCTGCCATGTGGTCAGGCCTGATCCTTCTCCCTGCTACATCCATGCCTCTTCAAAGAGACTGGTTTTGTATTCTTATTTTTTCCCCATCCATCCTTGTTCCTTGTCCTTGTGACCCCTTCCTGTTACTTTTATATACATATATTGTTTAAAGACAATTTTTTACCTCTCTACTTCCAGACCGACTCCAAATTATTTCTTGGTGGATTTGCTCCTTCCCTTTTTTTTCCTCTCTATTGGGAAAAGGAGGGGGGGTGGAACAGGGGAGGGATTCTCAGCCTTGCCCCCTCTCAGCCCCCTTAGATCCCAGTTAAGTCTCAAACCACCACTGATCCTCAGGGCTGTGTCAATGAACTTTGTCTTTCATGACTAATATGTTGATGAAGTTTACTGACAATCTATGGGAGAGTCCAGCAACTTGGAATGGAGATGAACAACTTCAACTGATACATGCAGAGAAAAGGCAAACATAGAAAGGGGAAAAGTGATAGAAATGATACTTGCATCACTAAGTTTTTAGCCCATTAAAAGATGTCACAACAGTGGAAATGCAAGTTCAGGGTGTCCAGATATGTCACACTGTGTTTACTAACCCAGTCTGCACGTTGAGCAGCTACAGCAAAACCTCCAGACAGGAGGATCCAATCCTCTGCTGGTAAATGGTGACCTAGTATGAGAATAACCTCACCCCAAACATCTTGTTTTCCTCAGCACATGTCTGATGGGTCAGTGGAACTGCAAGGAGCTGCCCTGCCCTGGAAGGTGTTCGCTGGAAGGAGGCTCCTTTGTGACCACGTTTGATTCTAGACCATACAGGTTCCATGGGGTTTGCACTTATGTTCTTATGAAGGTAATTCCTGCAGCCCAGAAACACACAATATTGATTGCAAAGAAAATCACTGAATCATTTAGGCTGAAAAGGACCCCTAAGGTCATCGAGTCCAACTATTAACCCAATGCTACCAACTCTGCTGCTAAACTGTGTCCCTCAGCACCACACCTACAAGTCTTTGAGATGCCTCCAGGGATGGGGACTCTACCACTGCTCTGGGATGCCTGTTCCAGGGCTCATCAACCCCTTTGGTGAGGGAATTTTCCCTGATATCCAACCTAAATCTCCCTTGGTCCAAGTTGAGGACACTTACTCTCATCCTATCACTTGCTACTTGGAGGAACACACCAACACCCACCTCACTACAACTTCATTAAGGTAGTTGTAAAGAGTGGGAAGGTGTCCCCAATATATTTCAGTCTGGTTTTGATTTCCACTTGGAATGCACACTCTTCCTACAATACAGATTTATTCTACACTTTGTTGTTATCCTGACACAGACTTCCCTCTCCTGTTTTCCTCCAGAGCTCCAGCCTGCCACACAATGGAACCCTAATGGCTGTGTATGAAAAGTCTGGCTACTCCCATTCTGAGACATCACTCAGTGCTGTCATCTACCTGTCTTCAAAGGTCAGTGCTCCCTTCACAGGGTCTGTCCAGCCTGTCAGTAACCAGTACTGAAAGTCATTGCCAGTAGCCTGAACTGAAACATGATGGGGAAGAGACTGGGAAGTAAGGTGTGCATGTACAGTACAGATCCTCTTTGCCACATCAACTGCTGTGTCCAAAGTGAAAAGTGAAATATGGAAAGTGAAATACAGTAAACATGAAAGTATGGAAAGTGAAGTAAACACAAAAAGTGAAGTATGGAAAGGGAAGTAAGTATGGAAAGTGAATTAAATATGAAAAGTGAAGTATGGAAAGGGAAATAAACATAAAAAGTGAAGTAAATATGAAAAGTGAAACATAGAAAGTGACATATGGCAAGTGAAATAAATATGGAAAGTGAAATAAACATGAAAAGTGAAGTATGGAAAGTGAAATAAATATGAAAAGTGAAGCCCTGGTGAGACCCCACCTGGAGTACTGCCTCCAGCTCTGGAGCCCATATTACACGAGGGATCTGGAAGTGCTGGAAGGTGTCCAGAGCAGGGCCACGAGGATGAGCAGAGGGCTGGAGCACCTCTCCTGTGAGGACAGACTGAAGGAGTTGGGGCTGTTCAGGCTGGAGAAGAGAAGGCTCTGAGGTGACCTCATTGTGGCCTTCCAGTATCTGAAGGGGGCTTCCAGAAGAAGGCTGGGGTGGGGCTTCTCACGCTATCAGGTAGTACTAGGACTAGGGGCATTGGACTGAAGTCTGGAGGTGGGGAGATTCAGGCTGCATGAGGAGGGTTCTTCACTGTGAGGGTGGTGAAAGCCCTGGAATGGGTTGTGCAGGGAGGTGGTTGAGGCCCCATGCCCTGGAGGGTTAAGGCCAGGCGGATAGGCTCTGGCCAGTCTGATCTAGTGTGGGGTGTCCCTGCCCATGGCAGGGGGGCTGGAACTAGGTGATCCTTGTGGTCCCTTCCAACCCTGACTGATACTAAGATACTAAAAGTGAGATAAAAAGTGAAATAAATATGAAAAGTGAAGTATGAAAAGTGAAATAAATATGAAAATTGAAATAACCATGAAAAGTAAAGCATGGAAAGTGAAATAAACATGAAAAGTGAAGCAAACATGGAAAGTGAAGTATGGAAAGTGAAGTATGGAAAATGAAGTGTGGAAGGTGAATAACATGGCGAAAAAGCTGGAATCCATCTGTTCCTATCAGATAGATCATTGACAATTGTAGTGGTTTGAGCCTTAACTGGAAGGTAAGAGCTCAAGTGGGGGCCAGGCTGAGAATCTCTCCCCCACTCCTCATCCCTCCCAACAGAGAGCAAAAAAAAAGGGAAGGGAAGGAGCAAATCCACCGAGAAATAATTTGGAATCAGGTTGGAAGTAGAGAGGTAAAGAGTTTTCTTTAAACAGTACATATATATAAAACAATAACAGGTAAGGTTCACAAGGGCCAGGAACAAGGATGGATGGGAGGAGGAAAAAAAAACCCAAGAATACAAAACCAGTCTCTCTCTGAAGAGGCATGGAGGCAGCAGGGAGAAGGATCAGGCCCAACCACGTGGCAGAGGAGCAGGAAGGCAGCCGCAGTAGCTCTCATCCAGGAGAGGCAGGAGCCAAAAGGAGAGCTAATGACCCCAATGCCTTCCCCTTTACACCCTAGCTGGGCAGGGATTGGGGAATGGAACAGACTCAGTTCCCAGGGGGAAAATGCCCTGCAGGGAGGGCACAGCACTCGCAAGCCCTTCCCCACACTGTTTTCAGGATGGGCGTTAAGCCACCACAACAATGCAGGTGCAGAGGTTAGAGAGCACACAAATAGCACCAGTGCAGCTTCTCTCTTCTGAGCCATGTCCTTCTCTTACAGGACAAGATTGTGATCTCTCAGAATGAACTCCTCACTGATGATGATGAACTTAAGAAGCTGCCTTACAGATCAGGTACAGAAAAGGGAATAAGGATCACAAGTCCTGATGAGGATAATATAAAATACCTAGATAAAATAATGAATTAATGAGGATTAAATTAAGCAGCTGGTTTACATAACCCAGCATCTTTCCTCTCCCAGTTGCCAGCAACAAAGGGTTGTTGGAAGGTTAAATTGCTCACTGTTGGGGCTGTGCCTCTTGGAGAGTTGTGTGTGGAAGACGATTGGTAGGCAGAATGCATTCAAATCACCACTTTGCCATATCCTGTGCATCAGAATCCCTGTTTCTAGCTATCCTTGTTCTTGCAGGAGACATCACCATTTTCAGGCAGTCCTCAATGTACATCCACATGCATACACCTTCGGGCTGGAGCTGGTGGTTCAAACGACACCTGTGTTCCAGGCCTACGTGAAAGTAGGATCGCAGTACAAAGGCAGGACCCGGGGTAAGAAATCTCATCCCCACGTGCAGGAGAAAAGGCAGGAGTGGAGTTTGGAAAGTTTGGCAGTGTTAGAATCATAGAATAATTAAGGTTGGAAAAGATCATCCAGTCCAACCATTTACCCAACTACCATGACCACTAAACCCATATTCTGAAGTGCCACATCTGCAGCTTCTTGAACATCTCCAGGAGTGGTGACTCCACCACCTTCCTCAGCACAGCACAGACAGGGACCTGTTGGAACAGGGCCAGAGAAGCCACAGTGGTGATGGGAGGGCTGGAAGCCTCTGCTGTAAGGCCAGGTTGAGAGAGTTGGAGTTGTTCAGCCTGGAGAGGAGAAGGTTCCAGGGAGACCTTCCGATGGCTTTTCAGGGCTCCAAGGGCTGAGCATAAAGCTGGGGACAGACTTTTGAGCAAGGCCTGTAGTGATAAGACAAGGGACAATGGCATCAACTAGGGAAGAGTAGATTTAAATTGGATGTTAGGAACAAGTTCTGCACCAGAAGGCTGCTGGAACACTGGAGCAGGTTTCCAGGCAAGTGGTTGGGGCCCCATACCTGGAGATATTCAAGGTGAGGCTGGACAGGGCTCTGGGCAACCTGATCTAGTTGAGAATGTCCCTGCAGACTGCAGAGGGGGTTGGACTGGATGACCTTTGGAGGTGCCTTCCAACCCAGACCATTCTATGGTTCTATGATTCATTTGCACCTTTTTCATCCCTTTCTGATGTTATTAGGTTTGTGTGGCAATTACAATGGAGACACCACAGATGACTTCATGACTAGCATGGACATCACTGAAGGGACAGCCTCCCTCTTTGTTGATTCCTGGAGGGCAGGGAATTGCCATCCTGCTCTAGAGAGAGAGATCGACCCTTGTGCTTTGAGTCAGCTGAACAGTAAGTAGATGATCCTGTTGCAACAGATCTCTCCAGCTAGCTTTGGCTGACACTTCCACAAGCCCACACCAGGGGAACTGGAGAGACTGAGAGAAGCAAAGACTGAAATAACTGAGCATCACAAGTTCTGTCACCAAGACACATCTGATTTCTAGCATGCATGTCTACTGAAAGCTCATCAGATCAGATATGGGATTGAGAGGATGAATGAGAGGGTTTTGATGGTTTCCAGTGAAACTGCAACATCCAGGGATGTCTTAGACTTGCTCAGCAGTGCTGTGACAACTTCAAGGCTTTGCCCTCTCAAGACCTTTTTTTTTCCTATCAGACTTAAAAAGAAAATCCCTACTGAGCCAGTTTGAACAAAAGCAGTCTGCAAGCTAACAAGCTAAGAAGTTGCCCTTCTGTTCAATCCATCATTGCCAAAAGCTCAGCTAGAGGAGTGTGGCCAGGGCTTTTTTTTTTTTTTCACTTCTTGTGCCTTTTTTTTTTCATTCCATTTCTTTTTCCTAACTTTCTGTGGTTTGTGTCCATCATTTACTCCCCTCAGAAATATCTGCTGAGACTCATTGCTCCGTTCTCACCAAGAAGGGGACAGCGTTTGAGAAATGCCATGCTGTGGTGAACCCTCTTCCTTTCTACAAGGTAGGAAGTTATGATAGACATTGCACACAGATGGAGTCAGTCTGCACAGGGACTAGTCCATCTGGTCCATCTGGACCAGAATGTTCTCTCATGCACAGTATCCCACTCTTTTGGATCAGCAATACACAGAAGCTGAGGAACAAGTGTGGTCGTGAGAAGGATGTCTCCACCACAGTAGAAGTCTGTCTGTTCAGAGGCACCAGCCCCAGCCCTGTGAATCAGCAGGTGGTTTTGCTCATGCTGCAGCTCTCCATGATGGCAACTTTAACCATGCCAAGTATTGATTATCCCACGTGCAGATGTGAGCTCATTATATTTGACAGTCTCTACAAAGCAGTTTGAAACTTGAAAGTGAAAAGCAGTGCATAAAAAAAAGGCATTTGGGGGATACTAAATGTATTTGTTTCATGTCAATCAAGCAGTGATTTTTCTTCATCTTTTTCATCAGCTTTAGTTATGCAGTAATAGGTACTTTGCATGACTTAGCCCTGCAGTTCAGCCTGGTATCAGAGAATTATAGAGTCATTTAGATTAGAGAAGACCTTTGAGATCACAGAATCCTAGAGTGGCTTGGGTTGGAAGGGACCTTAAAGGTCATCTAGTTCCAACCCTCTGCCATGGGCAGGCACACCTCCTACTAGAGCAGGTTGCTCAAGGCACCACCCAGCCTGGTTTTAAGATCATTGAGTCCAACCCTTAACCCAGCACTGCCAGGTCACCACTAAGTCATAGAATCATAGAATCAATAAGGTTGGAAGAAGGGTGATTGTGGCCAGGCAGAGGTTGGTCTCTTTTCCCAGGCAGGCAACACCAGACAAGAGGACACAGTCTCAGGCTGCGCCAGGGGAGGTTTAGACTGGATGTTAGGAGGAAGTTCTATACAGAGAGAGTGATTGCCCATTGGAATGGGCTGCCCAGGGAGGTGGTGGAGTCACCATCATTGGAGATGTTCAGGAGGAGACTTGATGGGGGTCTTGGTGCCATGGTTAGTTTGTTTAGGTGGGTTGGATGGTTGATGGTTGGGACACGATGATCTTGAAGGTCTCTTCCAACCTGGATTTATTGTATTGTATTGTATTGTATTGTATTGTGTTGTATTCCTCAAAGAACATCAAGTCCAACCTGTCACCCAGCACCCCATGACTACTAAACCATGGCTCCAAGTGCCAGGTCCAATCCCTTTTTGAACACCTCAGCACCACTTCCGTGCGGCTGTTTGTAGCCTTCCAGAGTTTAACACTTCCAAATGCCTGCTCCCCAGTAACAGAGTGCTCTCCATGTATTGTGTTTCAGAGATGTGTCTACCAAGCCTGTAATTACGAAGAGACCTTTCCTTACATCTGTTCTGCCCTGGGTTCGTATGCACGGACGTGCGGTTCAATGGGTTTAATCCTGGAGAACTGGAGAAACGCTATGGACAACTGCAGTAAGTGACTGAACCAACCTTTACCAGGCTGCCACCAGATCATAGAGAATCATAGAATCAATAGAATCAATGAAAAAGACCTCAAAGATCATCAATTCCAACCTGTCACCACACACCTCATGACTACTAGACCATGGCACCAAGTGCCACGTCCAATCCCCTCTTGAACACCTCCAGGCAGGGTGACTCCACCACCTCCCTGGGCAGCACATCCCAGTGCCTAGCAACTCTGTGAAGAACTTTCTCCTCACCTCAAGGCTAAACTTCCCCTGGCACAGCTTGATGAATGTGTGCACACAGGTCTCTCTGCTGCCATTTAGAATGTTCCCACGATTGCTCACCTATCACAAACCCAAATAAAAGCAATCAGATATTTCAATATTACTTGGCAGTCATTAGAAAACCACAGAAACCAGGGGGGGAATTGGAAGGGACCTCTGAAGATCATCCAGTCCCATCCCCCTGCTAAAGCAGGTTCACCTACATGACTACTTTTTGCTCAAGCAGATCAACAGCAGGT
>CM037647.1:1691816-1950544 GCA_015227895.2 Colaptes auratus | reverse complement strand
AGCAGAGAAGCACCACACGCAACCGCTTGCTCGCTCCTGCTGGATGCAGCAGGGAATCAGACAACAGCAGCAAGAACATTTGTGGGTTCAGATAAGGACAGATATTAAACTGTGCTGTGTGATTAATAAGCAAAATGAAGCTTATTTAATGAGCCAAGCAGCATGTATGACCAAAGCTAAGTAAGGAATTCATTCACTACTTCCCATCAGTAGGCAGGTGTTTAGACATTTCCAGGGTAGCATGAATTCATCATGCAAAAGGTTACTTGGGAAGACAAGCACCAACCATAACTCCAGACACCTTTCCTTCCTCCCTCTTTACCTGAGCTTTTGTTTACTCACCATGAGGGTAATGCTACCACGAGGGTGGTAGAACACTGCAACAGGTTGCCCAGGGAAATGGCTGAGGCCCCAACCCCTGGAGATATTCCAGGTGAGGCTGGAGAGGGCTCTGGGCAACCTGATCTACAGGAGGATGTCCCTGCTGACTGCAGAGGGGGATGGACTAGGTGACCTTTGGAGGCCCTTTCCAACCCAGACCACTCTATGATTCTGTGCTGTATAGTTTGGAATATTCCTTTGGTCAGCTGGGGTCAGCTGTGCTGGCTGTATCCCCTTCCAGCTTCTTGTGTGCTCTCAGTCTGCTCACAGGTGGAATTGCTTAAGAAGCAGAGAAGCTCTTGACAGCAATACCTAAACCAACATTGTGTCACCAGCACTGTCTTGGTCACAAAGTCCAGAACAGCACCATCAAGCTGTTGGGAAGAAAATGAACCCTATTCCAGCCCAAACCAGTATAACAAAGGTTTATTTCTTAAGGCATTTTTTGGCCCTTTCCTAAAATACAGAGATTCTTCAAAGAACAAAAAGAATTTGACTTACCTTAAGCTTGCAAATGTTAAGGGGAAATATTAGGAGATAATAGGTAAGATCTGATTATTCCTAGTAGGAGGTTTTGTCAGCAGCATCTATGAGGGTGGTGAGATGCTGAAGCAGGTTGCCCAGACAAGTGGTAGACGCCTCATCCCTGGAAGTGTTTAAGACCAGGTTGGATGAGGCTTTGAGCAACCTGGTGGTGTAAGAGGAGTCCTGTCCACGGCAGGGGTGTTAGAACTAGATGATCATTAAGGTCCCTTCCAACTCAAGCCATACTGTGACAGATGTAGACTAAGCTCAGGAATGGCTTGGTAGGTCATCATGACAGTGAATGCCCTGCTACTCACTTTCAAAACTGATGCTAACCTATACTACAAAAAGCTAAAGATAGATGACCTCATTCGAGGCCCTTTTGGAAGGATGGGGAGGAGCTAGCAACATAAATGAAATGTTTCCAGTGGTCTGGAAAATCATAGTATCAGTCAGGGTTGGAAGGGACCATAAGGATCAGCTAGTTCCAACCCCCCTGCCATGGGCAGGGACACCCCACACTAGATCAGCTGGCCAGAGCCTCAACAGCCTGGCCTTAAACACCTCCAGGACAGGGCCTCAACCCACATCCCTGGACAACCCATTCCGGGCTTCACCACTCTCATGGGGAAGAACTTCCCTCCTCACCTCCAGCCTGAATCTCCCTACCTTCCAGCTTCAGTCCATTCCCCCTAGTCCTAGCACTACCTGACTCCAGAATCCTTCCCCAGCCTTCTTGTGTAACCCCCTTCAGATCCGGAAGGCCACATGAGGTCACCTGGGAGCCTTTCTCTTCTCCAGCCTGAACAGCCCCACTCCTTCAGTCTGTCCTCACAGGAGAGGTGCTCCAGCCCTCTGCTCATCCCCTGGCCCTTCTCTGGACACCTTCCAGCACCTCCAGATCCTCTTGTCAGTGGGGCTCCAGAGCTGGAGGCAGTACTGCAGGTGGGGTCTCCCCAGAGCTGAGTAGAGGGGGAGAATCCCCTCCCTTGCCCTGCTGGCCACACTTCTCCTGCTGCAGCCCAGGCTCTGATTGGCTTTCTGGGCTGCAAGTGCACCCTGAGAGCTCCTGGGGAGCTTCTCCTCCCCCAGCACCCCCAAGTCTCTCTCCTCCTTCTTAGGAGATACCTGCACTGAAATGATTATTAATAGTAGTGGTGGTGGTAGTGGTATTTTTGTTGTTGTAGTTATTAGTTTTGTTACTGCTGTTATTGTTGTGGGTTTACTGTTCTTACTTTTGTTGCTGTTGTCATTTTTGTTGTTGTTACTGTTGTTGTTATTATTGTTACTGATGTTGCTGTTGTTACTAATACTGTTGTTACTGTTGTTATTGTTGTGGTAATTGTTGTTATTGGTAATGTTATGTTTGTTATTGTTTTTACTGATTTAGTTGTTGTTACTGTTGTTATTCTATTCTATTCTATTCTTTCTGTTGTTGTTAGTGTTGTTACTGATTTAGTTGTTGTTACTGTTGTTATTCTATTCTATTCCACTCCATTCCATTCCACTCCATTCCATTCCATCATTCCATTATTCATTCCCTTCCAGCCCTTCCTTCTGCTTTCGTTGTTGTAGTGTTGTTACTGATTTAGTTGTTGTTACTGTTGTTATTCTATTCTATTCCACTCCATTCCATTCCACTCCATTCCATTCCATTCCATTCCATTCCATTCCATTCCATTCCATTCCATTCTTTCTGTTGTTGTTAGTGTTGTTACTGATTTAGTTGTTGTTACTGTTGTTATTCTATTCTATTCTATTCCATTCCATTCCATTCCATTCCATTCCATTCCATTCTTCCACTCCACTCCACTCCTCCATAAGAAGAAATGGCAGTAGAGTCACACAGAATCAACCAGGTTCTATTCTTCTTAGTGTTGTTACCATTGTTGTTATTGTTACTGTTGTTGTGGTTATTGATGTTGTTATTGTTGTTGCTATTGTTGTTGTTATGGTGGTTGCTGTTGTTCTTACTGTTACTGATGATGTTGTTATTACTGTTCCTATGTTTTCCCCTTAGCTACTGTGTTAATGGGCGGCTCAGCTGCACAGGCAAGCTCCAGGATCCTGCAGGTATGGGTCTGGGGTGGTTTACTTGGAAACATTCATTTCCCTTACGTCTTGGGTTTGAGTTGAAAACAGCTCCAGATTGAGGACAGAATGAATTTACCCCAAAGGAGTACCTGACCACACTCACACACAACTGGAGGCTAAACAGGAATACTATTTACAGAAGCAAACAAAACACAAAAGGTATCAAAGCCAAAGGATGTGTATAGGTACTCAGAATCGGCCCTGGCTTAGCCTCCCCCCACAATCTAGGCCTCAGTCAGGCCTCAGTGATGCATCAAATATATCTCCCCAGCCATCCAAACCACCCTGACGCTAGGCCTCACTGCCCTCCCACCCCCCAAGACAGGCCCAGAGCAAGCCTGAGGGCCAGGCCTCCCTCCCACACAGCTGGGAGCTGGGGGTGTTCAGCCTGGAGAAGAGGAGGCTCAGGGAAGACCTCATTGCTGTCTACAATTACCTGAAGGGAGGTTGTAGCCAGGAAGGGGTTGGGCTCTTCTCCCAGGCAACCAACACCAGAGCAAGAGGACACAGTCTCAAGCTGTGCCAGGGAAGTTTGGGCAGGATGTTAGGAAAAAAATCTTCCTAGCAAGAGAGCTTGGCCATGGGAATGTGCTGCCCAGGGAGGTGGTGGAGTCACCATCACTGGAGGTGCTTAAAAAGAGCCTGGATGAGGCAATTGGTGCCATGGTTTAGCTGATTAGATGGTGCTGAGTGATTGGTTGGACTTGATGATCTCTGAGGTCTTTTCCAACCTGGTTAATTCTGTATTCTGAAAAGCAATGGCAGCAGCCACATGCCTGGAGCAGAGAGGAGAGAGAAAGATATGACTTGAAGGCCTTCTCCTTATACAGGGAGATACAGGAAAAGGGCATAGAATAACAGATCACAAGATCCTGTGCCTCCCTTTTGGAACTGTCTTCTAGTCATAGAATCATAGAATCAATAAGGTTGGAAAAGACCTCAAAGATCATCAAATCCAACCTGTCACCCAAGTCCTCTGGAGGACTTTTCAATCTCTATGGTTACACAATTAATCTTTAAACCACAACACCTTGTGTGGTAAAATTGCTACTTCAGAATCTCTCTGGTGTTCATTTTCCTTGCTTGTTTTGTTTTCCTTAGAAAGCTGCAAAGCTCCTAAGAAGTACATATCATGTTCTGACAGCTTGGAAGACAAGTATGGAGCTGCCTGTGCCCCCACCTGTCAGATGCTGGCTACTGGGAATTGAATGTGTGAGTCTCTTAGTTCTGGGATATTCAACCTTTTGTGAGAGGAAGAATATTCTGGTTGTTACTTAGAACTTGACTAAAGGCCTTCTACAACTCTGTGAAAGGAGATTTTTCTTCTGATGTGATATAGCTAAACATCAGACAGGCTGTGAGAGTTAGGGCTGCTCAGCCTGGAGAAGAGAAGGCTCCAGGGAGACCTTATAGCAGCCTTCAAGTACCTAAAGGGGCTCCAGGAGAGCTGGGGAGGGACTTTGGACAAGGGCTGGGAGTGCCAGGATGAGGAACAATGGCTTTGAGCTGGGAGAGAGGAGATTGAGACTGGAGATGGGGAAGAAATTGTTGAGAGTGAGGCTGGGGAGACTCTGGCACAGGTTGCCCAGGGAGGCTGTGGCTGCCTCCTGCCCGGAGGTTGGATGAGACTTTGAGCAAGCTGTGCTGGTGGGAGGTGTCCCTGCCCATGGCAGGGGGTTGGAACTGGATGACCTTTAAGGTCCCTCCCAACCCAAGTGATTCTATGATTCTGTCCTCACCCTGTGGATATGAACATTTTAAATATATTCAAGAAGTGATTAAAGGAATTAAACTGCATCCATTGATGAATTCAGTTCCTTTAAATGAATAGAATAAAATTCCACCAAGAATCCTTGGCTTCATGGCTGTCACTTCTGGCTCAGGTACTCCATAGGCTGCCTGTCACTGGAAAGTGATAGAACATGAGGTTCATGCTTCCTGTTCTACTCTTTACACTACCTGCTGCTGATGGCCACAGGACACAGGTGGCCTAGGCTAGGTGGGCTTCTGTTCTCTCCTGATAGGGTTTTCTTATGCCTTTTTATTAAGGAAACAGACAAACTGGGAAGAACTGCAACAAGCTAACTTGATAGACAGACACTTCTGTTGTCCTCTGTCTGAAGGGTTGGGAGCAATGAAAGATAAATTTCTCAGATCCTCCAAGTATGTTTAGTATCTCACACCACAAGTATGTGATAGAGTCATAGAGTACTTCAGGTTGGAAGAGACCTCTAAGATCATCCATCCAGTCCAACCTTCTGCCCAACACCTCCATAACCACTAGACCATCTCCCAAAGTGCCACATCTACTGTGGTGGGTTCTTTTTAATCACCTCCAAAGTTGGTGACTCCAAGATGTCCCTAAGCAGCATGTTCCAATGCCTGGCCATTCTTTCAGTAAAGAATTTCTTCCTAATATCCTACTTAAACTTCCTCTGGAGCAGCTTGATGCCATTACCTCTTGTCCTGCCATTAGTTACTTGGGAGAAGAGGCTCTTGTCCTGCCATTAGTTACTTGGGAGAAGAGGCTCTTGTCCTGCCATTAGTTGCTTGGGAGAAGAGGCTCTTGTCCTGCCATTAGTTGCTTGGGAGAAGAGGCTCTTGTCCTGCCATTAGTTGCTTGGGAGAAGGGCTCTTGTCCTGCCATTAGTTACTTGGGAGAAGATGCCACCACCAGCCTCACTACAAGCTCCTCTCAGTCAGCTATAGGCAGCGGTGTGACGCGTTAGCCCACACACACCAACAATAAGAGTGCAGCTAACCCAGTCTGAGAAGCGAATGGAAAGCTGTATTTTGTAAGCAAAACTACACCCTACAATGGAATGCACTGAACATGTACAAAATATGCAGTATTTACCATATTGTGCAAGAATTTACAGGAAAGAACACAAACACAGATCCTCCCGAGGAGAATTCCCCCTTGGCTTCCTCCCAGACCTCTTTTCCCCCTCCTTCCCTTTCCCCTAGCGGTTAGTTAGGTGAAAAAGGAGACAGAGAGAGAAAAGGATGTTGAGGGAAATTCGATTAGCTCAAAGCAGTTGTTAAGAAAGTTAGTTATTCTTATCTTACCAGTTTGTAGTCCAGGGTCAGTTGCATGCTCTATGGCCAAGAAGCAAAAAGTCAAACAGACTGAAGCTGGAGTAAGAGGCAAAAAAAATGTTAGTGCTATTTGCCGTGGTACATCTCACATCTGACCAATGAAATTAGTTTAGAATTGATCTTTGTTTTCCTTTTTGCACCTAAACATTCAGCTAGAGAATTCTGCAGCTGCCCTTTTCTCAAAGGCACAGCCTAACCTGTCACACTATAGAGAGCAATGATGTCCCCTCTCAGCCTCCCCTTCTCCAGGCTGACCACCCCCAGCTCGTTCAGCCTCTCCTCCTAAGATGCTCTCCGTATCTCACACTCAAAACAGTGAAACTAATTCAGCTGAGGAAAATCACAGCACTGAAATGGAATCAAGAGTAGGATGTAGGCAGAGGCTCACCCTTCACAGACAAGATAAACTACATCTCACTTCTCAGCCTGCAATCTGCTCTTCACCAGATCCCCACCAAGTGCGAGTCGGGCTGTGTCTGCGCCGATGGGCTCTACGAGAACCTGGACGGGCGGTGTGTTCCAGCTGAGGAGTGCCCCTGTGAATATGGAGGACTTGCCTATGGAAAAGGTGAACAGATCCACACTGAATGCGAGATCTGGTAAGAATCCCACGGTTCTCCGTGGTGGAACTTGTGCTGCTCTGAACTGTGCAGCTACATAACAGCATTGGGTTGGCAGGAGAGGAGGAAACAGCAGCAGCTGGGTGGAAGGAGTACAGCGGCAATGAACAGAGGGGAGGGAGAGCAGCTTTACATTTGGCAACACTTGTATAGAAGTCATACTTAGCTAGATAGATAGGTACTTAGCTGTTTAGATAGATAGCTATTTAGCCAGAGAGAAGGATGGATGGATGGATGGATGGATGGATGGATGGATGGATAGATAGATAGATAGATAGAATAGATAGATGGATGGATGGATGGGTGGATGGGTGGATGGGTGGATGGGTGGATGGTGGATGGTGGATGGGTGGATGGGTGGATGGGTGGATGGGTGGATGGGTGATGGGTGGATGGGTGGATGGGTGGATGGGTGGATAGATAGATAGATAGATAGATAGATAGATGGATGGTGGAGGGGTGGGTGGAGGGGGTGGGTGGAGGGGTGGAGGGATGGAGGGGTGGGTGGATGGGTGGATAGACAAACAGACAAGTCATGTTACTGGCTTCAGGGATCATTTCAAGAGGGCCTGGAAGTGTAAACTGCATAAGGGCAAGGATTAACAGCTCCACCTAAATAAAGATGAGGGCACAGTCTTCCTTCTTCTCTGCAGACAAAATCACCCCTCCCCAGGACTGACCCTCTGTCTTGTCAGCAGTGCTTTCCAAGTACTTTATTCCCTTTCCAGTTACTTATCTGGAAATCTGGTAGAACATCACCTGGAGTACTGTGTCCAGCCCTGGAGCCCTCAAGACAGGAAAGATGTAGATTTGATGGAGAGGATCCAGAGGAGATCATGAAGATGATCAGAGGGCTGGAGCACCTCTCCTATGAGAACAGGATTAGACAGTTGGAGTTATTCAGGCTGGAGATGAGAAGGCTCTGGGGAGACTTGGTAGTAGCCTTCCACTCCCTGAAGGGGGCTACAAGGAGGCTGCAGAGGGGCTGTTCCAAAAGACCTGCAGAGACAGGACGAGGGTCAGTGGGTTGAAATTAGAGAAGAGCAGATTTAGATTGGATGTTAGGTACAAGTTCTGCATCATGAGGGTGGTGGAACACTGGAGCAGGTTGCCCAAGGAGGTGCTGGAGGCTCCATCCCTGGAGCTATTCCAGGTGAGGCTGGACAGGGCTCCGGGCAACCTGATCTAGTGGAGGATGTCCCTGCTGAGTGCAGAGGGGCTTGGACTGGATGAGCTTTGGAGGTCTCTTCCAACCCAAGCCATTCTATAATTCTATTAAAGACCATCACCAGCCAAACTACACAGAGCAGTGACACTGGTGCTCCTTAAGAGCAGATATAAACGAGTTCTATGCTCTTTCTTATATTAAACACAAACAAACAAACAAAAACTCACACACAAAAAAAAAACCCCAAACCCTGAAGAGTCTTTCTTTACCATAAGTTAATTTTCTAGGCACTCTCTAACTTTGAGTTCTGGTTCTTCCATGATATTATTCTATGAATTGCAGCTTCTATTGATTTTAAGTTGCAGTTGTACACAAGGCAGGTAAATCAACATCTCCTCCACAAAAGTGCCTGCATTTAAAAGGAAGCAGGTTCAGGTGGCATTCCTCTGACATCTGATTGTGGTTTCTCTTTTCACCTCCCAGCACTTGCACAAAAGGCAAATGGAAATGTGTTCAGAAGTCAAGGTGCTCCTCAACGTGCAACCTCTATGGGGAAGGCCACATCACCACGTTTGATGGGCAGCGCTTTGTGTTTGATGGCAACTGTGAATACATCCTGGCTATGGTAATGTGCCAATTCCTCCTGATTCTGGCAGCATCCTAGCATCAGGAAAGAGCTTGATTGAAATGGCAAATGCAAACATCCTAAGGTGCACTTCCAACCACTTCAAATCATAGGATCACAGAGCTGTCAGGGTTGGAAGGGACCTCAAGGCTCAGCCAGTCCCAACCCCCCTGCCATGGGCAGGGACACCTCACACTACAGCAGGTTCCTCGCAGCCATATCCAGCCTGGCTGCAAACACCTCAAGAGATGAGGCTTCCACCTCCTCCCTGGGCAACCTGTGCCAGTCTCTCACCACCCTCCTGGGGAACAACTTCTTCCTCACATCCAAGCTGAATCTACCCATTTCTAGTTTTTGCTGGAACACCTCTCCTGTGAGGACAGACTGGGGGAGTTGGGGCTGTTGAGGTGTTTAAGGCCAGGCTGGATGAGACTCTGGCCAGCCTGATCTAGGGTGGGGTGTCCCTGCCCATGGCAGGGGGGTTGGAACTAGATGATCCTTGTGGTCCCTTCCAACCCTGACTGATACTATGATACCAAACCAGAGGTCATCACCCTCCAAAGCAGGCAGAATCAGAGTCATGACAGGGTTCAGATTCCTTTACTTTTTAATGCTTTTATGGCTTAATCTGGAAGACTCCAGACAGGGTCTGCTGTGGTTTTGTGCTTTTGATGGTTTGTTTAGGTTGTGGTCTGTTTTTCCCATAGGATGGCTGCAGTGTTCACAGACCTGTTTCCTCCTTCAAAATTGTTACTGAGAATGTCATCTGTGGGAGGTCAGGGGTTACATGCTCCAGATCCATCAGCGTTTACCTTGGGGTAAGAGCTTCGCTCTGCTGTTAGCCAGCTGAAGAGCTGCTTTGTGCCCATGTTAATTCCCCTGTTGGCAGCTTTGAAGTGATAGTTTGTAAGGGAAATTGTGTTCAAAACCTAGAGCTTGGGTTTTAGCAAGGAATTGCCAGCAGGTTGTCTTTCAGTTTGTTGCTTTTCATGGTCTCAAACCCTTTTGTCTACACAGAAGCTTGAAAATGTCGAGCTTTACTGACTGAGAAATTCATTGGTCAGTAGCAGAAGATGCTGATTTCACACCCCACCAAGCTCTGGAAAGCAATACTATGAAACTGAGATATTCTCAGCATGAATGATGAGCAAAACCTCTCCAGAAACATCCAAGTAACAGCTGCAGTTCAGAATATATCCAGACCTTACCTGAGATCCATGCATGAAACTACAGCAATGAGCAGTTATCCTCATTGCCACTCCTGTGTCCCAGCTTCCAGAGCTTGGGCAAGTTTTGCTGTTCCCAGATCCATGGGACAGTAACCCCCAGTAGCATCAGATCATCCTTCATTCTCTGGCAAAGAAAAGATTACAGGCAATGAGATTTTCAGAGAATCATAGAATCAACAAGGTTGGAAAAGACCTCAGAGATCATCAAGTCCAACCTGTCACCCAAAACCTCCTGACAACTAAACCATGGCTTCAAGTGCCACATCCAATCCCTTTTTGAACACCTTCAGGGACTCCACAACCTCCCTGGGCAGCACATTCCCATGGCCAATCTCTCTTGCTGGGAAGAACTTCCTCTTTACCTTGACTCTAAACCTCCCCTGGCACAGCTTGAGACTGTGTCCTCTTGTTCTGGTGTTGGCTGCCTGGGAGAAGAGACCAACCCCCTCCTGGCTACAGCCTCCCTTCAGGTAGATGTAGACAGCAATAAGGTCTCCCCTGAGCCTCCTCTTCTCCAGGCTAAACAACCCCAAGGAAGAGTCACCACAGGGAGCACACAGTTGCCACATCACTGTGTAAGTGCTGGCAGCTTCAGCTGGTCAGTGCTGTGGTGGCAAAGTTAGTTTGCTGCTTGTCTTAGGATCCAGTTTCACAAATGCATGTTTCAGCTGGTTGTTGGTTGTGTAGACACTGGAATGGTTCACCTGTCTGCCACCACTTCTCAGAAAGCAGCAGGAATGACAAGCCAGGCTGTGGCAGCACAGCAGCTGACCTTTAGCAGGGTGACACAGAGCCAGCAAAAGGCTGAACCTTGGTAAGTGTCAGTAAATTGGTCAATTTCTTCCAGAATTTGACCTTCATTCTGCGAGATGAAACCTACACTGTGTCTGGAGAAAACCCTGGGGTACACTACAAAGTCAAAGAGAATGTCCTCCACCTGATGTTTGACATCATTATCCCAGGGAAGTACAACATGACCCTCATCTGGAATAAGCACATGAATGTCTTCATCAAGATCTCCAGAGAAACACAGGTACTGCAGAACAACTTCCTCAGTGAGCTGTCCTTCAGCTCCCACTGAACTGCACATTTGATTACATCCCATTGAAGAATAGAATAGAATAGAATAGAATAGAATAGAATAGAATAGAATAGAATAGAATAGAATAGAATAGACCAGACCAGGTTGGTTTGTTGGAGGTGCTGCTGGCAATTTGTAGAACCACAGAGTCGTTTTGGTTGCAAGAGACCCTTAAGATCAGCAAGTCCAACACCACCAGGTCACCACTAGACCATGTCCCTTACCACCACACCTACACAGCTTTTAAATTCCTTCAGGGATGGGGACTCCACTCTTGACAAACCTTTCAGGGAAGAAAGTGTTCCCTATGTCCAACTTAAACCTCCCCTGGCACAACTTGAGGCCATTTCCTCTTGCCCTGTCACTTGATACTTGGAAGAAGAGACTGATCCCTACCTTGCTCCAACCTCCTTGCAGGGAGTTGCAGGGAGCAGTGAGGTCTCCCCTCAGCCTCTTCTGTCCCAGATGAAACATCCCTAGTTCCCTGAGCTGCTCCTCACCAGCCCTGTTCTCTAGACCCTTCCCCAGCTTCATTGCCCTTCTCTGGATTTGCTCCAGCCCCTCAGTGTCCTCCCTGGGATGAGAGGCCCAAAACTGAGCCCAGTGTTCAAGGTGTGGCCTCACCAGTGTTGACTGCAGGGGGATAATCCCTGCCCTGGTCCTGCTGGCCCACGCCATTGCTAATCCAGGCCAGGATGCTGGTGGTCTTCTTAGCCACCTGGGCACACACACTGGCCCCTCTCCAGCTGCTGTCAACCAGCATTTTCAGGTCCTTTCCTGCTGGGCAGTTTCCAGCCACTCTGCCCCACGCATGGAACATCCCTGGGGTGGTTGTGACCCAAGTGCAGGACCCAGCACTTGGCTTTGTTGAACCTCATCCCATTTGCCTCAGCCCACTGATGCAGCCTGTCCAGGTCTCTCTGTAGAGCCTCCCAACCCTCCAGCAGATCAACACACACCCATACAGCTTGGTGTCATCTGTAAACTGACTAAGGGTGCTCTCAATCTCATCATTCTCTCCCTGGCAGCACAGATTTTCACTAGATTGTCTTTTAAGTGACTATCCCACAGCATTCAGGAAATTTTGGAGCTAAGTGCTTGTATTTTCTAGAGCTGCATGGCTGAATTTGATCTCTGAAGGAGGTTACAGTGTAGAGGAGAGACACTTTCATCCCCCCACGAATCATACAATCACAGAATGCTTTGGGTTGGAAGGGACCTCCAAAGCTCATCCAGCCCAACCCCTCTGCACTCAGCAGGGACATCCTCAACTAGATCAGGCTGCCCAGAGCCCTGTCCAGCCTCACCTGGAATAGCTCCAGGGACAGGGCCCCAACCACCTCCCTGGGCAACCTGTTGCAGTGTTCCAGCAGCCTCATGGTGCAGAACTTGCTCCTCACATCCAATCCAAATCTGCTCTTCTCTATTTTCAAACCATTGCCTCTCATCCTATCACTGCAGGCTCTTTGTAAACAGTCTCTCTGCAACCTTCTTGGAGCCCTCTGCAGGTACTGGCAGGCTGCTATTAAGTCTCCCTGGAGCCTTCTCTTCTGCAGGCTGAACACCCCCAGCTTTCTCAGCCTGTCCTCATAGCAGAGCTGCTCCAACCCCAGTGAAGAGAAGAACCTCATGCAGAAGGCACTAAAATGTATGAGATAGTGTTTGTAGCTCATGTTCAGTACTGAAGCCCAGGGGAGTGTCAGTCACAGGAAGGAAAGGCTGAAACTTGCTGCCCTGACGTTGCTGCTTCGATTCCCCCCAGGAAACAATATGTGGCCTGTGTGGCAACTACAATGGCAACATGAAGGATGACTTTCAAACTCGAAGCAAGTATGTGGCATCCAATGAACTGGAGTTTGTCAATTCCTGGAAAGAGAATCCTCTCTGTGGGGATGTCTACTTTGTAGTGGACCCCTGCAGCAAGAACCCTTACAGGAGAGCATGGGCAGAAAAGACATGTTCCATCATCAACAGCCAGGTCTTCTCTGCCTGTCACAATAAGGTAAGAATGGATTTGGTCTTCCTGTTGATTATAGGCATCAGTGATGCCCAATGCCAGCACAAGGGGCAATGGGTGGAAGGTGAGGCATAGGAAGCTCCATATGGACCTGAGGAAGGATTATTTCACTGTGAGGGTGACAGAACACTGGAACAGGCTGCCCAGGGGGATTGTGCAGTCTCCCTTTCTGGAGACAGTCAAGACCATCACTGTGTCCTTCCAAAATGCTCACACTCCCAGACTTGACTTTCTCTTCCCCAAAAGAGTTTACTAAAATATATATATAATGCTTTCTGGCTCTCATTTATGCTCACCTTATTGGCACCAGCCCTTCTGTAAGCACAACAGCTAAGTGTGGCAGTATCCTGGGACAGCCTGCCCATCCCCCTGGGATGCTCTCTAGCCTCTGGAGGACTTTTCTTTGTGGTTACACCAATTAACTCCTGATGTCCCTTAGCCTACCACACCAGTGTGGATGTAGAGGTAAAGATCTGCCAAAACACTGTCAATCCCTATTGTTGTTATGGAGAAACCTACAGAATCACAGAATGATAAGGGCTGGAAGGGACCTCCAAAGATCCTCCAGTCCAAACCCCCTGCCAGAGCAGGATCACCTAGAGCAGGTCGCACAGTCACACCTCCAGGCAGGTCTTGACTGTCTCCAGAAAGGGAGACTGCACAATCCCCCTGGGCAGCCTGTTCCAGTGTTCTGTCACCCTCACAGTGAAATAATCCTTCCTCAGGTCCATACGGAGCTTCCTATGCCTCACCTTCCACCCACTGCCCCTTGTGCTGGCATTGGGCATCGCTGAGCAGAGCCTGGCTCCGTCCTCTTGGCACTCAAACCTACATTCCTGCTAAACCCTTTGCTGTGAGGTCAGACTGTAACTGCTCTGACAAGTGTCTGGAGGAACCAGCAGCTCCTCTCACTTGGCAGAGCAGAGTGTTGCATAGCCCAGGGTGTACCACCCTCTTAGGGAGGCACAGAAGAAGCCTGGAGAACCCCTTTGCGGTGGGTTGAATTTTCCCCTCCCTCAGCATTAGCTTTGCCAGACCAGCTCAGGTGGAAGCAAATGAAAGCTGTATTTACAGGCAAAACTACAATCTGCAATGAAATGCAATGAATGTGTACCAAATGCCCAGGATTTACAATATTTACAATTAATAAACAGCACTAGGTCCCCCCCACCCAGGTCAAAGACCAGGGGAAGCCACTAGCTTCTCCTTTTCCCTACCCCCCTGCACAAAAGAAGGGAGAAAGGAGCAGAGAATACCAAAACAATGCAGCAAAGGTCAAGGAGAAGCAAGTTACTATCTCTCCAGAGCAAAGAAGGGAGAGAGGAGGGGAAGGGGGAGAGAAGAGGGGAAGGGGGAGAGAGGAGGGGAAGGGGGAGAGAGGAGGGGAAGGGGGAGAGAGGAGGGGAAGGGGGAGAGAGGAGGGGAAGGGGGAGAGAGGAGGGAAGGGGGAGAGAGGAGGGGAAGGGGAGGAGAGAGGAGGGGAAGGGGGAGAGAGGAGGGGAAGGGGGAGAGAGGAGGGGAAGGGGGAGAGAGGAGGGGAAGGGGGAGAGAGGAGGGGAAGGGGGAGAGAGGAGGGGAAGGGGGGAGAGAGGAGGGGAAGGGGGAGAGAGGAGGGGAAGGGGGAGAGAGGAGGGGAAGGGGGAGAGAGGAGGGGAAGGGGGAGAGAGGAGGGGAAGGGGGAGAGAGGAGGGGAAGGGGGAGAGAGGAGGGGAAGGGGGAGAGAGGAGGGGAAGGGGGAGAGAGGAGGGGAAGGGGGAGAGAGGAGGGGAAGGGGAGAGAGGAGGGAAGGGGGAGAGAGAGGAGGGAAGGGGGAGAGAGGAGGGGAAGGGGGAGAGAGGAGGGGAAGGAAAGGGGGAAGAGAGGGAGAGGGGGAAGGGAGACGAGACAGTTGCTTTGGCACAACCAACCCCTCGGTAGCCGTCTCCCCAGCAGGATTGCTCAGAACGATCTCCTTGTCCCTTTCTCGCACCCAAGAGCGAGTCAGTCACATTTTACTGCTTTTCTGCTCAAGAGCTGTGAGAAATTGCGCAGGCCTAGCCTAAGCCTAGCCCACCCTGGCCGGGCTTTGCACCCTCGCAGGTCAATCGCCTGCCCTACTACGAGGCCTGCGTGCGGGACTCGTGCGGCTGCGACATCGGGGGGGACTGCGAGTGCATGTGCGACGCCATCTCCGTCTACGCCATGGCGTGCCTGGACAAGGGCATCTGCGTCGACTGGAGGACCCCCGAGTTCTGCCGTGAGTCACTCCAAGCTGCTCTCTTCAAAGCATCTTGAAGAGATCCGTGCTGCTGCTGCCGCCAGGGTATCTGTGGGGATTGGGCTTAAAGTAACGAGGTGGGAACTAGAGACACGGAGTTACCTTTGTCGCTCCCCAGCCCCCCGCCCCCGAATCATGTCCAACGCTGAGTCCATCCGTTCACAGGTCCTGCTGGCCACAACCACCCCAGGCAGTGCTACAGGCTGGGGGCAGAGGGGCTGGAGAGCAGCCAGGCAGAGAGGGACCTGGGTGTACTGGTGAACAGCAGCTGAACAGGAGCCAGCAGTGTGCCCAGGGGGACAAGAGGGCCAATGGCATCCTGGCCTGCATCAGGAACAGTGTGGCCAGCAGGAGCAGGGAAGTCATTTGTGCCCTGTACTCTGCACTGGTTAGGCCACACCTTGAGTCCTGTGTCCAGTTCTGGGCTCCTCAATTCAAGAAGGACATTGAGACACTGGAACGTGTCCAGAGAAGGGCAACAAAGCTGGGGAGAGGCCTTGAGCACAGCCCTGTGAGGAGAGGCTGAGGGAGCTGGGGTTGCTTAGCCTGGAGAAGAGGAGGCTCAGGGCAGACCTTCTTGCTCTCTACAACTCCCTGAAGGGAGGTTGGAGCCAGGTGGGGGTTGGTCTCTTCTCCCAGGCAATCAGCACCAGAACAAGAGGACACAGTCTCAGGCTGTGCCATGGGAGGTTTAGGCTGGAGGTGAGGAAGAAATTCTTTCCAGCAAGAGAGATTGGCCATGGGAATGTGCTGGTGGCCTTTAAGGGGGTGATAAGAAAGCTGGGGACAGACTTTTGAGCAGGGCCTGTTGTGACAGGACAAGGGGTGATGGTTTGAACTGAAAGAGAAAGGTTCAGATTGGAGAGAAAGAAGAAACATTTTGGCACTGAGGGTGGTGAGATCCTGGCCCAGGCTGCCCAGAGAGAAGGTAGATGGTTCATCGCTGGAACCATTCCAAGTCAGGTTGTCTGGGGCACTGAGCAACCTGCTCTGGTTGCAGATGTCCCTGTTGACTGCAGGGGGGTTGGACTAGATGACCTTTAAAGGTCTCCTACAACCCAAACCAGTCTGGGATTCTATGTTCATAAATGGCAGCAAAGGTAATTGTTTAACAAGTACCTCCTAAGCTGCATTTTCTCTATGGGCAAGATAAATCATCAGAGGATTGTTTGGGCTGGAGAAGCCTTCTAAGATCATCAAGTGCAACCACCCACCCAACACTACCATGGCCATTAAACCCTGTCCCAAAGTGCCATGGCCACAAGTTTCTTGAACACCTCCAGGGACACAGAATGGTCTGGGTTGAAAGGGACCTCTGCAGATCAGCTCATCCAGCTCCCTCTGCACTAAGCAGGGGCATCCCCAGCCAGCTCAGGTTGCCCATCACCTCCCTGGGCAATCCTCCCTGACATCAGTCAGCTGAGTTTTGAACTCTGCAGTTTTCATTTGTGCTAAGGGAAGCAAAATATTCTCTCTCTTTTTTTTTTTTACCATGAAGCAATGAGAGAGAAAATAACCTGGTCAGGGAAGGCAGCCAGTTGCTTCTGCTGCCACTGTGAAGTTCTGTCAGCAGAGGGAGTATGAAATTGGAAAAAAACCATAGCTATATTTCATTTTAGCTAGGATGAAATCACCTTCTGTGTGGGTGGCAAGGAAATGCAGACAGCTGTGCTGGCTGGAACACTGTAAAAATGTTCCCAAAGGCCTGCAGTGATAGGACATGGGGCAATGGCTTTAAGCTGGAGAAGAGCAGATTTAGACTGGATGTGAGGAACAGGGTCTGCAGCAGGAGGCTGCTGGAGCACTGCAGCAGGTTGCCCGGGGAGGTGGTTGGGGCCCTGTCCCTGGAGATATTGAAGGGGAATCTGGACAGGGCTCTGGGCAAGCTGCTCCAGTGGAGGATGTCCCTGCAGAGTGCAGAGGGGTTGGGCTGGAGGAGCTTTGGAGCTCCCTTCCAACCCAGAGCACTCTGTGATTCTGTGAGAACAGGAAAAAGATATCAGGGTGCTCCAGAACACCCTGCAGGGGGTGGGGGGTCAGGGGCTGAGTGTGCCAAAAAGCAATGGTAGACCTGTCATCTTTGATGGCTTCTTCACAATATTTCACTATATTATGCATTAGAAACAGTGGAAATGCCTGGAAAACAAATACAAAAGATGAAACTGCCTTCACTGGAGCATCAGTTTCTATTTCCATCAGAAGCCAGCAGTGACAAACAGCTTCAAACTGCTTATTAATTTTGCCCTCTCTTCAGTCATCTGGAAATGACAAGCCCATTCAGCTGAGACATTCTCATTTCCCTCTTGCTTTTACCTTTCTCTAGCTGTCTACTGTGGGTATTACAACTCTCATACAAAAGCAGCAGCTGGGGATGGTTATTCCTCTGACTACAACAAGGAGAACTGCACCTGGCACTACAGGCCCTGTAACTGCCCCAATCAGAACTTCAAATATGTCAACATTGAAGGTAAGGAGCTCTGCTGGGAGTGAGCTCTGCTGGGAAGGAGCTCTGCTGGTCTCAGCCAGGAGGCAGAAACACTGCCATTCTTCCCAGGGACTGCTTTCTGAATCACTCCTACTGCAGTTAAATGATGGTCTTTTAATCAATGTTAATCTGAAGCAGCTCTGCTGGTCTTTACCTTCCTCCTGCAATCAGTTCAGTGCCCCTACTGCATCCAGCTTCATATTGAGCTCAGCCTGTCTTGGAAAGGAATCCCCTGACTTGCCCTAATCAAAAGAATAGGCTGTAATAGAAAACATGTGGAGAGAGCAGTAAATATTCTGATTAGACTAATGGATGTAGTTGGAGAAACCCACAAAACTGCTGGAGGCATGCACTTAGGCAGCACAGGAGGTTCCACCTCACCACGAGGAGGAACTGCTTCACTGTGAGAGTCACAGAGCCCTGCAGCAGGCTGCCCACAGAGGTTGTGGAGTCTTCTTCTCTGGAGCCTTCCCAGCCCTGTCTGGATGTGTTCCTGTGTGACCTGTGCTGGATTCTATGCTCCTGCTCTGGCAGGGGGGGTTGGACTTGAGGATCTCCAGAGGTCCCTTCCAACCCCTAACATCCTGTGATCACTTTGCTTGTTACATAGGAACCCTCTGTAGGCCCTCTTCTTCAAGCCTGAAAAGCTTACCTGAACAGATGACCTTGCAGTCAGTACAACCCTGTAGGAAGAGAAATGTGAGGAATTAGATCCTAAAAAGTAAAAATTAAGTAAGAAATGTAACCCAAACTTTTCCTCTCCTTTCTTCAGGCTGCTACAACTGCTCTCATGATGAATACTACGACTATGAGAAGGAAAGCTGCATGCCCTGTGGTAAGCAGTGCCCCATGCACTCATTCTCTCAGTCTACAGTAAGTGGAAACCAATCCCAGGACAGGTTGCCCAAAGAAGTTGTGGAGGCTCCAACCCTGGAAGTGTTCAAAGCCAGGTTGGATGGGGCCTTGAGCCCCCTGAGATAGCAGGAGGTGTCCCTGATCAAGGCAGGGAATGTTGGAACTGGATGACCTTTAAGGTCCCTTCCAACCTAAACCATTCTGTGGTTCTATGATGTGAGTGTTGCCAAAGAAGGTTCTTCTCCTACTACCTCTGAATTAACAAAGAAAGTTCATCCAAACATAACTTTCCCTCAGAATAACCTCATTACTGTGCTGCAGCTGGTAAATAAAGGAATGAAGAGAACTCATTAAGAGTAGGATTAGGGTAGGGAATGCTGGAGGAGCCTGGCTGATCTGAGTCACCCACAGGAGAAGTTCTGCTCAGTGCAGATGTGAGCACTCATCCAGACATGAGTCCTCCTGGAAGCATACCGCTGGTGTGACCTCCATGAGGGGCTGCCCCAGCAGAGCTGGGGGTCTCAGAGACTCAGCACCCTTCATAAAACAGCAAAAGAGAACACAGAGAAGAGGATCAGAGCCAGCTAACAGACTCAGCTTAGCAGATCTTGGTTTAAATGGTTTCAAAAATGGCTATTTTAACCTCAGCTGCAGTAGCATATGGTTTACCTCTGTGAAAACTTGTCCTGTTCCATGAGCTATGGGAACCCCAATCAGGAGAGACATGGGCCTGCTGGAAGGGCTCCAGAGGAGTGCCATAGAGATGCTCAGAAGGCTGGAGCACCTCTCCTGTGAAGACAGCCTGAAAGAATGGGGGCTGTTCGGCCTGGAAAAGAGAAGGCTCCAGGGAGACCTTAGAGCTGCATTTCCGTATCTGAAGGGGGCTGCTGGAAGGCTGGGGAGGGACTGTTCAGAAGGGCCTGTGGGGATAGGATGAGAGACAATGGTTTGAAACTGGGGGAGGGGAGATTTAAGTAGGACATCAGAAGGAAGTGCTTTACACTGAGAGTGGTGAAATACTGGCAGAGGCTGTCCAGGGATGTGGTTCAGGCCCCATCCCCGAAGACATTCAAGCTCAGCCTTGCTGTGTCCCTGAGCAGCCTGCTCTAGCTGGAGCTGTCTCTGCTGCCTGCAGGGGGGGTTGGACAAGATGCCCTTTGAGGGTCCCTTCCAACCTGATGCAGTCTGTCAACCTGTGAAGAAGGTTTTGGGTTGCCTGCAGCTGCACAGTTTGGAGTTCCACAGAGATGCAAAAAACAAAAACAAATCCTCATGGGCAATTTTTCTCATCATAAAGAGTTCTAACTTGTGTCACCAGCACCTCAGCTGTGACCTCATTTGCATACCAAACCCACCTTCCCATTGCTCCTGGAAGGAATAGAATAGAATAAACCAGGCTGGAAGAGACCTTCAAGATCATCACATCCAACCCATCATCCAACACCACCTAATCAACTGAACCATGCAACCAAGCACCCCATCCAGTCTCCTCCTAAACACCTCCAGGGATGGGGACTCCACCAGCTCCCCAGGCAGCACATTCCCATGGCAAATCTCTCTTGCTGGGAAGAATTTCTTCCTAACCTCCAGCCTAAACCTCCCCTGGCACAGCTTGAGACTGTGTCCTCTTGTTCTGGTGCTGGGTGCCTGGGAGAAGAGACCAACCCCCACCTGGCTCCAACCTCCCTGCAGGGAGTTGTAGACAGCCATAAGACTCCCCTGAGCCTCCTCTTCTCCAGGCTAAGCAACCCCAGCTCCCTCAGCCTCTCCTCACAGGGCTGTGCTCCAGACCCCTCCCCAGCTTTGTTGCCCTTCTCTGGACACCTTCCAGCAGCTCAACAGCTTTCCTAAACTGAGGGGCCCAGAACTGGACACAGGACTCAAGGTGTGGCCTAAGCAGTGCTGAGCACAGGGCACAATGAGCTCCCTGCTCCTGCTGGCCACACTGTTCCTGATGCAGGCCAGGATGCCCTTGGCCGTCTTGTCCCCCTGGGCACACTGCTGGCTCATGTTCAGCCTACCATCAACCAGCCCACCCGGTCCCTCTCTGCCTGGCTGCTCTCTGCCACCCTGCCCCCAGCCTGTAGCACTGCCTGGGGTTGCTGTGGCCAAAAAAGTGAGGTGCCCTTCAGCATAGAAATCATTAGGAACACAGCAACCACTTCCTTGTGTTCATGATGATTGCTAAGAGATGCACTGAGTTCCTTGTCATTAGCTCCTTGGAATGTGAAGTTTCCCACTGGAATGTTTAATATCAAGCATTTCCAGGAATATCTCACTAATTAACAGAGTCCTTTGAGTCCAGTCTGAGATTTGTCGTATTTGGGACATTCTAATATCCTTCCATTCACTAACTCAACCTCTCCTGCCTTTGCTCAACAGGACAGGAAGTCACTACTACCACACCTGAAACGTCTCCACCTTCAACAGGTGAGTTTCTGCAGCTGTCCAAACGAGTGCTTTACTCACTGATGCATGTCCTGATACATGTTGATGAGGTAAGCTAGAGCACAGAATCACCAAGGTTGGAAGAGACCTCAGAGATCATCCAGTCCAACCTGTCACCCAACACCTCCTGGCAACCAAACCATGGCACCAAGTACCACATCCAATCCATTTTTGGACACCTCCAGGCACAGTGACTCCACCACCTCCCTGGGCAGCACATTCCCATGGCTAATTACTCTTTCTGGGAAGAACTTTCTCCTCACCTCCAGCCTAAACCTCACCTGGCACAGCTTGAGACTGTGTCCTCTTGTTCTGGTGCTGCTTGCCTGGGAGAAAAGACCAACCCCCACCTAGCTACAACCTCCCTTCAGGGAGTTGTAGACACCAATAAGGTCTCCCCTGAGCCTCCTCTTCTCCAGGCTGAACAACCCCACCTCCCTCAGCCTCTCCTCACAGGGCTGTGCTCCAGACCCCTCCCCAGCTTTGTTGCCCTTCTCTGGACACCTTCCAGCAGCTCAACATCTTTCCTAACCTGAGGGGCCCAGAACTGGACACAGGACTCAGGGTGTGGCCTTTGCTTGACAGAGTGAACACCACCAGTTTCACAGACATAAGGTGCAATGATGAAAAGTAAATTAGTATCCTAATTACCACAGACTTTCCCCCAGAAATATTTGCTAGGCTTGCAGGTGATGCCAAGCTGAGTGGTGTGGTTGACAAACCTGAGGGCTGAGATGTCATCCAGAGGGCCCTGGACAAGCTGGAGAAGTGGACCCATGTGAAACTCATCAAGTTCAACAGGGTCAAGTGCAAGGTCCTGCACCTGGGTCAGGGCAAGGCCTGGCACCAATCTGTGGAGAAGGACTTGGGAGGTGCTGAGGGGGTGCAAAGCTGGACAGGAGCCAGCACTAACCACTGCCAGCCCAGCCCCAGCCTGCCCTGGGCTGATCCCCAGCAGTGTGGGCTCCAGGGGCAGGGAGGGGATTCTGCCCCTCTGCTGTGCTCTGCTCAGACCTCCCCTGCAGTGCTGGGGCAGCTCTGGAGCCCTCAGCACAGACAGGGACCTGCTGCAGCAGGGCCAGAGGAGGCCACAGCAGTGCTGGCAGGGCTGGAAGCCCTCTGCTGGGAGGCCAGGCTGAGAGCTAGGCTTGGGCAGCCTGGAGAGGAGTAGGCTGCAGGAGACCTTCTGGTGGGCTGCCAACATTTAAAGGGGCTGAGAAGAAAGCTGGAGACAGCTTTGATCAAGGTCTGCTGTGACAGGACAAGGGGTGATGGTTTGAGCTAAAACAGGGAGATTCAGAATAAAGAGAAGGAAGAAATGTTTGACACTGAGGCTGGTGAGAGCCTGGCCCAAGGGCTGCCCCATGTGTGGAACCACTCTGAGCCAGGTTGGCTGGGGCTCTGAGCTGCCTGCTCTAGTTGCAGAGCATCCTGCTGACTGCATGGGGGTTGGATTAGATGATCTTTAAAGGTCCCTCTGACCCCAGACCAGTCTGGAGTTTTGTGATGTACAAAATCCCACAAAAATAGCTGCACAGCTCTTTGTGCTGCCTGGCTGTGGGACTTGGACCCTTCAAGAAGGGCTTCATGGAAAGAGGACACAGTCTCAAGCTGTGCCAGGGGAAGTTTAGGCTCGAGGTTCCTTGGGTTAGGAACTGGCTGGAGGCTGAGCCCAGAGAGTGGTGGTGAATGGTGCCACAGCCAGCTGGCAGCCAGGCCCCAGTGGTGTGCCCCAGGGAGCAGTGCTGGGCCCCATGCTCTTCAACATCTTTATTGATGATCTGGATGAGGGGATTGAGACAGGCATCAGCAAATGTACAGATGACACCAAGCTGGGATCAGATGTTGGTCAGTCAGAGGGCAGAAGGGCTCTGCAGAGGGACCTTGCCAGGCTGGACAGATGGGCAGAGGCCAACAGGATGGCATTCAACAAGTCCAAGTGCCAGGGGCTGCACTTTGGCCACAGCAACCCCAGGCAGTGCTACAGGCTGGGGGCAGAGTGGCTGAGAGCTGCCAAACAGAGAGGGACCTGGGGGTGCTGATTGACAGCTGCCTGAACAGGAGCCAGCAGTGTGCCCATGGGGCCAAGAGGGCCAATGGCATCCTGGCCTGCATCAGGAACAGTGTGGCCAGCAGGAGCAGGGAAGTCATTGTGCCCTGTACTCTGCTTTGGTTAGGCCACACCTTGAGTCCTGTGTCCAGCTCTGGGCCCCTTCAGGTTAGGAAGGACATTGAGAGACTTGAAGGTGTCCAGAGAAGGGCAACAAGGCTGGGGAGAGGCCTTGAGCACAGCCCTGTGAGGAGAGGCTGAGGGAGCTGGGGTTGCTTAGCCTGGAGAAGAGGAGGCTCAGGGGAGACCTCATTGCTCTCTCCAGCTCCCTGAAGGGTGGTTGTAGCCAGGAAGGGGTTGGTCTCTTCTCTCTAGCAACCAGCAGCAGAACAAGAGGACACAGTCTCAAGCTGTGCCAGGGGAGGTTTAGGCTGGAGGTGAGGAGAAAGTTCTTCCCAGAGAGAGTTGTTAGCCATTGGGATGTGCTGCCCAGGGGGGTGGTGGAGTCCCCATCCCTGGAGGTGTTCAAGAGGGGATTGGATGTGGCACTTGGTGCCATGGTCTAGTCATGAGCTCTATGGTGACAGGTTGGACTGGATGATCCTTGAGGTCTCTTCCAGCCTTGGTGATTCTGTGAACTGTTTGGCTGAATCTACCACACAGCTTCATCTAGGAAAGGGATCTACATAGACTGGTCCCAGATTTGTTAGACATTCCACTAACTTCCCTGAAGACAGATGGTGCAGGGGGGGGAATAAATGCTGCACTGTGGGCTGTGTGAATAATGAAACACAATTCTCTCTCTGCTGCTCTGCACAAGCAGTGGTGTCAAAGTCACTGCAAAGTGATAAGGGAGAATGTGCAAAGCTCCTGCAGGAATTCCTCTTCAATGTGGTCACTGCACAGAGCAGCAAGGCAGAGATGGAGAACAGCTCTCAGATGCTTGATCTGAGAGGCAGCAGGGTTTAACAGTAGCTCCTACTAATAGTTATTGAGATTGGTAATTCCTAACCAATTCAGTTAGGAGATATCAATGGGATATCAAGAGCTCTTTCTTACCTGTGGAGAAGGACCTGGGAGTCCTGGTGGACAACAAGTTCTGCATGGATCAGCAATGTGTCCTGGGGGGCCAAGAAGGCCAATGGGATCCTGGGGTGCATTCAGAGCAGTGTGGCCAGCAGGGAGGTTCTCCTCCCCCTCTACTCTGCCCTGCTGAGGCCACACCTGGAATACTGCATCCAGTTCTGGGCTCCCCAGCTCAGGAGGGACAGGGATCTGCTGGAGAGAGTCCAAGGGAGGGCTCCAAGGATGCTGAAGGGACTGCAGCACTGCCTGGGGAGGAGAGGCTGAGAGCCCCTGGGGGTGTACAGTCTGGAGAGAAGACGACTGAGAGGGATCTGATCAATGTCTATCAATAGCTGAGGGCTGGGGGTCAAGAGGGAGGGGACAGGCTCTGCTCAGTTGCACCCTGGGATAGGACAAGGGGCAATGGTTATGATCTACAGCACAGGAGGATCCACCTCAGCATGAGAAGCAACTTCTCTACTGTGAGGGTCCCAGAGCCCTGGAGCAGGCTGCCCAGAGAGGTTGTGGAGCCTCCTTCTCTGGAGGCTTTCAAGACTCATCCAGATGCATCCCTGTGTGACCTGTGCTGGATTCTCTGCTCCTGCTCTGGCGGGGGGTTGGCCTTGAGGATCTCCAGAGGTCCCTTCCAACCCCTAACATCCTGTGAGCCTTTAACCTTGACTATTTTTTCTCTCTCTTAGTAACAACTGTGCAGCCTGAAGAAACAGAAAGCTCTACCACAGAAAGCTCCCTACCAACAGCACCCAGTATTCCTTCTTCTGCAGTCACTACATCAACTGGGACCACAAATCCAACCATAACCTCAAAAATCACAGTTCCAAGGACTTCACCAGCATCACCTCTTGTCACTACCAAGCCAACCACTGGTAGGCTTTTAGTGTTACTCTCTAAAGTAAATAAGAGCAAACCCCCACTCTACACAGAGTTGAGATATCTGCTAGGAAAGCACTGCAAGATGCCTCAACATCCAAGCATAAGGCTCCAAACCATGAAGCAGACAAAGCATGGCTCCAGAAAGGAGCTGGTAAACCAGAAATGTTCACAAGTCTAGATTAAAAGTGTGTGGGAAGAGAGAGAACACAGACACCAGGTTAAAAATACAACCCAAAATCACTTGTGTGACTCAGCTGAGAACACCAGAAGTTCCATAAGCTGAGCAGTGAGCCTCCTCAGCTCCTCTTGGATTTATTAGCTCAGCTTCAGGCACAACAAGATCAGTTCTGCAGCTACAGTCAAGGAGCACCCAGTCTATTTAAGGGACCTGGCCAGGCTGGATCCATGGGCTGAGATCAGTAGAATGAGGTTTAACAAAGCCAGTACCAGGTCCTGCAGCTGGGTCACAACAACCCCATGAAAGCTCCAGGCTTGGGGCTGGAAGGCTGCCCAGCAGTAAAGGACCTGGGAGTGTTGGTTGACAGCTGCTGAGCATAAGCCAGTGTGTGCCCAGGTGGCCAAGAAGGCCACCAGCAGCCTGGCCTGAAGCAGCCATGGTGTGGCCAGCAGGAGCAGGGAACTGAGTGTGCCCCTCTGCTGGGCACTGATGAGGTCACACCTTGAGTACTGGGCTCAGTTTTTGGCCCCTCACTTCAAGGACATTGAGGGCTGGAGCCAGTCCAGAGAAGGGCAACAAAGCTGGGGAAGGGTCTGGAGACCAGGGCTGGGGAGGAGCAGCTGAGGGAGCTGGGGTTGTGTAGCCTGGAGATGAGGAGGCTGAGGGAGACCACGTTGCTCTCTACAGCTCCCTGAGAGGAGGCTGCAGTGAGGTGGTGGTTGGGGTCTTCTCCTTAGTCTCAGGTGATAGGAGGAGAGGAAATGGCCTGCAACTGTTCCAGGGTGAGGTTGGAGAGGAGGAAAATTGCCCTTGCTGCAGGAGTGGTCAGGGATTGGCAGAGGCTGCCCTGGGAGGCGGTGGAGTCTCATCCCTGGGGGCATTCAAGACGTGTGACCATGGCACCTGGGGCCATGGTTTGATGGCCATGCTGGGGTTGGGTTGGTGGTTGGACTGGATGACCTTAGAGGACTTTTCCAACCCAAACAAACTCTCTGAGCCTGTGATGTCATTAAGCTTTGCACTGCCACTTACAGACAGCTGAACCTGTGGCTGATTGGGAAGCTAGGAACAGCCAAGGAAATTGTCATTTGGGCAAAGCCCCCTAAAGACTTCAGCCAACAACTGACAACAAAGCCAGAGGTTTAGAAATAGAAAACAAAGTCATCCAACAGAGGGGAAAGAGAGCAAATGGGAACAAGGAAAGACATGGGACAGGAGAAAACTAATGTGGAGAGAGAACAAAATGGCACACTCCTGAGAGGATGACACAGAACAATTAACACAGGAAACACAAGGGTGAAAGCTGAGTCCCTGGGCTATGGGTGGCTCCTTCATCACTTACCTGGGTTTAATGATCCAATTAATCGATTCCTCACAATCTGTCCTTTGCCTTTGCTCCACCAGAGCATACAACAACAGTTCTGCACACAGCAAGCATGGCTACAACCACCACTCCCCCTGCCAGGACCACCTCAGCTGAGAGAGCCACAACCCCCACCCCCAAGCCCACACCTCCTGCCTCATCAACTCCTGCTGCAACAGAGACAGAACAAGTGAGGTTCCCCACATCAGCCTTTAAGACCACCATCCAAAAGGAAACAGCCACCTCAGTACCTACCCAAACCACGTCTCAGACCACAACTGCCAGCGAGCCTCAACTAACAACAGGAGGTAAACATCGCCTCCTGGTATCTGCCAGGTGATGCCACCACTCACAAGACACAGGCCAATGTGTTGCTTATGAAAACCCAAGCAACTCTTCCTAGCTGTCTTACCATTAGAGAGACAGGGATCCACCAGAGAGAGGCCAGCAGAGGGGCCTGGAGCAGCTCTGGGAGCAGCAAAGGCTGAGAGCCCTGGGGCTGAGAGCCTGCAGAAGAGCAGCCCCAGAGGGCAGCTGAGCAATGCTCAGCAAGAGCTAAAGGAGCTGTGGGGGGCAAGAGGCTGGCCCCAGGCTCTGCTCAGTGGTGCCCAGGGACAGAACCAGGGGCAATGGGCACAAACTGGAACCCAGAAGGCTCCACCTAAACATTGCAAACAGATAGGAAAGCCTTGAGCACAGCCCTGTGAGGAGAGGCTGAGGGAGCTGGGGTTGCTTAGCCTGGAGAAGAGGAGGCTCAGGGGAGACCTCATTGCTCTCTCCAACTCCCTGAAGGGAGGTTGTAGCCAGGAGGGGGTTGGTCTCTTCTCCCAGGCAATCAGCACCAGAACAAGAGGACACAGTCTCAAGCTGTGCCAGGGGAGGTTTAGGCTGGAGGTGAGGAGAAAGTTCTCCCCTGAGAGAGTCATTTGCCATTGGAATGTGCTGCCCAGGGAGGTGATGGAGTCCCCATGGCTGGAGGTGTTCCAGAGGGGATTGGATGTGGCACTTGGTGCCATGGTCTAGTCAGGAGGTCTGTGGTGACAGGTTGGACTGGATGATCTCTGAGGTCTCTTCCAGCCTTGTGATTCTGTGAAAGGACCTGGATCACTGAGGAAGTGTTATAAAAATGGCAATTTCTGTGTCTTGCCAGTGGAGTAAGCTTCTAAAATCTAATTATCACCTTAAACCTAATATTTCTCTTCCACACATCCTCCAAATTCAGGCAAAATCTCTCTGTGCTTCCAAGGGAGTTGCTGAAAAGCCCCAGGTGGCAGGGTGCATGTTCCCCCCAGGCACTGTAACCAAGACTCCCCAAAATAGATATTCAAAGCAGGAAATTAGCCCTCAGGGTGCTCCACATGCCAACGAGGAGAGTCCCCTCTGAGGCTGCATGACAATGTGAGGAGCCAGGCCAGCAGCTGGCACCAGAGACTGGGACAGTGTGCAGGGGACAGTCTCCTATGGGGGGCAGGCAGATCTGCACTGCCTCCAAGCCCATGCAGCTCCCACAAAGTGCTGCTGGGCTGCACATACCTGGGGCTTCTTGTGGCAGCCATGAAAGCTTCCTCTGAAGAAGTATCACCACCCACTTGCAGAACCTCTCCAGCTCCCAGCCACTGCTAACTTTAAGAACCTCTCCAGCTCCCAGCCATTGCTGACATCCTTTCTTCTTCACTTCACAGAGACTGAGGGAACCCAGTCAACCACCCTGCAGCAGCAGGCCTCAGCAGGTGAGTGACAGGAAGCTGCAAGGTGCTCCTGAGCTAAGACTCTGCTTCACATACCCCAGCCCTTGCAGGAGATGTTCTTGTCCAGCCTGGAGTGCCTTGGAGGGGAGGCATGCACACCAGAGAGGGTCTGCTTGCCTCAGGAGCTCCAGGAAGAGGCAGAGGGTGCTGAGTTGTCAGAGGGCACCCTTCAGGCCCAGTCCTTAGCCTGTATTGTTTTTATTCTTCCCTCTTGCTCAGCAAGACTCACTGGGGGCCAGCCCTGCAGTTCTTCCCCCATCATACCACGGAGCTTCTGGCGGGGAATTGCCTTCCTCCTTTGCATTTTCCTCTTGCACTGCCCCCCTCGGTCAACTTGTGCTTTTCTCTCTTCAGTCACCCAAAGATCACCAACAGAGCCACAGCAACAGCTCAGCACACAGAAGACCACCCCTGCCACATCCCCCAGCAGCACCACTGGCCCCGTCAGCCGCCCCACGGGCCCCGTCAGCAGCCCCGAAGTCCCACCGACAAGGATATCTCCAAGCCCTAGCTCTCTACCAGCCACCTCAGCCTCAACTTCCTCTTCCCCCTCCTCGACTGTGTCCTCAACATCATTGAGACCTGGTAAGGCTCCTTCCTGCCCTTCCCTGATGCTCTGCCTCCTCCTTCCAGCTCCCTCCATTCTCTCCTGAGCAGCACATCCCACGCAGGTTCCGGCTTTGGTACTGGCTCTCAGTTCCCATTGCTCTTACCACAGGGCTCCTGGGATCCAGGCAGGTCCCAGGACTGCCCACCCAAGTGCCCTCCTTCCTTGTCACTTCAGGGCTTTGGCTGAGGGGCACGAGGCTGTCTCAGGGTGCAGACACCTGTGGGCTTCTCCCTTACAGCTGGCAGAGACAAGCTAAGCTGGGCACCCTCCCCCTGCAGCAGTGCTCTGAGAAAGAAGAGTGAGGGGAGCAGAAGGCAGTGAAACTGGGAACTTGTCTCCACTTTATACCTCAGGACAGTTTGGGGTGAGGGAGCACAAGGCATAGCCTCCATCCCAGGCATGCCCAGGCCCTGGCACACCCACAACAAGTGCAGGTCAACAGATGCCACCTCCTTGGCCAGGGCTGCCCCTGGGTGCAAGAGGGTCACCAGTGGAGGGTGGGCAAGAAGGTGCACACTCAGCTCCAGGCTGCAGTTCTCCCTTTCAGACCTCTTGGGCACCACATGCTCAGGCTGCCTTGGTGCTGAGCAGGACAACCTCCTCTGAGGAGATGCCACAGCCTGCTTTGCCTAGAACCTTCCCAAGACTCAACCATTCTTTTCTCTCCTCCCTTTCTTTGTAGCAAGGGAGCCAACCAGAGCTCAGACTCCAACTAGTAAAGTAGTAACAGGTGAGTGCTCTGGTCAGGAGAGAGTGAGAGTCACCCATGTCTGCCCCTTCAGGAGCCTCAGCTGGCCCATGGATGCTTTCCAACACAGTCTGCAGCAGGCAAACTGCAGGCTGGCAGCCCCTGCAACCACACACCAAGCCAGAACCATCCCTTGCCCCTCGAGAGCTCCAGCAGGAACAGGGACAGGCTGCTACAGAACAGCCTTCCAAACCATCACCAGCCTGCGAATCAGAAGCAGCAGGATGGGATGGGACACGTGGGGGCTACAGCCCCACGTATTCAGGTTTAAGCCAATCAAAACAAGTGGGAGTCAGCTCTACCCCAGACCTGCCCACAGCATACATCTCCTGTGACCCCACCACCCTTGGCTGACCTCTGCTTTCCTCCTGGCAGCCTCCACCCAGGAAAGGACAACCAAGACACAGCCTCTGCCACCTCTCACCACTCACAGGACCACCTCCAGCACCGCTGCCAGCACCACCTCCAGCACCACTGCCTCCAGACAGGCAATCTCCACCAGCAGCTCACAACTGCCTCTCACAAGGACATCTCCAAGGCCCAGCTCTGCTCCTGCCCCCAGCAGCACTCTCAGCACCCACCTCACCTCTCCCACCACTGCCACACTCTCCTCCACGGCAGCCACAAACAGCAGCCCCAAGCCTACACCTACCACCCTGAGGCCCAAGGCCTCCTCCACACCAACAACTGCTCCAACACAGCCTCCTGCAGCAGAGTCCTCTGCAGCCTCCACTGCCAAAACCAGCACAGTGCCATGGGCAGCTGCTTCTGCTTCCTCAGCTGTGTCCTCAGCATGGCCAAGCTCCTCACAGCCTGGTAAGGCTCCCTCCTGCCCTTCCAGCTGCTCCTGCCTGCTCTTCACAGCCCTCTCCCCTCCATCCTTCCTTCCTGTCTAGCAGCACAGGCAGCTCAGGCTGTTGTTTTGACTCCTGTTCTCTGCTCCTCTTTCCATTGCCTTGCTGCTTGGCTGTGGCTGCTTTGGCATGGCCCTGGGCACAGCTCTGTGACATGGATCCTGCCCAGCCTCTCTGGGGGCAGCAGGTGGATGCTGTCTGTGTTCCATGAGTGGGAGACACCCACATGCCAAGAGGCTTCTCTGGCAGAAAGAGAAGGACACTGCTGGGTTGCTGAGCAGCAGCATTCAGGTTCTTTCCCTTAGTTTCTGGAGGGAAGCCTGATGGGAGGTTGAGGGCAGGAGACAGAGCCCCACTCCTGCCCCTCTTGACAGGGCTGGCAAGACTCTGCCTTGCCTGTCCCTGTCCCCAGCACAGGCCTTCTGCACACCTCCTTTACCTTCCCCTCTTGGCCTCCCACCCTCACTCAACCTCTGCTTTCCTCCTGGCAGCCTCCACCCAGGAAAGGACAACCAAGACACAGCCTCTGCCACCTCTCACCACTCACAGGACCACCTCCAGCACTGCTGCCAGCACCACCTCCAGCACCACTGCCTCCAGACAGGCAATCTCCACCAGCAGCTCACAACTGCCTCTCACAAGGGCATCTCCAAGGCCCAGCTCTGCTCCTGCCCCCAGCAGCACTCTCAGCACCCACCTCACCTCTCCCACCACTGCCACACTCTCCTCCACAGCAGCCACAAACAGCAGCCCCAAGCCTACACCTACCACCCTGAGGCCCAAGGCCTCCTCCACACCAACAACTGCTCCAACACAGCCTCCTGCAGCAGAGTCCTCTGCAGCCTCCACTGCCAAAACCACCACAGTGCCATGGGCAGCTGCTTCTGCTTCCTCAGCTGTGTCCTCAGCATGGCCAAGCTCCTCACAGCCTGGTAAGGCTCCCTCCTGCCCTTCCATCTGCTCCTGCCTGCTCTTCCCAGCTCTCTCCCCTCCATCCTTCCTTCCTGTCTAGCAGCACAGGCAGCTCAGGCTCTTGTCTTGGTACCTGTGCTCTGCTCCCATTCCCATGGCCTTAGTGCTTTGCCATGATCACTTTGCTGTGGCCCTGGGCACAGCTCTGTCCCTCAGAGCCTGACAGCCTGTGTGGGAGGGTGTTACAGGAGGGGCCTAACTTACAAATGGCATGGCAAGTATGGGTGTTAATGCAAATGGTAATCACTGCCATGAGCATGGGAAAATGCCCAAGCCATATTAACTGGGACTGCTGCATGGTCTGAGCATCCCTTGGGAGGGGGGATCTGCAGTGTTTAGGCAGTAGAACAATTTCAACAATTCTATGAAACCAGGAGGAAACAACAGAAACCAACCTGATCTCCTTCACTGCCCAGGTCAGTGCCTGGTGGCTGTGGGCAGGCTGTGGATGTGGTCTGCCTGGGCTTCAGCAAGGCCTTTGACACAATCCCCCACAGCAAGCTCCTGGCCAAGCTGTCAGCCCCTGGCTGGGACAGCAGCACTCTGAGCTGGGTTAGGAACTGGCTGGAGGCTGAGCCCAGAGAGTGGTGGTGAATGGTGCCACAGCCAGCTGGCAGCCAGGCCCCAGTGGTGTGCCCCAGGGAGCAGTGCTGGGCCCCAGCCTGTTCAATGTCTTCAGTGATGATCTGGATGAGGGCATGGAGTCCATCAGCAGTGAATTTGCAGATGGCACCAAGCTGGGGGCAGAAGTTGATCTGCTGGAGGGCAGAGAGGCTCTGCAGAGGGACCTGGACAGGCTGGACAGAGGCCAAGGGCAGGAGACTGAACACATCCAAGTGCCAGGGGCTGCACATTGGCCACAGCAACCCCAGGCAGTGCTCCAGGCTGGGGGCAGAGTGGCTGAGAGCAGCCAGGCAGAGAGGGACCTGGGGGTACTGGTTGATGGTAGGCTGAACAGGAGCCTGCAGTGTGCCCAGGGGGTCAAGAGGGCCAATGGCATCCTGGCCTGCAGCAGGAACAGTGTGGCCAGCAGGAGCAGGGAGGTCATTGTGCCCTGTGCTCAGCACTGGTTAGGCCACACCTGGAGTCCTGTGTCCAGTTCTGGGCCCCTCAGTTTAGGAAAGATGTTGAGCTGCTGGAAGGTGTCCAGAGAAGGGCAACAAACCATGGCACCAAGGGCCTCATCCAGGCTCTTCCTAAACACCCCCATGGATGGGGACTCCACCACCTCCCTGGGCAGCACATTCCAATGGCCAATCTCTCTTACTGGGAAGAATTTCTTCCTAACCTCCAGCCTAAACCTCCCCTGGCAGCCTGAGACTGTGTCCTCTTGTTCTGGTGCTGGCTGCCTGGGAGAAGAGCCCAACCCCCACCTGGCTACAACCTCCCTTCAGGGACTTGGAGAGAGCAATGAGGTCTCCCCTGAGCCTCCTCTTCTCCAGGCTAAGCAACCCCAGCTCCCTCAGCCTCTCCTCACAGGGCTGTGCTCCAGACCCCTCCCCAGCTTTCTTGCCCTTCTCTGGACTCCTTCCAGCAGCTCAACATCTTTCCTAACCGGAGGGGCCCAGAGCTGGACACAGGACTCAAGGTGTGGCCTAACCAGTGCTGAGCACAGGGCAGAATGAGCTCCCTGCTCCTGCTGGCCACACTGTTCCTGATGCAGCCCAGGATGCCATTGGCCCTCTTGGCCCCCTGGGCACACTGCAGGCTCATGTTCAGCCTCCCATCAACCAGCACCCCCAGGTCCCTCTCTGCCTGGCTGCTCTCAGCCACTCTGCCCCCAGCCTGTAGCACTGCCTGGGGTTGCTGTGGCCAATGTGCAGCCCCTGGCACTTGGATGTGTTCAATCTCCTGCCCTTGGAGATTCAACTGAGCCAACAGGGCGACTGAAGGCAGCACAGAGTTGCCCAGTGTGAAGGGGCTCTGCCAGGCTGTGGCCACAAAAGGCAGCAACATAGGCCTGGCCAGGCAGGAGCAGTGGCCTCACACATGCCCTTACCCCAAAGCAGGGGTGTTCACCACACATGCATGGTCCTGTCCCCTGTGCCCCTTTGCCTGCCTTACCCTGACTCCTGCAGACAGGAGGGGGACCATTGCCCAGACACATCAGGGTCTGTCTGCATTTGTGCTGGGGCCCTTTGGCCTTACCATGACAGAGGGATCAGGTCACTCCTGTCCCTGTTTGCTTGAGGCAGGTAAGCACAGCTGGAGAGGCTCCTCTTCCAGGTGCCTGTCGTGGAGCATCCTTCAGGCACTGTCCTTGTCCCTCTTCAGAGCAGAAGCTGGGGGGGAGGCTTTGGCCAGAGCCCCCAGTCCTTCTTGCCCCACAACACTCAGTGTGGCAAAACTCCACAACTCCTGTACCTGACCCCAGCACAGGCCTTCTGCACACCTCCTTTACCTTCCCCTCTTGGCCTCCCACCCTCACTCAACCTCTGCTTTCCTCCTGGCAGCCTCCACCCAGGAAAGGACAACCAAGACACAGCCTCTGCCACCTCTCACCACTCACAGGACCACCTCCAGCACCGCTGCCAGCACCACCTCCAGCACCACTGCCTCCAGACAGGCAATCTCCACCAGCAGCTCACAACTGCCTCTCACAAGGGCATCTCCAAGGCCCAGCTCTGCTCCTGCCCCCAGCAGCACTCTCAGCACCCACCTCACCTCTCCCACCACTGCCACACTCTCCTCCACAGCAGCCCCAAACAGCAGCCCCAAGCCTACACCTACCACCCTGAGGCCCAAGGCCTCCTCCACACCAACAACTGCTGCAACACAGCCTCCTGCAGCAGAGTCCTCTGCAGCCTCCACTGCCAAAACCACCACAGTGCCATGGGCAGCTGCTTCTGCTTCCTCAGCTGTGTCCTCAGCATGGCCAAGCTCCTCACAGCCTGGTAAGGCTCCCTCCTGCCCTTCCAGCTGCTCCTGCCTGCTCTTCCCAGCCCTCTCCCCTCCATCCTTCTTTGTCTCCATCAGTCCTTTGTAAACCACACCTAGCCTGTGCCTCTGTTTCAGACCTTAACCCTTCCTGCTGCCTGAGGCCAGGCTGGCATCTGGTGCAGTGCTGGGCCTGGTTGTGGCTCTGGCTGGGATGGAGCCCATGTTGGCTGCTGGCAGTTTCCCAAGCACCATTGCTCAGTCTGGCTGCACACTGGCCACTGGTGGGAGGTGGTCAGCAGCTACCTCTGCATCTCATGGGTGCTGCTTTCTCTGCTTTGCCTTTGGTTTCTCCACTTCTACACATGTCCTGTTTCTGGCCCCCTGGAGCTCTCTCTGCTCTTGCACTGCTCATGCTCTCCTCACTCCCACGGAGGGGCACTCAGCAAGTGGCTGTGTGGACAGGCAGAATTCCACCAGGGTCAACCCACCCCTGACTGCCATGGCTGGGTCAGAGCAGGATGGGGAAGCTTAGGAAAGGACCCAGAAGTCCTCTCCCTCCCCTCTTGGCTCCCACCCTCAGTCAACCTCTGCTTTCCTCCTGGCAGCCTCCACCCAGGAAAGGACAACCAAGACACAGCCTCTGCCACCTCTCACCACTCACAAGACCACCTCCAGCACCGCTGCCAGCACCACCTCCAGCACCACTGCCTCCAGACAGGCAATCTCCACCAGCAGCTCACAACTGCCTCTCACAAGGACATCTCCAAGGCCCAGCTCTGCTCCTGCCCCCAGCAGCACTCTCAGCACCCACCTCACCTCTCCCACCACTGCCACACTCTCCTCCACGGCAGCCCCAAACAGCAGCCCCAAGCCTACACCTACCACCCTGAGGCCCAAGGCCTCCTCCACACCAACTGCTGCAACACAGCCTCCTGCAGCAGAGTCCTCTGCAGCCTCCACTGCCAAAACCAGCACAGTGCCATGGGCAGCTGCTTCTGCTTCCTCAGCTGTGTCCTCAGCATGGCCAAGCTCCTCACAGCCTGGTAAGGCTCCCTCCTGCCCTTCCAGCTGCTCCTGCCTGCTCTTCACAGCCCTCTCCCCTCCATCCTTCCTTCCTGTCTAGCAGCACAGGCAGCTCAGGCTGTTGTTTTGACTCCTGTTCTCTGCTCCTCTTTCCATTGCCTTGCTGCTTGGCTGTGGCTGCTTTGGCATGGCCCTGGGCACTGCTCTGTGACATGGATCCTGCCCAGCCTCTCTGGGGGCAGCAGGTGGATGCTGTCTGTGTTCCATGAGTGGGAGACACCCACATGCCAAGAGGCTTCTCTGGCAGAAAGAGAAGGACACTGCTGGGTTGCTGAGCAGCAGCATTCAGTTCTTTCCCTTAGTTTCTGGAGGGAAGCCTGATGGGAGGTTGAGGGCAGGAGACAGAGCCCCACTCCTGCCCCTCTTGACAGGGCTGGCAAGACTCTGCCTTGCCTGTCCCTGTCCCCAGCACAGGCCTTCTGCACACCTCCTTTACCTTCCCCTCTTGGCCTCCCACCCTCACTCAACCTCTGCTTTCCTCCTGGCAGCCTCCACCCAGGAAAGGACAACCAAGACACAGCCTCTGCCACCTCTCACCACTCACAGGACCACCTCCAGCACCGCTGCCAGCACCACCTCCAGCACCACTGCCTCCAGACAGGCAATCTCCACCAGCAGCTCACAACTGCCTCTCACAAGGACATCTCCAAGGCCCAGCTCTGCTCCTGCCCCCAGCAGCACTCTCAGCACCCACCTCACCTCTCCCACCACTGCCACACTCTCCTCCACGGCAGCCCCAAACAGCAGCCCCAAGCCTACACCTACCACCCTGAGGCCCAAGGCCTCCTCCACACCAACAACTGCTGCAACACAGCCTCCTGCAGCAGAGTCCTCTGCAGCCTCCACTGCCAAAACCACCACAGTGCCATGGGCAGCTGCTTCTGCTTCCTCAGCTGTGTCCTCAGCATGGCCAAGCTCCTCACAGCCTGGTAAGGCTCCCTCCTGCCCTTCCCAGCTCTCTGCCTTCCATCCTTGCTCCCTGTTTAGCAACTCAGGCCACTCAGGATTTGGGTTTTTTGGTGCCTCTCTTCCTCTCCCCTCTCCTTTGGCCTTGGTGCTGTGCTGTGGGCCTGGGCACAGCTCTCCCCCCTGACGCCTGAGCAGGCTCTCTGGGGGCAGCAGGTGGTACTTGTCCCTTCCCTCGAGGGGGACATGCACCTGCAGAGAGGTTCCCTCCCAGGGAGAGGCAAGCAGAGCATTCAAGTGCTCTCCCTTCTCTTTATGGTGAAGTTGGATGGGGAGGCTTAAGTGCAGGAGCCCACATCCCACTGCTCCCTCTCACCCCACAAGCCTCAGTGCAGCCAGGTGCTGCCTTGCCTGCAGGTGCCTCTGGCTTGGGGATCCCCCTGACCTCCTTTCATCCTCCTCCTTGCCCTCAGTCAACCTCTGCTTTCCTCCTGGCAGCTTCCACCCAGGAAAGGACAACCAAGACACAGCCTCTGCCACCTCTCACCACTCACAAGACCACCTCCAGCACCGCTGCCAGCACCACCTCCAGCACCACTGTCTGGAGGGAGAGCAGCCTGGCCAGCAGCACAGGAGTGCCTCCCACAAGGGCCTCTGCAAACCCCAGCTCCACCAGCAGCTCACAACTACCTCTCACAAGCACATCTCCAAATCCCAGCTCTCCTCCTGCCCCCAGCAGCACTCTCAGCACCCACCTGACCTCTCCCACCACTGCCACACTCTCCTCCCCAGCAGCCCCAACCACCAGCTCGATTCATGCCCTGCTGTCCCTCACTACTTCCACCGCTGTCTCTCCTCAGACCACTCCATACTTTCCCTCCCCAAACACCACCCTTACTCCACAGGGCCAAACCTCCTCCTTGGTAGTTCCTACCAGCATCTCTGCCAAGTCCACCCCAGCTTTAATCCCAGCTGTTTTATCTACCACCATGACTTCTGCTCCCAGTGTTATCACTACTGCCTCTACAGAGGCCATGGGCAGGACCCCTCTGCAGACCACCACATTGAGCACCACGCGCACCACCTCCTCTCCTCTCACCTCCAGGCTTTCCACTGTTTTGTCTCCTGCTGCATCCTCAGCAGTGCCACAAGGTAAGGGAGCTCCATATCATCTCCTCTGTCATGCTTGGGTTTTACTTCTTTTCACAGGATCAGAATGGTAGGGCTTGGAACCTGAAAAGATCAGTGAGTCCATCCCCCCGCCAGAGCAGGATCAGCCAGGGCAGGTCACACAGGAAGACATCCAGGTGAGGGTGGAAAGTCTCCAGAGGAGACTCCACAACCTCTCTGGGGCAGCCTGCTCCAGGGCTTCAGCACCTCCTCTGCTTCAGCACCTCCTCTGCTTCAGCTTGCCCCCAGTGCCCCTTGTCCTCTCACTGGACATCCCTGAGCAGAGCCTGACTCTGTCCTCCCCACACTGCCCTGCACATCTTTATCACCAGGAATGAGGTCACCTCTCAGGCTCCTCTGCTCCGAGCCAAAGAGCCTCAGCTCCTGTCCTCATCAGGGAGATGTTGTGCTCCCTTCAGCATCTTTGTGGCTGGACCCTCTCAAGCAGTTCCCTGGGGTCCCTCTTGAGCTTTCAGGGGTGGCTGAATTTGTACCTCACCTATTCCCTGGTCTGAGACCATGGGTGTTTGGCTCCATCTTTTCTTTCTCTCCTTTCTGCAGAGCAGTTGTCTGAAGTCTTTGGTTTCAGAACAACAGCTTCCTGCTCTGCACCACCAAGTGTGAGTTCAGGGGGCTGACAGGGACAGCCACAGCAGTTTGGGTTTCAGTCTTAAAATCCCAGCAAAGGATGAAGGATCCTTTCCTTCCGAGGAGCTTCCCCTGCTGCCCTCCTGTGAGCTCTGCCATGCTTCTCCTGCACACTGCAGCACGCTGTGCTGTCTCCCCTGCAGGATCCTCTTCTCTCAGGTTTCAAGGGGCTGTGCTGCTTTTGGCTCCTGTGCAGAACCAAACCCAAGTACACTTTGACCAACCAAACACCACATGGGCAAATTCTGCCCAGGTTCAGGTAAAGGGGGGCACAGAAGGCAGCTGCTCTGTGGTTTTAACTGCAGCTGTCCTGCTGCAAGATCTAGAGGAGCACAGCTGTGGGTGCACAGGAGACACCTACACGTTTCCAGCTGTATTGTCTGTAGGCAGCAGAGGCCTCCTTCCTAGAGCCATTGAGAGAAGCAAGGCAGGCAGCTTTCATCCAGCACTTCCTGGGATTGCTGCTGAGGGGAATCCCATCAATGCTGAGCACTGCTTCAAGGGTGGGGGTCAGGAGGATGGGGCCAGGCTTTGTTCAGTGGTGCCCAGTGACAGGACAAGGGGTGACAGCCACAAACCTGAACATCAGAAGTTCCAGCTAAAGGTGAGGAGGAACTTCTCCAACATAAGGGTGGAGGAGCCCTGGAGCAGGCTGCCCAGAGAGGTTGTGGAGGCTCCTTCTCTGGAGACTTTCCAAACCCATCTGGACGTGTTCCAGGTGACCCTGCCTTGGCAGGAGGGTTGGACCTGGTGACCTCCAGAGGTCCCTCCCAACCTCTACCATTCTGTGATTCCATCATTTTGTCTTTTTACTTTTGCCAGGGCCCTGCAGAGAACACAGCTATGAAGAAACAATCACTTACAGAGGCTGCTCCACCAACGTCACTCTAAGCCGCTGTGAAGGCTCCTGCCCGTCCTCCACACAGTAAGGGTGGCTCAGGGACTCTGCACTACTGCACAGGGTCTTTGTCTCACTGGGGCAGAGCTGTTGGGTAACTACTGCTCCTCTAACACAGGGACAAACGTTTTAGGGCAACAAAGCTGGGGAGGGGTCCGGAGAACAGGGCTGGGGAGGGGCAGCTGAGGGACCTGGGGGTGTTCAGTGTGGAGGAGGCTGGGGCAGACCTCAGTGCTCTCTACAGCTCCCCAAAAGGAGGTTGCAGTGAGGTGGGGGTTGGGCTCTTCTCCCTAGTCTCAGGGGATAGGAAGAAAGGAAATGGCCTGAAATGGTGCCTGGGGAGGGCTAGGTTGGAGAGGAGGAAAAATTCCTTTGCTGCAAGAGTGGTCAGAGGCTGCCCAGGGCGGTGGTGGAGTCCCCATCCCTGGAGGTGTTCAAGAACCCTGTGGCCATGGCACTCTGGGACATGGTTTAAAGGCCATGATTAGGTTGATGGTTGGACTCCATGATCTTAAAGTGAAACAATTCTGTGTGGCTGGCCTCTACCCAGCAACACAACAGTGTCACTCAGACTCCAAACAGCTGCTTTCAAACAGCCAAGGCAAAAAAGAGTTACACCTCCTGAACACCCAGCGGCAGTGCAGCTGTCTCCTGCTGGTGTAACCGGGGATGCTCTGTAGTCACCAGTGAGCTGTCCCCTGTGCAGTGCTGCTGGCTCACCCAGAGCCTCTTCAGACAGGGAAGGGATGCTTCAGTAAAGCTGAACTCACCACAGCACCATTCCAGAGCTCAGCTCTCTGGGGGGAAAAGACATTAAAAATCACACTGGTGAGATTCCCAACGAACCAAATTACTTCCAGGACAGGAAGGTGAGGGTTGGGCTTTTGTCATAACTCATTTCAGTGAATCCTGGAGCCAAAAGCTGCTCCCTTCAGAGTGACTGCAGGTGGCCCCCAGCACAGTGAAAACCAAGCAAGTGACTTTGTGGGTGGAGTTCTGAAGAGGGCTGTGAAGCCTGGGGGAAGCTCTCTGAGTTATGAAGGTTCATCACTATCAGGAAGAAAGTTGTGGTTAAAACTGCTTTGTTTCAGTTGAACCCAAGGAGCCTTTTCTTCCCTTTACAGAGGCTTGTACAAATCTGTTTTCCCATCCCTCTCTTGTTCCTGCACCTGAATTCTACCCAACATTTACACAGCTTCCCACTGACAGAAAGGGATAGGAGCAGGTCCAGCAGCACAGCAGCTGAACAGTCAGGCAAACAGCAGCCTAACAACAGCTGCACAACCAGGAGAGAACCTGCCCCTCATCTGCCTGTCAGCTATGGCTTCACCAGCCCATGCTTCATTCCTGCTAATTCAGCTGCTCCTGACCTCACAACAGCCCAGACCTGGCACTCCTCAATCATCAGCTGGGGTTCTGGTGCTAACAGCTCAGAGAAGGAGATTTGCCTTGCTCCAGAGGCTGTGCAAGAGACACAGAGAGTTGAGCATCTTTGTTGGCAGCCCAGAGCAGAGGCCTTGTGCAAACCACAAGCAGTGCAGTGCCCAGCCTTAAAAACACTGAAAGATGGCAATCCCTGGGTGAGTGGCAGGGAGATCGAATCCTCTTTGCTCTCCAGCCTTAAGAGCTGGAAGCACAGCCTCAAAAAGGCAGGCAGCAGCTCAGGACACCTACCTCCTGCAGCAGTCCTCAAGAGAAGCTGAAGCAGAGCCATGTGCTGTGCTGTGCTGTTTGTAGTTCTGTAGCTGGCAGAAGCCTTAAGCTCCGAAGGCTCTGCTCATTCCTCTGAGCATTCCACATTCCAGCACCTGGAAACCTGCATCCCAGCCCTGAGTGCTCCTCCCTCTCTTCCCAACAGGTTCGACGTGCAGACGATGATGGTCAACACAACCTGCGGCTGCTGTGCGCCGCAGCTGCTCCTGAAGCAGAGGATCCAGCTCCCGTGCCAGGACCCAGACAACCCTGGCAGAAGGCTCAGCACAGAACTGGTTCTGTTGAAGGGCTGTGTGTGCAAGGCTGACAGCTGCCCACACTAGGCCAGGCCTGCAGCTGCCAGCTGGTTTTCGTTCACCACCGATCACCCTTCAGTACGTCACAGCCACCGCTGCTGGCTGGCAGAGCTCCTGGTACCACCTGGGCAGGGCGGCCTCGCAGGGGTCTTCCTGAGCAGCTACCTGGAGTGCCAATGCAATTAACTGAGAAATTATTGCTGATCAGGAGGGGGTTGGGGTGGTGGTGCAGGGCAGGAAAGCCAGAATGGGCATGGGGAGGGAAGGCCATGTCAGATACTGGCCTTGCTCTGGGGAGGGGGTGGAAGCAGAGGGTAAGAACTGGCTGTGCACTGTGCAGCAACTGAAAATTGACTTCTAAATAAAGTAGAAGGAACTGAATTGCCTAATTCCTCATTATTCAACTCAAAATAGTCTGCTAGACTCGCTGCAGCTGGACCAGGGCCCGTGGAACAGCCACTTCACCGAGATGGACAACTGCAGCACCCCATCCCCTTTCCTTCCAAAACAGACACAGCACTTGGGCTTGCCCTCCACACACAGCTGCTGGCAGTAGCAAAGGGCTACACGGACCAAAACCTGGGAGTGAGGCTTCCACTTGCACCCATGAGGGGGTGGACACATGTAGGAACATGAGTAACAGACACAGAGCAGCTTTTGGACCATCCAGAGATTTGCCAACCCTCCTCTGCATGAAAGCACAGCCCCTGGGTGTCTGACAGGACAGAGGCAGCTCACTCAGTGCTGCAGGCTGCTAGCAGGGAGTGCTCCACTGCTGGGATTGCAACTCATCCAAGCAGCTGCAGGGACACAGAAGCTAAAGAGTGCCCAGGTATTGACTGTGCTTTGATGAAGGGTTAGGGAAGCACTGAGAGTCTGAAGCAGATCTGGAAAGCTCAAGGGAGGTTACTGAACAGCAACATCAACTTCTTTGCCAAGCCCAACCTGTGTGGGGCACAGGGGTGTGCTTCACAGCAGCTCACACCAGTCCACTGCAGCATCTGTTCCTGTCCTGACTCTTGGTTAGAGGAAGATTTTACATCGTGGTTGGTTTTGGTTTGGGTCTGGCTGTTTTGTTTTCATACCAAAGTATTTTTAACACAACCAAACACCACCAAAAATCCATAAAGAAACTCACTGTGGGAGCAGAGACCTGCAGATCAGGCAAGACTCAGATGAACACAGCCCAGCTGCAGTTTGGAGAACAGAGGGAATGGATTGAAGCTTGAGGAGGGCAGACTTAGACTGGAGATGAGGAAGAAATCTTGACAGGGAGAGTGGGGAGACACTGGAACAGATTGCCCAGGGAGGCTGAGGATGTCCCCTCCCTGAATGTGTCCAAGGCAACAAGGCTGGTGAGAGGCCTTAAGCACAGCCCTATGAGGAGAGGCTGAGGGAGCTGGGGTTGCTTAGCCTGGAGGAGGTTCAGGGGGAGACCTCATTGCTCTCTCCAACTCCCTGAAGGGAGGTTGGAGCCAGGAGAGGCTTGGTCTCTTCTCCCAGGCACCCAGCACCAGAACAAGAGGACACAGTCTCAAGCTGCACCAGGAGAAGTTTAGGCTCAAAGTGAGGAGAAAGTTCTTCCCAGGAAGAGTAATTGGCCATTGGAATGTGCTGCCCAGGGAGGTGGTGGAGTCCCCATCCCCGGAGGTGTTCAAGAGGGGACTGGATGTGGCACTTGGAGCCATGGTTGAGTTGTCAGGGAGGTGCTGGGCGATAGGTTGGACTTGATGATCTTTGAGGCCTTTTCCAACCTTGTTGATTCTATGGAGGAGGCCTTGAGCAGCCTGGGCTGGTGGGAGGTGTCCCTGCCCACGGCAGTGGAGTTGGGATTGGATGACCTTTAAGGTCCCTTCCAACTGCAGCCATCCTGTGGCTGTCCCACTGCACCCTGACTGCCAACCACTCCAGGCAAGCGCTCTGTCCACTTCCATGCCCCCAGACCATAAAAAAAGGGAGAGTTTGGTTACTGTTCTAATCATTTATTTAATCTTAATACGTTCTTCTGATGAATATAGTCTAATATATAGTCTTCTATATGAAAATTCTCCACTTAGTTTGACAGAACTTTTGTTTTATACAAATAAGACAACCACCATAAATGTTACATACTGGAGTGTAGGTCAAGAATGAAGGTACAGCTACCTGGTTTGCTATTCAGTTATTTTCTTCTCTCTTTTTTTTTTCCTCTCCACATGTCAATGCCTGAAAATACTGTACTTAAAAAAAAAAGAAGAAACAAACCCAAACCAATAACACTGTTTACTGCAGAAATCACTTGTGTCTGCTCGACAGGATACATCACTTTGGTAAGTTAACCATCATTCACACACACACACACACACACAGAAAAAATAAATCATCAAGTATTTTGTCTTTAATTCGTTCACTTCTTTTCTGCTCAGGGCTTGATGGAGCCGACACTGAATACAAAGTGTGAACAATCAGAAGCTTAACACGGTCACCACTGAGAAGACGCTTTTCCCCCCCCTCGCCCCCCTCCTTCCCACGTGTTTGTTTTTGAATGCACATTTTAGCACAGCTTGAACCAAAGCAAAGTGACCTAAAGTCGTGCAGTGTCTCAAGGTGTCCTTTAATGAGGGCGCAGAAGGCGTTCAGCGGGACAGATACACAGCAGGGGCCGGAAGAAATGCAACAGAAGCTCCTCCCTTCTCTCTGCTCCCTTCAGCTCAGCAGAGCTTTAGCACAGCGGCCAACAGCAGGGTTAAGGTAACAGGAGAGCGAACAGACACATGGCATCCAAAGGACAAAACAAACCTAGCCCTCAGCATTCCGCCAGCTGCCCAACCCCACCGCAGGAACTGCTCACCATGATTCCCCAAGACAATGTCTGTGATCAAAGAGCCTTGATTAGCTACTTGAAAGGCCATCAAAGGGCCGATTGTTCCACAGAGCCTCTGCAGAAAGGCCAGGTCCCTAGCCAAGCTTTCACCTCTAACACCCACGGCAACCAGCCCTCGCTGGAAAAACAAACCAAGTGTCTCCCCAAACCCACACACCACAGCCAAGCCCCTGCCTGCTCCTCATCAGCCTTCAGCCAAAGCAAATGAGAATCACCCAGTTCTGTCCTTTAACTCGGAGCACTGAAGAAAACAGCAAGGCCTCCCCAGTCCTGTAGAACCCTGTCCCCTGCTGCGCGCTGGGCAGCCTGACAGGAGCCTCTTTGCCACGGCTTTTCAACCTTACCCTTCACTCAAAGCCTTCACTGCATGAGCTGCTTGGCTGCAACGCCTTGCAGATACCACTATGGGGCTTCCTTTAACCTTGGGGAAATCTTGATTTGAGGTCCACTCCTCACCTTGTCAGCAGCAGCTGATTTCCTTCGCGGTGACCTGCAGCACTCACTGACAACTGCCCACAGCTCCTAACTGCACTGCCTCGCTGCTCTGCTCTGGCAGCCTTTGCTGCACCTCAGGGCTCGAGCAGTGTGAGCCAAAGCTGTGTCCACTTCTGCAGAGGGGCTGTGAACAGTTGATTGATGTGGGACAAGTTACAAAGGCTTTGGTTGTAAAAACCACTGCAGCAAAAGCCAAACGTGACTCATGGGCCTTCTACTCTCAGTCTCAACACAAGTCTTCTGCACCACATTGGGTATTTCTTTCACCAGCACTAACAGGCAGGCAGCTGTCCAGGTATCCATTACTCAAACTCTTGAGTTTTGCCATTACTGTACACTGGGGGAGGGGAAAAAATAATCCTTGTTCAAACATACATTTTCATCTAAAAGGGTGCATGCCTTACAGCCCTTCTAGGGCCCATTTCTTGCCACTTCTCCTTTATACACCACCAGACTCTGCAGTTAGTTGCATCACATCATTAGGACGAGCAGTTGCTAAGTCTGATGGGAAGCAGAGAGAACACAGAACAAAATGCTCAACCTCAGCTGGACTAACAATGAACAAGCATGGACTCACTCACCACCCACCAGAGCAGCTCACCTCCTTACTTGGGGTAAGCAGAAGGACTGGGAACAGCTTGTGTGTTCAATCCACTTTCCAGAGCTCAGAAAGTATTCAGATGCAAAGGATTCCAGGACTGCTGCTTTCAGACTCTGGCCCTGTGGCATTTCTCAAAACCAAAGACTGGTGACACTCAAAGGTTCACTTGAAGCAGATTCAACACACCTGGGAATCTCCCTTCCATCCAGGACAAGACTCGTGGCAACGTTCAACTTGAGACAGTTCTGACTCTACACGAGGAGCTGAACCACCCCTGCTGAGCAGCACCACCTTGGTTTCTTTCAGCTGAGAGCAGAGGGAGTGCCTGCTAAAGGCAGCAAGGCAGAATGTTCTTAGTCACTGCCAGCTGAAGGCCTTGTCACCACATCGAAATCCATTTCCCTTTAACGAGTTGAAAAGCCTGACCTCTGCAAAACAACAAACCCAGAAGGAGCACAAGGCAGCCCTCCCACTCCTTGGGGAGCACATCAATTAAAAGCCTTTTTTTTTTCCTCATGTAAAAAGTCACTTCCCTGTACTGTACATTTTTTTTGTAGTCTCAATTTCAAACAAGGGTCAAGTCCTAATAAGGCAGGGAGCTGGTTAACATTGCAGTACTCAGACAGTGATGTACAAGACATTTATTTGCAGTATGATGACAGTGATATAAATGGGAAAACCAAAACTGACATGGTTAATATTAAAACTGCTCTGACAGCAATTCACATAATCTCTGAGATACAGCTTCTTTACTTGTTCGTAGTGTGAGCCTATACATCTGCAAGAGAACACAACAGAGTGGTTACTTTTGAAGCAGCTGGCCACTAAGGGCATGCAGCCACCTAGGGAAAGCTACCAGCCCCTCTCTTGCTGCTTTGAGATTTCACTAGTAAAGAGACCTCAAGTTCAAACATCCAGAGGCAGCTTTTCCAAACCACATCTCCAAAGCCTGGTGGAGAGTTTCCTTTGTTTCAGCATTTTTATGCTTGGACAGCTTTGTTGGCTTTTTTCTTTAATAGCATGACATTGTGGAGGAGTCTTCAGACTCTACTGCTTCTTCAGGAAACAGGGGACCTACTCTCTGGATACTTACTGTGGCCAGTTCTGGGCCCCTCAATTCAAGAGGGATATTCAGACACTTGAGTGTGTCCAGAGAAGGGCAACAAAGGTGGGGAGGGGTCTGGAGCACAGCCCTGTGAGGAGAGGCTGAGGGAGCTGGGCTTGCTTAGCCTGGAGAAGAGGAGGCTCAGGGCAGACCTCATTGCTCTCTCCAACTCCCTGACGGGAGGTTGTAGCCAGGTGGGGGTTGGTCTCTTCTCCCAGGCAACCAGCACCAGAACAAGAGGACACAGTCTCAAGCTGTGCCAGGGGAGGTTTAGGCTGGAGGTGGGGAGAAAATTCCTCCCAGAAAGTAATTGGTCATTGGAATGTGCTGCCCAGGGAGGTGGTGGAGTCCCCATCCCTGGAGGTGTTCAAGAGGGGATTGGACATGGCACTTGGAGCCATGGTTTAGTTGTCATGAGGTGCTGGGTGATAGGTTGGGCTTGATGATCTTTGAGGTCTTTCCCAACCTTACTGATTCTATGGTTCTACCAAAACATGTCCTTAGTCCTCAGTTAACTTTATTAAGCCTCTTTGAACATGCATGAAGAAAAACATTCTTAACTTTTGTGTTTGTTTCCTTTTCTCTTTTAGCCAATACTCTCTTGTTGATTTCAAGTGCCCAAGGGAAATACACTTCTTGTCCAAGGTACATAAAGCAGCAACATGCCTTATGAGGAGAGGCTGAGAGCCTTGGGGCTGTTTAGTCTGGAGAAGGCAAGACTGAGAGGGGATTTAATAAATGTCTATAAATATCTGAGGGCTGGGGTTCAAGAAGGAGAAGACAGGCTCTTCTCACTTGTACACTGTGACAGGACAAGGGGCAGTGGATGGAAACTACAGCACAGGAGGTTCCACCTCAACATAAGGAAGGACTTCTTCACTGTGAGGGTCACAGAGCACTGAAGCAGACTGCCCAGAGAGGTTGTGGAGTCTCCTTCTGTGGAGCCATTCCAGCCCTGTCTGGATGGGTTCCTGTGTGACCTGTGCTGGATTCTATGGTTCTGCTCTGGCAGGGGTTTGGACTCACTCTCCAGAAGTCACTTCCAAACCCCTAACATCCTGTGATCCCATGAAAGTCTCCAACCTTCAAGAGATGAGCCTCCACAGGCAGTTGAGAACACTGCAATGATCTCTTCCAATAGGTTAAGAATTGCTATGAAGCAGCACCTTACCAAAGTGGGGCAGGACCAGCTGCTGCATTTTGCAGCCACACTTAGCTATTGCAACAGTGACTTTAAGCTAATACCTGCAGGAGTTTGAGAGACACACTTTGATCAAACTAGAGCTTGTGTTTGAGCTGCAGATACTTCCATACCTGTGCCTGGAGGTTGGGTTCGAGGCGCAGCAAGCATCCAATCTGGGTAGTTTTTGTATGGATGATGCCAGCACCAACAAAGTTAGCAGGATTGGGATCTACCTCCTCAAGCAGGGCTGATCCAAAGCCAATGATCTGTGAAAGAAACCCAGAGGGCTTAAGAGATGTGGACAGTGGGACACCAACACCAAGTCTCTATGAGCACAGGCACTGCCAAAACAAGTAGGAGGCCAATTTTTCTTTGAAGTGTTCAAGGCCTTAAAGAATTATCCAACACCTATTTTAATTCCCCAAACTGCTGGAGTGAGAGTGACCCTGACAATGGGTTGTTCCTGGAGGGGGAAAAAAAAAGGTTCCTCTTGAAAACTACTGAGAAATAAGTTAAATTCAACCCAAGTCTCTCCTGGTTTTATTAAAACCATTCCTGGCTTTCAGTAGTCTCTTCTGTTATGCCCAAGGCAGTTCTACAAGTAGCTTTCCTCTGCTCCAATTGGTAATTCTGGTATAATTGAGGCTTGAGGCATCTTCCAGCTCAGTGTTAAGCACTGAATTGGGTGTTTTCTGAAGTAGTTTCAAGAAGTTTCAAGCAGCCTGGCCAGCAATTGAGAGGCGATTCTGGCACTCTGCTCTGCTGAGACCTCACCTGGAGGACTGCATCCAGTTCTGGAGCCCTCAACACAAGAGGGACACAGACCTGATGGCACAGGTCCAGAGCAGGGCCATGAACATGATCAGGGGGATGGAACACCTCTGCTACAAGGGCAGGCTGAAGGAGTTGGGGTTGTTCAGCCTGGACAAGAGAAAGTTCCAAAGAGACCTAATAGCAGCCTTCCAGTAGCCAGCCAGCCTACAAAGAAGGCTGCAGAGGGACTCTTTACAAAGGTCTGCAGTGATAAGACAAGGGGCAAGAGTTTCCAACTAAGATTTAGATTGGATGTTAGGAACAAGTTCTGCACCATGAGGGTGGTGGAACACTGGAACAGGTTGCCCAGGGAGGCAGCTGAGGTTCCATCCCTGGAGATACTCAAATTCAGGCTCAACAAGGCCCTGAGCAACCTGATCTAGTTGAGGATGTCCCTGCTCACTGCAGGGGGGTTGGTCTGAATGACCTTTGGAGGTCCCTTCTCACCCAAACCATTCTATGATTCGATGATTCCAGCTGCTATTGAGGACTGTACCTCATTCAAGCCACACTGAGGCAGTCCACTCAAGGCAGCAGTGCCAAGGGTCTCTTACACCAGCTGGTGTGGGCTGTACTAGGACGCTGTGAGCACCACATAAACCAGGATGCATAAAACATACTGATACCACCACCCTCACATGGTGAATTCAAAGTATCACACTGCCACCCACCTTTGCTTTTGTGATCTCTGCATCCATGGGGTGCTTTGCTTTAAAGATGTTCTGTACTTCTTGTTTTGGGCTGCAAGACAAGGCAAGATGAGCTCGTGGTGTACCACCTGTACTACACACAGCATTGCTGAAGAGCAAACTTTTACATTGGGAGAGTTTGTAACTCACAGGATCAAGTATGGGATAGGGCACTGCACCACCCCCATTCACTGTGTCCCCTTTTCCCTCCTCTGGCCCACCACCTAAGTCCCAATCCCAAGTCCAGACAAAGTCTTACTTGCTCAGTTGCTTCCAACGCTGAAAAAAGTCTTGAGAAGACATCTCTGTGGGCTGGAAAAATTTATTCAGTGTGATGGGTAACTTCACTGAGAGGTTCTGAAATGTTCCACCATACCTGCAGAGGGAATAGAGAGCACATGGTGTGTGCTGCAGTGCCAGCCCACAGCAACCAACCAGCTGAGGACAGACACCAAGGTGGAGCTGTTTGGCTGCAGTCCATCAACATGTCCTGCCGTGAGCCAGCCTAGAGCCAGCTCTGCTGCGGCACTTTCTGCAGCTCAGCCAGGGGCTGCTCCTAGCAGGCAGAAGCTGATGGAGACAGATCCTGCCAAGGGCTGGGCTAAAGAAAGCCTCTGCCTGAGACTTGCTCCTGGGCACACCAAGGCCACTGCCACAGCTTGTGCCACACCTTGAGGGGCAGGAAGGCAGAGGAGGAGCTGTGGGGAGGAGCAGCCAGGACAGGGGACCTTCAAGTGCCCCGCAAGGGATTGCAGCTCACGGATGGCATTTCAGGAGCAAGCTGAAGGATCACCTTCAATGGCTGGTATCCAAAGATGACTCTGTCCCTTCTGTCTTTGGTCCTGATCTCTGTGCTCCAGAATCCAGCCCATGAATGTAATTCCCATCAGCTGCTGAGGCCAGACTGGGACCTCCCCAGTGCCTGCCCCCAGCAGCAGTGGTGCCAACGGTGCTGTCATAGCCATCAGGAGTTGGGATCCATATTGGTCTGTGTCTCTGTCTCCCTTTCACTGCATTGTTCTCATTCCCATCCCAGCTGGTTCGGTTTCTTTCCAACCCCATCAGTCTCTCTCCCTTTTTCCTTTTGGGAAGGTAGAGGAGATCATGGTGGCCAGCCCAGCCCTGCCCCTTGACATGATGTTATTTCTTAGGTACAGCTTTAATCCACTGTTAAATAAATGGCTCTGCTTGGATTTCAACAAAAATGAACTGGCAGAGCTCCTAACGAAGACCTCAGCTTCCAACAAAGTTTTTAATCTCTCTGAAGCACTCATCAAAATGGTGAAAACATCCCTCTAAAAACATACCAGTTTTTAAACTGGTTCTTACTGAAGTAGCAGAACAGAGCCTGGAGATCAGGATTTCCAAAAGGCTGATGTTGATAACAGCACCATTCCAAGTGGATTCTTTACCTCCTCTGGTAACATACAGCTCCATTTTTCAACTAAGTCTACCCAAGAGAGCTCTGCATCCATATTTCACACTTCAGTCATGGGACCAGAACAAGTGTCACATCTTGGACAGCAGCCAGGCAGAGAGGGACCTGGGGGTACTGGTTGACAGCTGAACATGAGCCAGCAGTGTGCCCAGGGTGACAAGAAGGCCAATGGCATCCTGGCCTGCATCACGAATAGCATGGCCAGCAGGAGCAGGGAGGTCATTGTGCCCTGTGCTCAGCACTGGTTAGGCCACACCTTGAGTCCTGTGTCCAGTTCTGGGCTTCTCAGTTTATGAAGGACACAGACTCTTGAATGTGTCCAGAGAAGGGCAATGAGGCTGGGGAGGGGTCTGGAGGACAGGCCTCTAAGGAGAGGCTGAGGGAGCTGGGGTTGCTTAGCCTGGAGAAGAGGAGGCTCAGGGGAGACCTTCTTGCTCTCTCCAACTCCCTGAAGGGAGGTTGTAGCCAGGTGGGGGTTGGTCTCATCTCCCAGGCAACCAGCACCAGAACAAGAGGACACAGTCTCAAGCTGTGCTAGGGGAGATTTAGGCTGGAGGTGAGGAGAAAGTTCTTCCCAGAAAGAGTGATTGCCCATTGAAATGTGCTGCCCAGGGAGGTGGTGGAGTCACTGTGCCTGGAGGTGTCCAAAAATGGATTGGATGCGACACTTGGTGCCATGGTTTAGTTGTCAGGAGGTGTTAGGTAATAGGTTGGACTTGGTATCTCTGAGGCCTTTTCCAACCTGGTTGATTCTATGACCTTCCACCTAACTAATTTCCCCAGCATGTGAAAGCTGTGTTTTACCTGAATTGAATGTTCAGGATGGGAGCTTCCATGAAGTCTGACACACACTCGATGTTGACGACCTGCTGAACCTGTGCCCCTCCATCCACCGTGGGGTCAACAGGCTTTGTCTGAAGATTGAGGCGTAGCAAGTGGTTAAGGAAACCGATCACTGAATCCATCGCTCAAAGAGAACAGCAAAGCTTCCCATAACTGCATGAGTAATTGGCATGGTGTCTACTCACACTCTAGATGCTACTGAATATTCAAAGCTTGACTCTTGCACAGGAAAAAAGTGGTTTCTCCATCCTGACACATCTAGAAGCAGTACCCCCCACAACGCTCAGTTATCTGGATGTTCTTAAAAGTCCTCTCAAAGATTTATGAGGGCATAGGCAGTGTTCACAAGAAAACCCACTGCACTGTCTCATTTTCATGGGGACCTTACAGCAATGCTTTGATGGGAACAAGCATGATTACAGTCTCCTAGAAACCCTACAATTTCAACATCAACTGTTAAGGACAAGCGGATTTAAAGTATCATCATCATTGTGCACATGGATTCTTCTACCCCCATCTCAGGTCTGAGGTTATCTGCTAATGCAGGACTTGAAGGGCATCACATCCTCCTACAGTGGGCATTGCTGCTGCTGAACGCACTGCAGTTTTGGGGCTCTTGCTACAAGAAGGACATCGAGGTGCTGGAGTGGGTCCAGAGAAGGACCAGAGAAGTGGGTCCAGAGAAGAGCTGGTGAAGGGTCTGGAGAGGTTTGGTGAGAAGCAGCTGAAGGAACTGGGATTGTTTAGCCTGCAGAAAAGGAGGCTGAGGGGAGACCTTCTCACTCTCTCCAACTCCAAAGGAGGCTGGAGCCAGGTAGGGGTCAGCCTCTTCTCCCAAGGAGCGAGTGATAGGACAAGAGGAAATGGCCTCAAGTTGCACCAAGGGAGGTTTAGGCTGGACATAAGGAACAATTTCTTCCCTGAAAGGGATGTCAAGCTCTGGAACAGGCTGCCCAGGGAAGAGATTGAATCCCCATCCCTGGAGATGTTTAAAAGACCCAGAGATGTGGTGCTGAGGGCCATGGTTTAGCACCAGACTTAGAGTTAGAGAATGGTTGGACTGGCTGATCTGAAAGGGCTTTTACAACTAAAATGATTCTGTGATCCTTTCTATGATCTAAGCCCTGCTACTTAATGACAGTGGAGAAATCTAGAGTTACAATATTTATTCAGCCTAGTTTTCTCCTGATTTCAACAGCAGAATTTGTGTTTACACCAGAGCTTTAAGGAGCTCAAGACCTGCTCTTTAGAAACCTGCTGACAACTCTTTACTTCTTCACGCTCAGGGACAGCATGCCTTGATCCAGCAGCTTTGTTAGAGTGTTGTGCAGCACAGGACACAAATCCCCAGTAAGAACAGACACATGTTACTGCATTTAAGGATATTTGACTGTAGCTCATCTGAGCAGATTACTGTTGGAGTAAAATTCAAGAACTGTGTTGATGTCTTATTACCATAGAATATGAACATACGCCCTGGAAAGAAGAGAAGGCTTTCTTAGGCACATCACACGCAATCACCTCGGCCTGCTTGTGCTCCATGGAGCTGGCACATTGCACCTCCAGCTTTTTAAAAGCAAAGCATACTGCACATGCTTTATGTCACCCAACTACTCACAGTTCACAAGGAAATAACAGATTAAAACAAAACCATCAGACCATTCCCACAGCAGCTGTCACAAAGGCAGTTAAATCCATCAGTGGAAGTCTCCCAGTTGTCAAAGAACTTTATTCTGGTTATTTAACTGGTAGCAAAGTAGTGCAGAAAGGGAGAAGCAAGCAATCCTAGTGCTGTCCTGTGTGAGTCCCAGCTCCTTCCCAGATGTTTTCATTATCTTGTGCATTAATTAAGACAGCCATGTCTGAAGCATGTTGTGTATCATTATTACAGTGAGCTGCACTACGATATAAGGGAGAAGCATCCCTTGCTGTACCTTTTGTACCAACTGCACCAAGTGTCCCTTGCTGTAGCAACCTTACAACTAAGCAGCAAAAGCTGGAGCTTACAGTTTGACTTCACGCTCCCATTTCACCTCAGCTATCAAGCAACCAAAAAGCTGAATGAAACGAGAGCCCAGGGACACACAGACAGGGAAGATCTTAAGAGAGAATAGGCCTGAAATCACAACTCTCTCTTAAGGAGCTGAAAATTAAGTTCTATCTGCAATGTGGTGCTGGCACTGAGGGGTTGACAGGCACTAGGCCTGAAAGGTCTTACCCAGGTTCTGTCGAAACTCGGATTTCAATCCAATCTGTAGCAACTGATTTTCAAATAAGACCCCGTTATTTTTACACACAAACCTAGGGAAAGAGAAGGAGAAATGTGCTCTAAGTTGAGCTGCAGTAACATTGAGAGCCACAACATTCAAGGTTTACAGAGAGGATGAAGAGTGTGGTTAACCTAGAGTGCATCAGTCTGTGAGAGAGGCCTTTGCAGAAGACTGCAGTTGGAGAAAGACAGTTTTACAACCAAAACCACCACTTGTAGGACACTAAGAGAGCTGAATTTGTTTGGTAGGATGCCTGAGAGACTACAAAGGAAGCCACAATATGCTATGTACATACACACTGTCTATAAAGGACCAGGCAACAGGCTAGGATTCACATTCTTGACAACCCCTGAAACTCATTAGGTTGGTGCAGAATTGCAAAGTCTGAAGCTTTGACTGTTTAAACCTGGAAGAAAAAAGAATCCCACTTCTGTGTCATGTGAGTCAACTGAGAGCTGTATTTTTTTCCCATTTTGAGAGAGGAAGCCCATTCTGCAGTGGTTTCAGTCCCTTTCTGTCACCCTCCACTTAAATGTAGAGGAGGTGGTCAGTGAACATCAGCCTTTTGCATACAAGGCACTTAAAACACTCCAAAATATTAGTGCTTTTTGCTGGTTTTCCTTGGTTTGTGAACAGTTGCAAAAGGTAACATACAAGAGGCACTGTCTCATTTTGATAGCACTGACTGGTAAAGGCAACTCTAACCTGGGTATTCATGAGCTGGTCATAACATCCACAGCATCTACAGAGGTGTTCTAGTCACAAGCCTGACAGCACACGTTTCGCTACTTCTGCTGGTATTAAGTTAATGCACAAATATAGTTTGGTTTTATAGCTATATTCTGGAAGTTGCCCAGCCTTGCAAGGTTTTAGTATTGCTTACTTGTGAAAAAGCTCATCAGCATCATGCACAGTATCAGCTGGTTCCTCAGAAACTACCTCAGATGAAGCCAGGTCAGGGCTAGTTCAGGCAGCACAAAGGAAGAAAGGCAGTAGCGACAGAGATAGGAGTTAGTAAAGACAGCTTAGTGCTTAGTTACTTCTTTTACCTCCTTCCTCAAAAATGGCACTGCTGAGTTTAATGCATGGAAAATTTATTAGCTGCCCTAGCTCAGTACACCTAGAAAGGTTTGAGGCATTAGGCAATGTTTTCCCCCATTTCTCTCCCCCATCCCACCCCTCCCTGATTGTCAGGAACCAGCAATTCTTCCCCAAGACAGAGGGCAGCTGAAGGCGTTCAGGAGCTTCAGTTTATACCTCTTAAAGAATCAAGTCCTTTTCGGTGTTTAATTGTGACAGCAAAAGAGTTTCAGTGCAAAACCGTAACTGTAGATATATATTAGCTACCACAAATGTGCACTTTGAAGCAGAGACCTCACTGACCTTAGTGGCACCTCACAGCCAGTTCTCAAACACACCCAAGAGAGGCAAGAGACAGGTGGACAACAAACAACTTACCCAAGGAACAGAAACAAAAGAGAGCACTAGAAAGAGGCAACAAACTGTAAAAGGCAACTTCTCAGTGCCATTAGAGAAGCATTTCATCAACAGACAGGCCAAGGGGTTAAGCAATGATACATTTTTCTTCTGCAGAAAGAAAAAGCTCTTTTTAGGTAACTCTTGCTTACAGAGCTACCAGTACCAAGGCTGTTTGGTTTGGGTTTTTTGACTACTTCTTTAAAGAAAAAGCTCTAACAAGCTTCTTAGAGTCCTGGTGTTGTGCAGCATGGTTAAACATCACCCAGCATCTTCCAGGAGGAACACAGGATCAAGTCTTCATTACTGAAAACCTGCAACAATGCCCTGCCTGATCAAAACCTCCACAACCCAGGTAAATCAGTTTCACTGATGACATCATCCTCTCTGTTAAGATGCATTGCAAATGGCACGTTACCATTCAGAGTTTGGTCCTTCACAACAGTAACACACTCTGGTCAGTAAGAGGATGGGTTTGTAAAGACATTCTGTGGCCTTTCACTATAGCCACAGTGGCTTTTAACAGTGACAGGATGAATAACATTCTACATTCTCTACCCTTGGTAATATCATTAACATGATACTTGTCTCAAATACTCTTAACACACACCAATGCACAATGCAGTTGTTTGGGTTTTTTTTTATCCCCCTTTTTGACATCTGTTTGTCAGACAGCAGCAGAATAATTTAAGTCTCTCTTGACACTCTGAGCACCAGTATCTCTGGATATGATCCATCTCACCGTTCCAGTATCAGCTTGCCATAAGTGCAGAGACCCAAGAATACTTCATGGAAAGAAGACAAGAATAAACATGTTCATATCAGGCCAGAGAACACCCAACTTCAAGATGTAACTGGATGCACAAGCAGCTTAGTTTAACAAAGAAGCAAAGCCAGCACAAAACCTAAGTGCTACTGTAGTTATATCCTCAGGTTGGTTACTAAAGACTCAGCTCTTCCATAAGCAGAGGCATTCAATAAAAAGAACACAGCCAACTGAGTTCAACAGTGCTTCTCCTGCTGCACAACTACCACCCAGGAATGCATTCAATGAGCTGGAACAAACCCCAAAGTTATTTGCACGTCTTTTTAGCTCTCTCTGCCTGTTTTAAACAGCCAAATTCTTCTGCAGATTCCTTACAGGGTGACTTAATTACCTCGCAAAGTTGTCATCTGAACCAGGAGCAAGAGGTGCGACGGCAGAAGCTGAATCTGAAAATACATCCACCAGGAGGTTACCACTAGAGGACGGTGGGGGAGCAGCACCCAGACCCAGCAGATCCTCAGACGGAGAAGGAGTAGACTAGGGAAGACAAGACACTTGGGTGTTACACTGCAGCAAAACTAAAGCCAAGCTGTCTCTTTGGCACAAACAAGCGATGGCACAGTGCCTCTCCCCACCCCAAATCACGCTTTGAATGGACATAGGAGGCCTCATGAATGCCATTATCACCTTGCATTTCAATTTAAGGTCATTTACAGAGGTGGTGTGGTTGGTTTGGAAGCTTTCTTGTCTCTTTTGCTGGGTTTTTTCCTCTCTTAAAGAGAGTTTTATGTAATAACTAAATAAAACCCCAAAATTAATTGGCCTGGTGTCTGCCTTCTGCAGAATCAGGTTCTAATGTGTGCCTCCCCCCTCCCCACTTCTCACCTTAGTTTCAAGAGAAATGAAGCACCGTATGGAATGATATTTAAATGTGTTGCTTTTCTTTCACAAAAGAATCCAGCAAGAAAGGCGGTGGCTTTTCCACAAACCTGAATTAAATGGTCACAGCATCCTTAAAACCGATTCTCAGTTTAGCCCAGGGTTCTGGAAGCTGGGCAAACCTTGGAAACACTGTCAAGCCTAACCAGCAAAAAAGCAGAGCCCGGAGCTACCTCAAGCCGCAAACAAATGAAGGCAGAAGCAAGACCTTTGAAATTTCTCTCTCAAATAGAGCAAGTCAAGTAGCCAGGACACAGAAACATGCACAGGCCACACATGTGCCCAAGTCACGTGCAAGAACAAGGCAGAGACTGCTAAAGTGTTCATCTGCTGGACATCAGTAGCCTGCAACGTGCCCGATTTGCCAAAGATGAGTCAGGAGATGCATTTGGATTGAGGCTGAAATCCTGGTTTTGTGAGCCAACTCCAAGTTGTTAAATACTCCAAAGACTGAATTTGATGCAGGAAAATGAAAAAATTTCCCTGGCAAAAATTTTCAGAAGCCAATCCAAACAGCTGGAAGTCCAGCTTGGAACAGATTCCGGGTATGCAAGCCAGGGTGACACCAAAGCCAGTAATGAAGGTGTTAGAACGGAGTTTCTCACATGGCTGCAACCCATGAAGTGAAGCTCATAAAACAGAACACAATTTTAACTGCCAGCCACCTGAATCAGGCATGCAAAGTGAATCTGGCAGCTTTTCTGCTGGAAAGGTATTTCTGTCCATTCAAAGATGTTGCACTTGGAACATCTACTCTTACATACCGCAATGACTAAGAGTTAAAGGATTCTGCTTTAATAAACTGAGCAGGGAGTGTGCTGAAGTATTTCCTCCTCTTAGGCAATCTACTACTACATCTCAGATGTAATCACAAGTTATGCTAGTCATTAAAGCCAGAAACAAGTATTATGTTATGGGAACAATTCATCCTACCAGCTTTAATTGACAGTAAGAGGAGAAATTTCAGCTCAGAAGAAACAAGACTGTGGCCTTGTCTTCCATAACTGAACACAAACTGTACTGTCAAATAAACAGTAACAACGTTATACTGAGTCAATCTTGTCTACATGTAGTAAAAAACAAGCCCAAAACCAACATCAAAACAGCCCACACCAAGACCTTAAATATCTACCATGTTAGAGCAGGAGAATGGGAAGGGAGGGAGAGAGGGAGGACAGAAAGGGAAAGAGAATAGGAATAGAATAGACCTGATGAGACCTTCAAGATCACCATGTCCAACCTATCAACTAACCCAACCCACCTAATCAACTAACCCATGGCACCAAGCACCCCATCCAGTCTCCTCCTGAACACCTCCAGTGATGGTGACTCCACCACCTCCCCGGGCAGCACATTCCAATGGACAGTCACCCCCTCTGTATAGAACTTCTTCCTAACATCCAGCCTAAACCTCCCCAGCACAGCCTGAGACTGTGTCCTCTTGTTCTGGTGCTGTCTGCTTGGGAGAAGAGACCAACCTCTGCCTGTCTACAACCTCCCTTCAGGTAGTTGTAGAGAGCAATAAGGTCACCCTGAGTCTCCTCTTCTCCAGGCTAAGCAATCCCAGCTCCCTCAGCCTCTCCTCATAGGGCTTGTGTTCCAAACCCCTCACCAAATTTGTTGCCTTTCTCTGGGCATGTTGCAGCAAGTCAATCTCCTTCCTAACCTGAGGGGCCCAGAACTGGACACAGGACTCAAGCTGTGGCCTAACCAGTGCAGTGTACAGGGGCACAATGACCTCCCTGCTCCTGCTGGCCACACTGTTCCTGCTGCAGGCCAGGATGCCATTGGCCCTCTTGGCCCCCTGGGCACACTGCAGGCTCATGTTCAGCCTACCATCCACCAGTACCCCCAGGTCCCTCTCTGCCTGGCTGCTCTCAGCCACTCTGACCCCAGCCTGTAGCACTGCCTGGGGTTGCTGTGGCCAATGTGCAGAACCTGGCACTTGGATGTGTTCAATCTCATGCCTTTGGCCTCTGCCCATCTGTCCAGCCTGTCGAGGTCCCTCTGCAAAGCCTCTCTGCCCTCCAGCAGATCAACTCCCGCCCCCCCCGCTTGGTGTCATCTGCAAATTTACTCAATGCCCTCCTCCAGATCATCACTAAAGATGTTAAAGAGCATGGGGCCCAGCACTGATCCCTGGGGGATACCACTAGTGACTGGCCACCAGCTGGATGTGGCACCATTCACCACCACTCTCTGGGCTCAGCCTCCAGCCAGCTCCTAACCCAACGCAGTGTGCTCCTGTCCAAGCCATGGGCTGACAGCTCGGCCAGGAGTTTGCTGATATTGAAAAGGTGTAACTCAAACTCTAATATAGGTGAATTTTAACATCTCACCTTCACTGTATTTTCAGCAGCAAGGACATTCCCATTTTGAAGTTTACAGCAATATGTTCATATTTGCCATAGCAACATTGTAAAAGGGATTATTTAGTTTCTTTTTCAGGCTGCAGGCAAGTTTGTCTCCATGTACAAAAGATTTCCAAGGGGAAACTGCATCCAATCATGTGGGGGGGTGCAAAGCAGGTCCCCCTGTTCCCCTGTATTTTATAGCAAACACCCACATTCTGAAATTTGAGATGAGAAGTTTGTAAACCCCTAACAAGGCACTTTGAGACACTTTCACAGTGCCTGAATGAGGGAAGTAACAGCTTTTTAACTCACAACAGCACTGACATTGACAGCGGCAGGTTCAGCACTTCCATTCATATCAGAGCTCCTCTCCTTTTTGATCTCTTCCAGGTCAGTAACTGTGCCTGGGCCTTTCTTCTTCTTGAGTTTAGCCAAAATAGAAGATTCCCTCTCTGGAAAGGGAGGCATTTCTTCCAGCACCGTCGCCTTTTCACAGACAAAAAGTGTATTAGTTTAACTTACACACAAACAGCCAAACCAGCTTCTGAGTCTTTGAAGGCAGAACATTATCCAGACAGGAGATGACAATGCAGGTTGTTGGACAGTGAGGGAGCATTTTTAAAACAACAACAAACAGTGTCAAAACTTTCTGAAGCCCTCTCAAAGCAGCTGTTTAAGAGAACAGGAGCAGATCACTTGTCTGGTGCAGTGCTATTAAAGAAAAACTCAGAGCATATCAGACCTAACAGTTTCTTAAGTCAAGCAGACCTAGACTGAAACCACAGAAGACTACCCAAGGACTGAGCATTTATTAGATGCCAAGGCTAACTGTGCCATGCTCTGGCTAGCTCTGAGTGCATCAGGTTCAAACATTGAATTTTGAGAAACAAGAAAGCAAAACTCAGGGCAGTTGCACATTTCCTGCCCACCATGCAATCAGTCCTCACAACAAGCAGTAACCTTTTGGTATCTGAATGCTGTAGGACACCACACTGCACCAGCCTGCACTGGCTTCCCAGCCCCAGACTCCTATGCTTTAATGGTCATTTGTCCCACTAAAGCAGTAACAACTGGGATTTTTAGCTCTAAATTAAAGATGACTGCAGCTGAATTAGGTAGACTAAAACAAAAAATAGTGCCCACATTCTGGATCCTGCATGAAGACTCCTGAGGAATCAGGTCAGGTTGAGTGGAGTTCATTTGTTGACAGAAGACACAGCTAGAGTGCTACACAAGAGAATAAAACAATCTTTATACCTACCAAGATATCAGTACTGGCAATAGTACTGAGCCTCAAATACTCAACAGCTCTCTGCTGCAGCTCAACGTCAGCGTTCTTTAGCTGACTGTCACTGCGCAGCACATCTTGAATTGTAGTTTTGATTTCTGGGAACAGGTTCACAAACTTGATGTAGGTAGACAGAAGCAGAGCTCTGGTAGGAACACTGCACAGATGGAACTTGGAATGCAGCAAGTTGAACTGGATCAGGGGACTTAAAAGATGGGAAGAGAAAGAATTTGTTCAGTTTTGGCAGACAGGATCATTCTTAGTGCATTAGCAGCAAGAGCTGAATCACTTGTTAAGTGGCCTGTGTTCAACAGACACTGGATTCTTCACAGAAAGTGTTTTACCTTGATCTTGGATCACCTGCTATCAGATTTCCAAATTCTCCCAAGATGTAGCCACCTACTTTTACAAGATTCTCGTGGCATGCTGGAGCCTGAAGGGCCTGCAAGAACACATTAAGAGTCAATCTGCAGTAGATGAAGAGAAAAAAGAAGCTTTTCTTTCAATTTCATGTCCACTTCACTGGTCTGTAAGAGTTCTAGGCTAGAGTACTTAAGAGAAAAGTATGGTACGTAGTAAGACTTCAAAGAAGAAACTCTGTCAATTATCACTTGCTTAAGAGCAGCCTTAGACCCATCCAGCAGCAACATGGACTTTGGAGGACAATTACTGCAGCTTAGATTTCCCCTTCCACCTTTGGAGGCATCAAAGCATGTGAGCAAACTTCATTTAAACCTTGCAAGAGTCTGCTGAAGTTGTCCAAAGCAAATATACTTTTTGGGGCTTAAAATATGAAGAAACACATAGCAGGGATGAGTTCTGAAAGTCAGCTTAAGCATTCAGGAAAAGCAGTGAAAAAAGTAGAACCCCAGATGAACAATAAAAAAGAAATCCCAAATCAGGGTAACAAGGCCAGGCCTTTAATGGTTAAAAAGCCAACTTTAATAGTTGGAATTCCATTTTTATCAGGTTCTAAGCAAATAATGGGTATATGCTTCCAGAAGGATCATCAAGTTCTTTGGAGTGTTTTCAATTCCTACTTGCAGAAAACTGGGGCGGGGGGGGGCGGGAAGGCAAGCCACCTTGTAACAGGCTTCTATTTTCACTACATTTCAGTAATTTCCTTACTAAGACATCCATTCATAGATTCATAGAATGGGCTGGGTTGGAAGGGACTTTAAAGATAATCTAGTTCTAACTCCACTGCCATGGTCAGGGACATCTCCCACTAGTCCAGGTTGCTCAAGGCCTCATCCAACCTGGCCGTGGAAGCCTCCAGGGAGGGGACATCCACAGCCTCCCTGGGCAACCTGTTCCAGTGTCTCAATCTCCTCTCTTCCAGCATAAAGCCACTGTCCCTCATCCTGGCACTACAAGCCCTTGCCAAAAGTCCCTTCCCAAGGTCTCCTGTAGCCTCCTTCAGGTATTGGAAAGCTGCTGTAAGATCTCCTCTTCTCCAGGCTGAACAGCCCCAACTCGCAGCCTGTGCCCTCAATGCTATCCTCCAAAACACCCCCCCAGCACATTTCACCCAAAACCAGAGCAGTGTCAGGTGTACATTGCATAAGCCAGAAAAGCCTCTCATTAACTTAACATGAATCTCTGGCTCTGAGAAAGAAAAGTAAAATAGAAAGTCTCTGATGCTATCTACACAGAAGGCTTTAGCAATGTTTTGTAGAGCTATTCAGGCTGTATTTTGACTCCTCCCTAACACATGGAAGCACACACACACACATCTTTGAGATGTGTGTTATTTACTGAATTCCTAGCTCAGTTTGAGAGTGAACACCATTATTCTCACCTCAAAAACAGTCTTTGCTGCATAGCCTTGCACATCATCCCTGTTGATGACAATCTGAATGACTCTGTACCACACTTCTTCACTGACATAGTCACCAGCGATGCGAATCAGGTTCAGGATTGTGTCCACATACCAGGTGTAGTCCACAGCATACTTCTCAGCTAGGATTGCAACCTTCAGAACCTGAATGCACACAAGAGAATAAAGGAGGCTGATCAGTTTCTGCTGCAAGCTGCGATACCCCATGGCAGCCCAGAAGCTTCTGTTTGATGCAGCAGCTTACTCCCTTGCTCCTATAGCTCAGGGAAAAGATGAATACACACTGTGGGCCAGAAGACACCAGCTGTCAGGCACATGATGCTTTCCCCACAATGCATTCAAAGAGCTTGCATCTGAGGCTTTCCAGCTGTGTGCTCAAGAGCAAATGAATGAATGTTTTTCATTTGCTATAAAAATCACCATAAATTCATGGAATAGTTTGGGTGAGAAGGTGTGGTGGGTTGAAGTTTCCCCTAAATTTTTAAAGGCATAGCCTAAAACTACCACAAAAGGGACCTTAAAGATGTCACAGTTCCAACCCACCCCAGCATGAGCAGACACCTTCCACTGGACCAGGCTGCCCAAGGCCCTGTCCAGCCTGGCCTTGAAGACCTCTCCAGGGAGAGGGCATCCACAACCTGCCTGGAAACCAGTTCAAAACCATCACTGAGACAGGACCACACAGGAAATTGAAAAGCTCTGGACAAAACCCCAGTAACTCAAGCTAGCAGCGGCAGAGCAGTCACCAAAACACAGCTGACCTTTTGAGGTCACACCATGATTCTTAGATGCTGAAGCACACAATCAACATGAAAAGAGATCTCCATATCATTTGTTATCAAGTCACACCTATATTGACCTATTCTTTCAAGAGCAGCAAGTTAATAGAATGAAATTCACATTATCTGCCAAGTCAGGAGAGACTGCCTGCAGGAACAAGACGGTACAAGAGGGAAATCCACTAACACTGCATTCTATGCTAACTTCTCTCATTAAGAAACTTTTGCAGCCAGCTAAGCTAAATAACTACCCTAAAACCAGGTTTTGGCCACTGTGCTAGGAAGGTCCTTAAGAGAATATTTTAACTACTATGCTTTTTTTCCTGCTAGGAGAAAGAAGAGATACCATGTCTCAACCTGGTTATTAGATACTGTTTTATGGAAGTCCTTAGACTGATGTTGTCACAGCATCCACAACATGAAGCTGCAGCTACAAAGAAGCATTTATCACACTAATTTTTGAAGCTATTAGAACGTTAGCTAGAGTAGAGCACAGAGCTCAAGCACTGGTAAAATTCATTTCCCTTTCTATATATGCAGGCCAAGATTAGTTTTCAAAATTTTTAGTTGCCAAGGTTTTGCTTTTTTTTACCCTCTCCAACCTCTTCAACCTAAATGAAGAGCACTCTTCAGCCTCCTTTTCTTCCTCAACCTAACTGAAGAATGCTCTTTGCTATTAGACTCCAAAATTAGGGGGGAGGGTTTGGCTTTTTCTTTTGAACCACGAAAAAGACTCTCCCCAGCATCTCAATCAATAAATGACACACATGGTGCCAAAGCCAGCTGTGAAGGAGTTAAGGAACCACTAATATCAACTCACAATTTCCTCTCTGATAGAATAATCAGCAGTCTCCAAGTAATTCAGCATTTCAGCCACAATCTGCTGGGCATTGCTTCGGTCACACATGGCGTACAGGAGATCAACAGCTCTCTGTCGTACACTCACATCTCTTTCAGTCTGCAAAAGGACACACACAGAAGGTCAGGATGAATTCACTTTTGAGAAGGACAAGCAATTCACTGAAGAGATAGAAAATTACTATAGAATCATAAAATGGTCCAGGCCAGAAGGGACCTCCAAAGGTCATCTAGACCGACCTCCCTGCAGTCAGCAGGGACATCCCCAACAAGACCAGGCTGCCTAGGGCCTCGTTGAGTAGAGTATCTCCAGGGATTGGGGCCTCAACCACCTCCCTGGGCAACTTGTTCCAGTGTTCCCCTACCTTCATAGTAAAGAACTTCCTCCTGATGCCCAATCTAAATCTGCCCTTCTCTAGTCTGAAGCCATTGCCCATCCTGCTGTCACTGCAGGCCTTTGCAAACAGTCTCTCTCCACCCTTCCTGTAGGTCCCCTTCAGGTACTGGAATCTGACATTAGGTCTCCCCAGAGCCTCCTCTTCTCTGGACTGAACAACCCACAGTTAACTTCAAAGCAAACAATTTCATCATCTTTCAGGTGCAGAGTGAACATAGATACACTCTTCACACAAGCTCTGAGTTTCTCACATTATTCTCACTTTCAGTCACCTGGAAAGAGGTCTCTGGACTCAGCTTCCTGCTTTTGGGTAACATCTCCAAAACTCAAACAATTAGGGTTTGTTTCTGTAGTTTACATATGCAATGCTGTGCAAGTGCTGGGAGAATGGAGGAGTTTGGACAGAATACTCCACAATTACCCTAGCTATGGCGAGTGAGTTTGTGGTCCACTGGGTAACCAGCACCACTGGCCACAACTGCACTAATAACTGGCTGAAATTGTCCAACCACAGTGCAATGGGCAATTAGCTACTGGCAGGTTTAGTGTCGGGCTTACACTGTACCAACTGAAGCTGACCTCTGTTTTTGCCAGCACAGCAAGGTTTTGCATGACTAAGAGAAAAACCTAAAGGATACTTCTGAGAAGAATACTTAAGAGACCCAATGAGAGATGAGCTTAAGGAGGGGAGGGGGGGACCTTGGGGCAGAGAGCAGCGAGACAGGGGACCAGACAACACTCACCACAGACTGCACACAAATATTTACCTTCAGGGCATTGATAACAGTTTCTATGTGTGTTTTCACAGCCTCGTGTGAGAACTCAGAGCTGGCAAGCGTGCACATGCTTTCCAGTGCTAGGTAACGCAAATTAGTTTCTCGGTGCTGCAAGAACTGACCTAGCTGGTTACAGGCACGGACTAGGAGGTTTGGCTCACTGCACAGGAGAGGAGAAAAAGTGACAGGGTTAAAAGCAGCAGGTTTGAGAACACCCAACACAGAATATATAGTATTTCTGCAGCGGAAAATTCTTTAAACGCATCCAAGTGTCTGCTAGAACGCCTTGCTGGTGACACGAGAACTCAGACAGGGTGAGCAAATCCCCTGTGTGGGATTAGAGTGGTGGGGTCAATACAAAACACACCCCCAAAACAGAAGTCATGAGAAACAAAGCAATTAAAAAACCCCAGGCTGACAGCAACACAGTGCATTAATACTGCTCAATTCCATTGCTGCACTCGCGTTCCAGTCCAGCGAGCAACTTTGTCTTCTGTTCTCCGCCCTTTCCCCCCCACCCCCAGTAAAACTCTATTTAGCATTCCAGACTAAGCCACAGCTTCTCACTTAAAGCACCCTGACCAGAGCCAGGCTCTCCCAGCTCACCTGTCATGGTGTATGATCAAGCTGATGGCCTCAAACAGCACGGCGTTCTTCGCGTTGGAGTGCTGCACTTTCTTGGACTTGGGCGGCTCCTGTGCTTTGTTGAGGATGGTTTCCAGGCATTCTGTCAGGCGGCCACGGACCGCAGGGTCTTCTGGAGAACAACGACCCGTTGGACAACTTCATTTTACTCAACACCCTAAGCCCTACTTTAGGCCTTCCACCTTGCTAGATCTGACTAAACCAAAGTACTCTGATACGCCAAACGCGGTTCACCCTCCCCCGGTAGAGGGCTGGCGTAAGAACTCTGTGCCACAGTTCTGTCGGGGTGACTGCAAAAGTCAAACATACTATGTGCTGTATTTCATAGTATCAGGGTTGGAAGGGACCACAAGGATCATCTAGTTCCAACCCCCCTGCCATGGGCAGGGATGCCCCACACTAGATCAGGCTGGCCAGAGCCTCATCCAGCCTGGGCTTAAAGACCTCCAGGGATGGGGCCCCAACCACCTCCCTGGACAACCCATTCCAGGGCTTCACCACTCTCATGGTGAAGAACCTCCTCCTCACGTCCAGCCTGAATCTCTCCACCTCCATCTTCATTCCATTATAGTATCATAGGCATTTCAAGGCTTTAATATCATAGAATGGCTTAGGCTGGGAGGGACTTTAGATACCATGTACTCCAGCACCCCTGCCATGGGCAGGGACACCTCTCAATGAGACTTGGTTGCCCAAGGCCTTATCCAGCCTGGCCTTGAACACCTCCAGAGAAGGGGCATCCACAGCCTCTACAGGCAGCCTATTTCAGAGTCTCACCACTCTCATACTGAAGAACTCCTTCCTAAGCTCCAGTCTGACTCTGCTCTCCCTCAGCTGAAAACCAATCCCCCTTGTCCTGTTGCTAGAGACCCTTATACAACTTTCCTGTAGACTCCCTTCAGGTATTGGAAGGCAGCTATAAGGTCTCTCCAGTGCCTTTACTTCTCTAGGCTGAACAACCCCAGCTCCCTCAGCCTATCCTCACAGCAGAAATGCTCCAGCCCTTGGATCATCTCTTTAAAATAGCAGCTGCAACTGGTTTGTAAGAGGCACAGTGGTTTGAGACTTTGCTCTGAGCTACACAGCATTTAATTTAACAACATGAAACATTCAGGAGCACAGACTTCAGTGTCCTTGTCTCAAGACAACAGGCTTGCTCTCCCAGTTGTGGTAACACCACAGCAGCCCTCTGGAGATAACTTACTGCACAGGAGAGAGGGCCACAGCTGAGATGTGTGCATTACCTGGAGGTGGGTAGCACTGTAAGAGCCTCAGAAGTTTCACAGACAACCAAGGAGCAGGAACAAAGTAGTATGTGTAGTCCTGAAGATCTGTTGATGCAGAAGTTACAATCTGTAAAATAAGCAGAGAGCACATCAGCTACTGTAGTGAAGTGGTATGCAATCACAAGAAGGATCTAAGGAACCTTGTAGGTCACCTTTGACAGAGGCTTACAAAACTATGTCACTAGCAACGTTTAATTCAGTAGATTAATTAGGTGCAAGCTGTCATACTAGGACTACACCATCAGGCTCCTCTTAACTGAAATTCAGTTTTACAGGCACAGCAAGTCTAGGAACTCTCTTCCCAGCAGTATGTTTGCTTTTAAGAGTGAAGATGACCATCTTGTACCCCCAAAATGTTTAACTAGAAGCTAGACTTTAATTCAGCAGTTCCTCAATTCAGTGTTACAATTAATTGCTGACAGGTGAACTTGGAATTCAAGTGTAAGATGCTGTGACAGATTCAACTACAGCAGAAAGAAAGAACTAACACTAATACTCCAAAGCAAAGAACAGAGAGCTTGCACAGTGAGATGTGATAAGGGTTAGATCAGGCTTCAGGAGTACCCCTCTCTTTAACCCCTTTAAGTCTAGGGTAAGCATGAGTGTGGCACTTAGCTTTGCTTAAAGACATTCTAATCTAGTTCTTGCTGCTCCATTGCAGAACAGCTAGGCACTTCCCTCAGCACTTCCTTGTGCTGTTAAACATTAGCTAAAGTCTTCATGTTTGAAAAGAAATTAAATTTCTCTGAACTAAAAGTACCTTTGGATATAACACCACAAAAATCTTAGTATGAAATAGTATCCTCCCATCTCTGTGTATCTTCCTTAAGACAAAAGCTTACAGAATTATCCCTTCACTTCTGTCAGCTACCCCCTGCCCCTGCTTAACACCCTACACCCATTTACCCAGTATCAGGTGCTCATGATTATTAACCTAGCAGCAACTCCAGAGAGGGAATAGGGAGAAGATTCATCTTGTAAGAACCTTAGATACAAGTTACGGCTATATTTTTGAGGGTTCCATGAAGAAGTTTGCATAATTAGTCTTTGATCCAACTACTCTTTGATGTCATATAAAATAAGCATTAGAAATGCAGCTGCATTGGAGGTGTTCAGGAGGAGACTTGATGGGGTGCTTGGTGCCATGATCTAGTTGTTTAGGTGGGTTGGATTGGTTGATAGGTTGGACGTGATGATCTTGAAGGTCTCTTCCAACCTGGATTTATTGTATTGTATTGCATCATGAGGATCCTTTCAAATACAAGAGAGGAGAGAGGGGTTGGAGTGGGGAGACAGAGTGAGAGATCCTGACTGGATAGGGGACAAGGAGACCCTTTTGCTTCAATAGACTTGGAGCACAACATGTCAGTTTGGGCAAGCCAACAGTTTTCCGCCTGGGTAAGCAACATGTGCTAGAAGTTAGCTGAATCAACTAGGTGAACTGAAACTGAATCATCTTCTTTTAATGGTACACTAAACTAATTTGACCTAGAAAGCTGAACAAATAAGTAACAGTAAGCTAACCCGACCTAGAAAGCGGAGTAAATTAAGCAACAGTGAAGTATTATCAGGGTTATCATTGGACTCACTCTGCTTAATCTAGACACTGCCAAGGAGACTGAAGTTTTAAACTCTTCTGGGTTCTTCTGTGCCAAAGTGGTAATCAGACTTGTAGCTGCAGTAACCACACCCTAGAAAAAATGAAACCAGAACATTCAGTTTTGTGCAGTTGAAGATGCTGCCCACCACCACCTTCCACTTCAAGTGTATGTTAATATACAACAACTCAAAGCTTATCTCCATGGCAAAGCCCCATGTTAAAAAGGCCTTTTTTGGCTGGCAGGTGGACTAGGCACAAAGGATCCTCACCAAGGTGATACTATCATGCTTGCAGAGCATTTCATGACATTTTTCTGATAGCTTTATTTTGTGTTTGGATAGCACCTATAAATACAGAGAGCTATGATAATATAAAGCCTGGATGCAAACTGTCTTACTTCAAAAGAAGCATGAGGACAAGGAATAGAGTGCAGGTGGCCATTCCAGAAGGAATTCTGACAACCCAACATGGAGAGGGCTTGTGTAAGATACATTTGCTATTAGTGCAGGAAAACAAGCAGCCCTGTCACTACTGAAACAAGTCTTAATGGCCCTACTTCCATAATAGAACTACATGGAGAAGTCTCCTATCTAGAATATGCTTTTCTGAACCAGCAAGGTAAGAATGACACCACAGCACAAGGAAGTCCAAGCACTGTCAAATCTTGCATTTTCAGAGCAGGTCTGATCTAGCAGGCCTAGGAAAATTGTGTTTTCCATCTGTGCAATATGAATTAGGACCACAAGGTTAATTTAGAGCCAGAGCAAAAGAACTGGTGCCTATCATCCTGTATCTCCAATGACAAGATAAACAAAGCTTTAATAGAAGTTCACACATAAAGCAACTAAAACAGTGTAACTCCTTCCATTTCTTTTCCCCAGCTTGAAGAAAACCCTGTTTCAAGAAACTCAGTTGCTTGAAAGGCTTGAGGAGAAATAAGTTACTAGTGTTTTTAAGAGCAGAAGCAGCATCACTGCCCACAGAGCAGGCCCCAGAAGCATCATGAAGCTGATTTACCAAGTGCTGGTCATTGAGGAGATGCACCACTCTAGATGTCCAGTCTCCCATGGGGACAAGGTCAGGAGAAGTTCTATACAAACGCAGCAAGCATAAGGCAGCACTCTGCTTCACACTGTCCATAGTATCTCTGCAAGACAAAACCAGGGATGTCAAACAGCGCTGAAATCACAGCAATACCTGCAGGCCAGCACTGGGCTGGTCTTTGCACTGACTCACCATCCACAGCCAGGCAGCATCTTCTCAGCTGAAGCCAAAACAGAAGTTTATTAAATTTTCCACAGGTTATAGTATTTGTTCTTAATTAGAATCATTATAATCATAGAACAGCTTAGGGTGGAGGGGACCTTAGAGATCATCTACTCAACCCTCCTTGCCATGGCCAGGGATGCCTCTCAACTAGACTCAGCTGCTCAAGCACTCATCCGACCTGGCCTTGAAGGAAGGAGGCATCCACAACTTCTTTGAGTAACCCCTTCCAGTGTCTCACCACCCTCATACTGAAGAGCTTCTTCCTAAGATCCAGTCTAAACCTACTCTCCCTCAGCTTAAAACCACTCCCCCTTGTCCTATCACCAGACACCCTTATGAGAAGTCCCTCTCCAGCCTTCCTGTAGGTTCCCTTCAGGTATTGGAAGGCACCTCTAAGGTCTCCCCAGTGCCTTTTCTTCTCCAGGCTGAACAGCCCTAGTAATTGTCCAGAAAGTTTAACTAGTGAACTATTACCTATACCTAGTAGCCTCCCTAAAGATCCTCTACAACCTAGAGCAGCATTTCACATTTTATCAGAACTGAAAGTTCATCATCAGATGAGCACAAGCTCACCTAGCCATGAGAACAAGCTTCTTCCAAACCAACTCAAGTCATACAGTTAGGGTACACTGCATTATGCATGTGACCAAAGGGGTATCTCCTGCAAGGTCTTGCAGATCAGCTCCAAGTCATTACTCAGCAGCTCCAGTACCTACAGCAAGCATGCAAGGCAGCTAGCTATCACCAAGCCTGCAACCCACAGCTCCATTCACCTTGCCACCTGTGCTGCTGGCACAGACAAAGGTTATTTTAGGAGCAGCCTGCTGCTCTTCCAGTTCAGTGATCTCCCTTTCAAAAAGTGGCAAATTAAGCATTTTGTATGTTGCACAAACAGCTAAAAACCATAGAGCATCAGTACTGAAAGTTCCAAAAGAACCAGAAACCCTCACATCACCAGCAGCAGTTCTATGTGAACCTACCAATTTTCCATGAGATCAAATTGCTACCTCAGTTAAAAACACAAAAACAATAAACCCCAAACCTACTCCTCCTCTCCCTGCCCACTTCCGCCCTCCACTTTATATTCAAGCCGAGAGCGCTACGCTGAAGCTGAAAATGTAACTGACAGTGCTTGTTCTGCACAGGTCTCTTGGTTATGACATGTACACAGCTTATGCTTAGAACCCAAGACTGGTTTGGGTTGGAAGGGACCATCTAGTCCAGTCTCTCTACAGTCAGCAGGAACATCTGCAACTAGAGCGGGTTGCTCAGAGCCCCAACCAACCTGACCTGTAGTAGTTCTAGGGATGGGGCCTCTGGGCAGCCTGGGAAAGGATCTCACCACCCTCAGTATTAAAAAAAAGCAATTATCTTTCTCTCTAGTCTGAATCCCTCTTAATTCAAGCCATCAGTCCTTGTCCTGTCATTAAAGGCCCTGCTCAAAAGTCTGTCCCAAACTTTCAGACCTTTAAGCTCTGAAAAGCTACCATGTCTCCCTGAAGCCTTCTCTTCTCCAGGCTAAACAAACCCAGACTAAGCCTCACAGCAGAGGTGGTGTGTCCAGCCCTCATGTCATTGTTGAGGCTTCCTCTGGATCTCCTCTATCATGTTAACACCCTTCTTGTGAGGGGAACAAGGTCCTTCGTTGCAGAGGACACATTCTTGTAACAGGGAGGCTCTGAAGACCGATCCCAGAACACAAACAGCTTGTAGCTCAAGCAAGTGTGAACTGAAGGTGCTGTGCTCTGTGCTTAATGCCTCCAAATGACTTTTTGCTAGCTTTTTACAGTTGTCTTACTAAAAGCCATGACTCGTCACAGTCTTGACTCTCCTTGCACCTGGGAAGGGCAGTGCAGGATAGGACAGCAAAAAGCCTGACAGGACCCCCAGAATACACCATCTCTGGAATGTGATTCTTCACATGGGGAATTCCACATCTAAGAAAGGTGAAAGGATGAGCAATTCTCCCCCATTTCTCCCACCAGACCAGGTTTATGCTAAACATCATGTGCCAGCTACTTACTCCTCCCTTTGTGGCTCACACTACATTTCAGCTCTGCAGAACAGGGACAGTGCTCAAGCATGGCATTAGAGAAACCATTTCCAGGGTTCATAAGTGCTTCCTGAGACTTCTGCTACAGCTACATATGATGTTGTAGCCTCTCTCTTGCTGCCAACTCAGACAGTGCACATAACAGACAGTCACAATTGCTGTTGCGTAAGCAACATTGGCAACCTGCAGAGCTTGACATTTAAAGTCTTAAAACACTTCTTGCACAACATAACACTTTAAAGGAAGACAATAGTTTGTTATAAAACAAGATCCATGCATATTCCAAAACATTTCATAGCCCTAAGAGTGTAAATGCACTCTTTACACTTGGACACCAAGTTTCGAAATGAATCAGCCCTGCAACCACAAGTTTTGGTTTGGACTTACTCAACTACAGTTGCAGCCTTTTGCCAGGAGTGTTTAGAGACTTGTAGCCAACCAAAAGGAAAGGCAGAAAGCTGGCACTGACTGCTGGCCCTCTACAGGGATTGCTGTTGATGTGGCTAGCAAATGAAGCAAGGAAGCTCACACAACAGAATATTCTCACATTCCTTACAAAATCAGAACCATTTAGCAGAGACCCACAGAATTCCTTTGGTTAGAAGAGACCTTTAAGATCAAGTCCAACCATTATTTAACTCTACCAACTATTTTGGGCTGCCCAGGGAGGTGGCTGAATTGCCATCCCTGGACATGTTTAAAAGCCATATAGATCTGGAGCTTGGGGACATGGTGCAGTGACAGACTTGGAGTGCGCCAAATGGCCGGAGGGATTTTAGAGGTCCTTTCCAGCCTGGATGATTCTGTGAACTCTGCTACTAAGCCATCTCCCTCAGCACCACATCTGTGCTTTTTCAACACCTCCAAGGGCAGGGATTCAACCACCTCACAGAGGAGCCTGTTCCATTATGATAACCCTTTCAGTCAAGAAGTTTCTTCTCATATCCAACCTCCTCTGCTGCAACTTGAGACCATTTCCTCTTGTTCTATCTCTTGTTCCTTGGAAGAACAGACCAACCTGGCTCCAGGCTCCTTTCAGGAAGCAGTAGACAGCAAGTTGGTCTCTCCTTAGCCTCCTTTTCTCCAGGCTGAACAATACAAGCTGCTACTCACCAGACCTATTCTTCAGACCCTTCATCAGTTTTGCTGCCTTTCTTCAGACATGCTTCAGCACCTAAATATCATTCTTGGAGTGAGGGCCCCAAAAATGAACCCAGCATTTCAGGTGCAGCCTCATCAGTGCCAAGTACAGAGGGACAATCCTAGTCTTGCTGATCACGCTATATCAGATTCAAGCCAAGATGCTGCTGGCATTCCTGGCCACACGCTGGCTTTTGTTCAGCTAGGTGTCAACCAGCACTCTCAGGTCTCTCTCTCCTGGGTAGTTTCCAGCCATTCTTCCCAAGCTAGAGCATTGCAGGGGGTTGTTGCAACCCAAGGTCACACCCCGGCTCGTTTAAAGACTTCAGTTTGTAACAAAGTTCATAGTGTAAACATCTGTTTAGGTTCATATATTTCTGCCTTCCATCAGGAAAGGTAAGAAAAGTAAAACATTTCAGGGGTGTTTACTGCCACATATTTATACAGAACAAAGCTGTAAAAGTCCACTCAAGATACTGGCATGGTCTTAATTTCCATGCTGTGCCTGTGCCCTTGCATAACCAACTCCACGCTCGAGTACAGAGTCTCTGCAGTTACTGCAAGCTCACTGTTTGCACTAGAAGAGCTCCAAGCATGGATGTCATGGGTGCTGCAGGTGGAGGAGGCAGAGTCATACCTACCCAGCCACAAGTATTTTGGGGATCTCTCCAGCGAAGGCTTCGGCCATCTCCCGGCTGCCCACGTTGGCGATGCAGTGCAGAGCCAGGCCCATGAAGGTGGGGTTGCGGCTGGCCAGGTCGTTCTTGATGGCATTGTTGATCAAGCGAATCAGCTCGCTGTTAGAGTTCACCAGGACGGAGATGAAGAGATAGCCCTGGGATGCAGAAGCAGCAAAGGGAATGCTGATTTTAGCTGACTTTTGTTTTCTTTTATTGCCACAAGGAATTCTTTGAGACAAAGTGCTCCTCCCAGAGCAAACACGTGGGCAGAAATACTTAGAGGGCAGAGTGAAGGCCAGACAGATTCAAGGAATTTAAAAATGAGTACTTTTAGTGTTACCTTCATGTATCAGTTTGTTTCATCACTCTATTGCTGCATGTATTCAAAATGCCAATTTAGATCAGAGAATCATTTTGCTTGGAAAAGACCTCTGAGATCATCCAGTCCAACCATTCTCTAACTCTACCAAGGCCACGGTAGAGTTAAACCATGGTTTAACCATGGCCCTCAACACCACATCCCTGCTGCTTTTTAATCCCTGCAGGGATGCGGATTCAACCACCTCCCTGGGCAGACTTTTCCACTGTTTAAGAACACTTGGCCTTCCAGTATCTGAAGGGAGCCTACAAGAAGGCTGGGGAGGGACTTCTCAGGATCTCAGGGAGTGATTGGACTAGGGGGAATGGAATGAAGCTGGAGGTGGGGAGATTCAGGCTGGAGGTGAGGAGGAAGTTCTTCCCCATGAGAGTGGTGAAGCCCTGGAATGGGTTGTCCAGGGAGGTGGTTGAGGCCCCATCCCTGGAAGTGTTTAAGGCCACACTAGCCTGATCTAGTGTGGGGTGTCCCTGCCCACGGCAGGGGGGTTGGAACTAGATGATCCTTGTGGTCCCTTCCAACCCTGACTGATACTATGATACTTTCAGTGAAGAAGTTTCTTCTAATGTACCGCCTAAACTTCCTCTGGTGCAACTTCAGGCCACTTCCTCTCATCCTATCTGTAGAGAGCAATGAGGTCTCCACCAAGCCTCCTTTTCCCCAGGCTAAACAATCCCAGCTCCCTCAGCTGTTCTTCATAGGACTTGCTCTCCAGACCCCTCACCAGCTTTGCTGTCCTCCTCTGGACACACGCCAGCACCTCAATATCTTTCTTATAGTAAGGGCCCCAAACTGAACAATAATTTGGTTTTATTATCAGATGCTAATAAGCTGTGTGTACCTGGTAACACAAGCTTGCCTAGGAAGATTAGGAGAGAGACTGTGAGCATTAAAAGGTTACCTACCTTTCAGTGCAAGACTCAAGGCAATTTAACAAGAGTAGTAATTCTATTTTATTTTTTCTCTCCACAGAGTGCATGCTGTACCTTTCACAATTAGGACAAGAGTCCCCTGTGCACAAAGGTTTTTAACTTGCAGAATTGCTGCTGGACCCCAAATAAGGCTTTAAAATGTTGGGTGGGGGTGAAAGAAAGACAAGTCTTTTACAGACAATGGAGCTGAGGCAGGATGAGACAGAACAGCTTGTCTTCTACAGAGACTGTGTTACTCACAATTTGTTTTTCTGTGTATCTATTGGAACTGAGCAGGTTTACAGCTTCCATGTGACCAAAGTCAATGTCATGCCCCAGGAGAAAGATGAAAAGCAGCTTGCAGACATATTTTTTCTTACTGTAACCATCCAGGGCCTTGTCACCTGGAAAGCAAGAAAACAAAGAATAATTAAGCTGATGTTGTTCCTATACCTACTACCACTGGGGAGGCTCTTCACATCTTCTAGTAACAAGACCTACCTAGCAACTAACATTTGCTTCACCATGTGTCACCCTACAGGAGAGGGACAAACTGAGGGTTCAGCTACTGCTGTACTTGAATTTCAGAAATTAAGTGTATTATTCCAGCTTTTATTTACTCTGCAGTGAGCAAAATGCTGAAGAGATCATTGTGTTCAACACATGAAGTTATGACAAACCATGATCAACTGATATCTGACAACCAAACAACTCATGGGTTTTCAAAAGAATTATTCCCAGTCACAGGACACCAGGGAGCTTGCAGCTCTTCCTAATGGTCCAAGACAGAAAAACCTGTAACTCAAAAGGCTGAGCTGTCACTGAATCAAGACATTCACATGATACTAGTTTTAAATACTTATCCAGCTATGAAATTGCTAAGGGGATGGGGAGCAAATTCCATTTGCCATTATCTATATGCTAAAGGACAGTCATGAAGTGTCCTCTACTCCGCACACTACCCTAGGTCCTTCGAGTATTTTCTTGCTAACAGGCAGTAGGTATATACTTGAGACTTTGTTTCTCTTAAGAGCAGCTACGAGAGTCCCCATCCCTGAAGGGATCGAAAACCTGTGTAGATGTGGTACTGGGGGACATGCTTCAGTGACCTGGCAGTGCTGGGTTAATGGCTGGACTTGATTATCTCAAAGTCTTTTTCAACCAAAATGACTCTGTAAGTCTATGTCTTCTGTAGGTGTCTTGTTAAACCAGTTATCAAACCTTTATCACAGTAAAAGCTCATAACACACCACATAAATGCACCAAATAAAAGCAGCAAGCCTTTTTAGAGAGATGGAATGATAGATCCATCCCAAAGCCTTGAACAAAACCACAGAAAATGAGATTACCATGAGAGCTTTGGAGCATTTCTCAAATGAAAGTATTCACAAGTGTTTCAGCTCGAGAAGGAAACTACACCCTAAGTAAGTTCTGCCTTTATGCCGCAGCGTTGCTGTTTTAGAAGCTTGACAAAGCTGCATGGAACAGGACTGAGCCTGCAGCTGATCAGGCAGACCATATATTTTCCTGAAGGGCTATATATGAACATACACTGTTTGCAGAACATTCGCTCCCTGCCCCAAATCAGGAGATAAAGGAGTATCCATTAAATCAGGCAAGCCTGAATGCTGGAGCTCAGTGACAGCAGCAAAATGTTGTCTGAAAGGTTCTGCAAGACCCACAGCCTCTGCTTTCCAGGCCCAGAACAACCAGTCTGTCAGATCAGAGTGTATGCCTTACTGATGAGTCACTTCAGCCAGAGGAACACTGCATGGAGTAAAGCTTCAATAAAGGTAACTCCTAACCCATTGCCCTTGCCAATGTAACCCCTTGCCAAAAATGCCCCAAGCTGTATTTTTATTCTAAACTTCAGATTTATGCATCAAAATATACAATCAAGAACCTTAATAGTATGCAAATTTCTCCATGCTTTCCATCTACTGCTGCAAAAGCAGGTGAGATTTTCCATGCCACATCCGTCTACAGCTGCCAAAGATGAAAGAATCATACGTTGGTTTGGGTTGCAAGAGACCTTGAAGATCATCTAGCTCCAAGGGACATGAGCAGGGACAACTCCTACCAGAACAGGTTGCTCAAGGCCCCAAGCAACCTGGCTTTAGACACTTCAAGGCTTGAGACCTCTGCAACTTCTCTGGGAAACCTGTTCCAGTGCCTTGCTACCCCTTCATGGAAATCTTTGTGATGTCTAACCCAAATCCAGCTTCTTCAAATTTGGAGTCATTATCACTTCTTTCTCTCCATGACTTTGTCAAAAGTACCTCCCCAGCTCTCCTGTAGCCCCCTTCAAGTACTGGAAAGCTCCTCTAAGGTCTCCTATGAGCCTTCCCTTCTCCAGGCTGAACAACCCAATCTCTTTCAGCCTGTCCTCAGAGGGAAGGTGCTGCAGCTCTCTGATCATCTTCATGGCCTCCTCTGGACCTGCTCCAAGGTTTTACATCATGGGCTGCAGAGCTGGACCCAGCAGTGCAAATAAAGTCCCACCAGAGCAGAGTGACAGTATCCCCTCCATTGGTCATCCCAATGCCCACACTTTGATGTAACCCAGGACATTTGGTTTCTGGGCTGCAAGTGCATGGTTGCCAACTCATACTGAGCTTCCTCATCACCCAGCAGCCCCAAGTCCTTCTCCTCAGCAGTGCTCTCTGTCCATTCTCTGCCCTGCCTGGATTTGTGCTCTCACACTACATTCTCTGTACAACAACAACAGAAACCTTACCACTAGAAACTTAGTGAGGGAAAGAACACTAGCAATGTGTGAATCCATGCAATGTTGGTAAACCAAGAGAAAACATATTGGGACACTGAGGTAGACCATGATAAAAGGTTATGTCTATGGGCTGTGACTATGCAGTTTGGGGGTTTGCCTTCCAGTTTTGACTCTACAGATGTCTAAGTTTCATTTTAACTGAGAAAATAAGTTTAAGCACACAACTGCTATTTTAATGTTGCCAATGACACTCTTCAAATCTGAGTCTTTAGAGTCTCACTGACCTTGTATTATTTTTATTTTTCAACTGGCACAGACAGCACATCACTTGTCAACAAAAAGCAGCTTTACAGTTATTTTTATGCTGCACAAAGAAAAGCTGCCTTCAGCTTTGTCACATTTTACTTAAGATACATGAAGCAGCACCACTGAAGGTACTCATGACTGAGAAATCCTGCTCTGACATCAGCCAACTCTGCAGAAAGCTGCCCAAAGACATGTTTTCCTCCAGTCACATTTACAGTTTGCTGCCATAAGGCTATTTTCCTACCGAGTCAGCAAATTAATCCAGGGCAGCTTGCTTTACTAGACTTCTGAACTAACATTAAAAGGAACCAGAGTCAAACATCCAAACTGGGAGGGGAGAAAGGTTTTGGGGGTTTTCCCTTTCCTCCTCCTTTGGAAGCCATATGGGCAGAGAATAAAAAGCAGATATTCTGCCATGTCTGCCTGCTGTGGCCTTCAAGCTATGATTTAAGCAGCAAAGGAATAAAGGTTTCTGCATTTATAATAGGGGAAATAAATACTTCCTGTTAATATTATTATCCTAATACAAGAAGTACTAGAGCAGAAGCTTTCTCCCACCATGATAGGGAGATGCACATCAAAACATAAATTCAAGAAAGGCAAGGGGAAAAAAAAAAAAAAACCACACACAAAAAGGCAGTCAGAGGAATAGCTTTAGTTTCTAAACATTTCTCAGCTCCTTAAGAAAAGTTTCTACAGGTTTTTAAGATTTGATTTTCAGTTAGTCTCCTGTATGAGATCTAGAAGGCAAAGAAATAATCAGTGGCTAAACCAGGAAGACTTTATATTGCTTAGCAGTAAGAACAGAGTGTGTCGTGACAAGGCAGCAAGTCCCAGGGGACTGAGCAGGTGATGCTGGAGCCCACCGGCAGATACAGTTATGTTCACAGAAGGAGACACTAAATAAGATGAAGCTATTTTAGCCATTTCCTCTCATGGCTGGGCTCTGTGTAACTGACAACTTGCTGCAGTATTTAATAGCATCAATATCATTAGTTGCTTCTTGCACAGATACACCCAAAGGCATCAGAAAGCAGCTTTCACAGGAACTTCCAAGTGAAAAAATCCCAACCAGTCTTCCAAGAGACTGAACTGCAGCTGCCTGTTAATGTACAATCCATCAGCAATACAGTCACAGGCACAAACCCTGTTCTCTCAAGTAACTCTGGTATTGGCCTTGTGAGCTCAGAAGGCAGGAGGGAGTATAGAATATTGTAACCCAATAGCTTAACAAAGAACATAAGCAGATTACTGTCTGTAGACTCTGAACCTCATTACCTTTCACTAAATGTATGTCATGGTTTGGCAATTGCTTTTTTTCCCAGGTTTGGGACTCAGCTATTTCAAGCATTATATCCTTCCAAGATACCAGAATTTTAAGAACTCAGATTAGCAAGATCCTTGGCCTTTAGGGTATTTTAAGTGTTTCTGATGGAAGGTATGCCATGCAAACAAACTCAAAACATATTGCCATCCTGATAACAGGGAGATGACAACAGCTTCTTCTCCACTGTGTGCTATCAAAGAACAATGCTGTAAAAATCAGTACTTGAGGAAAAAATGTCTCAAGACAAAAAAAGTTTGCTGACTCCTTTCAAAAGCTTCTGTCCCCTATATGCAGAACTGAAGGCAGTGTGAAGGGTATCACTACAAAGTGAGCTTTAAAATTAAGCCAAGTAATAGTTATTACAACTCTTTCAAGGCTTCCTGATTCCCAGCAATAACAGAGCATCATTGTCTTGAAATTTTAATTAGCTGAGCAATTTCCAAAGGTCTGACAGCAGTTGTCTAACTCCAGCTGCGTTTTGAAGAATCTCTGATGCAGATTACTGAAATTGCAAGTTCTGCTACTCAATTCCTCTCTCTCCCGTGTAGCATTTTTAAAGACTCATAAAGGTTCTATTTTAAACATCACCACCAAGTCTCTTTGCTTGACTACGTGCTAAAATAGCACAGCTTACCCCTGCCTCGAGCAAACATCCCAACGAGAGCAGAAGGAAATTTCACATGTTCTGGTATCTTTGATGCAACACACAACCATTTCTTTCAACTCAGCTCATTTTTTAACGGCTTTTTGGGAACGTTTGCAAGTCCTGCAGATCAAGTCAGCTGAAACAGGAAGGGTTCAGAACAGCCATCAGCAGGTTTCAGGCCCAGTGGCACTGCAAATGCTGTTTGCTTTTCCTGGAAAGCTTCAGTCTTTTCCTCAGAAAGAAATTATTTAGCAGCTGACCAGCAAACACTACTAGCATCAAGAATTATTACTTCCACACTTGGGTGCATCACCTCTCAAGCATTTCAACAGGGAAGTTCTGGGTTTCACTGCTCACGGTTTTCTTTCACGCACCTTCCAAAAAAGGAAGCAGCAAGGCACAAATGCATTGGGAGACACTTCTGTTCCCAGGCAGCACTTTGCCTCTAATTAGGACTAGGAGTCAAAAAGCAACACCTGCTTCTGAATCTAATTTGATACATCTAAAAACCAGGCTGCTGCACAGTCACAGAGCCTGCTACCAGCCAGAGGAGACAAGGCAGCAGTTTAGTCTGGTGGGGTAGAGGGTGAGGAACCCTGACAGTGCTGTATTGCTTTACTGTCTGATTGCCTTCATGCATCTCTGAGGTGATCAGAAGACAGCGTGACTTAGCCAGGCCCATCTTAAAGACTATGCTTTCACAGTCTGCCAGGAAAGCAATTTACTGCTACACAACTTCTATTTAAAACAGGTATTTAGAGGCTTATCTTGAACTTCCAGCACAGGGTTACTGTCTAGTTTTGGATAATAGAGAAGCCTTCCTTGAATTTAGGAAAACAAGGGAGCTGAAGTTCAAAGAAAATAGAAGGGATTATCAACTGACATTGGGGCACTTGTGCACGAGCCAAAACTAAGATATGCTAGCATGGGCAACATCAAGCAGTCACTCATGTAACAAACTCCATTAAGCAGGCAGAATACAACTAAAATCTAACACCAGATCTGGAGGAAAGAACAAGCCTGAATTAAGCACAGAACAAAAGTTCTTTTGGCTGTAGAAATCGCTGATAGATTTGTGGCCGGTTTTATTAGTGCATGAATTCTGTTCCAAGAGATCAAAATGACACAAATTAATAAACTTGATTTTTATATATATTTTTTTTCACCCATTTAAAAGAAATTAGTATTCTGACAGCCAGACTTCTAGTTTGGTTCAAGCACAGGGGGAAAAACCAGCTTATAGTCTGAACACACAAAAGGAAGAGTATTTCTCCACTGTCAATACACTTAACTCCTACAACTTCTGCTTTATCATGCCAGTGTAGCTTCTCTCTACTACATCTTATCTCAGTTAATGCAGAAGCATTTAAAGCAACAGTCAAGGACATGGTGACCTCAGCAATGGAGCTTCCTCATGCTGAAACAAGAGACAAAGTAGCCGTTAAGTACAAACATCCTTCTGAGCACAGAGCCAGATCAGAACCCAAAGAAACAATGTGCCCAAACATACCCGAAGGACATTCCACCAGTTCAAGAAAAGTAGGGTTTTTTTTACCCAGAGATGTACAACCTCATTCCAGCCTGTTATGTACAAGGGTATTTTAAATAGCAGGTTACCCAAACATATGGCAGCCAACAGCCTTGCCAGATACTTGCACGATAGAACAAAAGTAGAAATACATAGCTTCTGTCACTGACTGTAAGAATACATGGTGCAAGTTACAGGGTCGGGAGTCTAGATACTGCAACAGAGTATGCTGGAGAGTGTAAAGCTCCAGAGGAAGCAAAGGACGCTTGTGGTCTATCAGTCCTTAAACCAGTCCCAAGTAGGAACACATGTCAGGAGACACTACTGTCAGCCTTACCTCTTACAGTCAGACCTTTCCCTGGTCAGAGCAGCGCTGCTAGTTCAAGAGCTGCATCTTCAGCCAAGTAACTCACCCAGGGCACCAGTATTCCCCATCATTATTTAGCAAGGACTCCTTCTTAAGTATTTGTCATAACCCAAACTATCTAAAAACATTTTTAAAAGTCAGTGCTCCATAAAAAGAAACCAAGTTAAACTCAATCTCCACTTAACCCAAGAATAAAACACATCATGAAGGTCTGTTTATTTTTATCCAGGTCTGCAAGAAGAGCCATGCAGCACAAAGCCCACGCAGAACTTCTGCAGCAGAGAGATACACAGCAATCGCCTCCTCACACTTAAGGCCTCAAGCAGTTACACAACAAGCTGTCCAAACTCAGCTTCTTCCCAACTCTGACATTTATGTCTAGTTTTTGTTCAGGCTACATCAAATTGTCTTCAGTTAAGCAAGATTTTTTCATCTAAGATCCATACAAATTCAGTAATGAAGTAGCCAGAATGAGGATGAGTTTATGGGAAGGTTTTGTTACCTTTCACATAAGCCACTACTGAAGGAGCACACATTTATTCAGAGCTATTTAAACTGTGCTTAAAAGATGCTACCCAAGGGCACAGGCTAACATTACTGCACTGCTGTGCTGAAAGCACCTCTGCCTGGTTCAAGGCTCTACACAGCCATGGGCTTCTCCCCTACATCACAATTAACCAAAGAATTGTAAAATCACAGCATGGTTTGGGTTGGAAGGGACCTCAAAAAAAATCATCTAGTTACAACTCCCTGCCAGAGGCAGGGACATCACGTGCTAGACAGACTAGGTTGCTCAAGGCCTCATCCAACACTTCTAGGCTTGAAGACTCTACAACTTCCCTGGGCAACCTGGTCCAGGCATCACCCTCATGGGGAAGAATGCCTTCCTAACCTAAATCTATCATCTTCCAGTTTGAAGCCATTACCTCTTGTCTGTCACTCCATGCCTCTGGAAAAAGCCCCTATCCAGCTCTCCTCTAGCCCACTTCAAATACTGGGAGGCTGCTCTGAAGTCTCTCCAGAACTTTTTCTCCTCCAGGCTGATCAAGCCCAACTCTCTCAGCCTGACCTCACAAGCAGAGGGCTTCCAGCCCTCCCAGCATTGCTGCGGCCTCCTGTGGCCCTGCTCCAACAGGTCCCAGTCTGTGCTGAGGACTCCAGAGCTGCCCCAGAACTGCAAGGCAGTTCTCAGCAGAGGGATAGCAGCCCCTACCTGCCCCTGCTGCCCCGGTGCTGGTGATCAGCTGAGGACACAGCTGACTGGACTGGGAGCACCCAAGATCTTCCTTGCAGGAGGAATTTACCATGCACACATGGTCTCAACTATTACTGTTCTTCAGCCTTGATGTACCTTGCAAAACTGAGGAACAGAACTATTTTTCTATGAGAGCCATGATTACTCAGTGATGTAACACAGCTACCAAATGGCCTGCTGGCCAGGACTCAGGATGACTGACACTGACAAAATATTGAATTGTGTGTCTGTGCTCATTCTGCAATTCCCACACAGGATTTATTGCACTATACCAGTAAGACATAATTATTATTAGCATTAAAGGGTGTGCTGATTGCTTTGATACATAAACAATTACAGATTTGTTTCCTTCACACTCACAAGCTAACAAAGTTAGTGGGTGCAGGAAGACCCAAATGGAGTTAAACTTGTATTACTGAAGACATACAAATCATCCTTTTTTCCAGAAGGCTTAGCTTTCATTTGGAACAAAGGTTGGAATCTAGCTTCCCCATTTCAGCTGGATTAAAGCCTTTCACCTGAGGTGCAAACCTAAGGAATCACAGAATGGTAGGAGTTGGAAGTGACCTCTGTGCATTGAGTCCAACCTCCCTGACATGGCAGGTTCACAAATGAAGGTCACACAGGACCACGTCCAGGTGGGTTTTGAATGTCTCCAGAGATGGAGACTCCAACACCTCTCTGGCCAGCCTGTTCCAGGGCTCCACCACCATTAAGTTCCTCCTCATCTTCAGATGGAACTTCTAATGTTCAAGTCCATGCCAGTTACCCCTTGTCCTGACACTGGACACCAGAAGGAGCTGAGCACTATAGTAAGCTTGGGTGTGTTATTAACTGCTCCTATCTACAGATCATTACTTAGCAGGACTTGACCACAGCCAAACAGTGAGAATTGGACTATAACATCCCTGCAAGTCAGGACTGCAACAGCATTAACCATTATGAACTTTTCTACAGCCCTTCACAACTGCATGTTTGCCTCTAGCAGTGAGGAGGTAAGTTTGACAGAACCTCCTTTCTTGACAGAAGCTCCTACAAGAGCTTCAATAACTTTAATAACTTTAAGACTCTGCAAGTTTTCAGACCTTCTTCCAGTTTCATTAGTGAAGAATCGATTAGGTTTCTGCAAACTAACTACAGCTTCTCCATCAACCACATCTATTGGTCCCTGTCTGGAAAATGGGCACAAGTTTTAGACTTGGGTTGGGTGATGGAGAGCAAGCAGACTGTAGAACACATTATACAAAGCCTGCTTGGAAAATAAAAAAGGAAAAAAATCAGACCAACATCAATGTTCAGTGGAAGCCTTGCAATGAAAAGGAACTGAAAAAACCCCCAATGTGACAGAAGCACAGGGAGCCAACAGAATGAAAGTTCCTTTTTCAAGTTACCCTAAAAACCCAGCCATTAAATTTCCACTGTTGCCCTAAGGCTGGAGTTGCCACTCTTGATCAAGCATGCTGAAATTTCTGCAGAGAAAATGTTAGCACAGAGGCATGAAATGGCTTCTAATTTAGACTAATTTCTTAGCTTTTCTGAGTGTCTTGCACTGTGGTCAACTTTTCTCTTCCAAGCTGTTGGCTACACTCAAGTCTTTGCAGGTCTTCATGGGCCTTTAAGAGACCTTTCACTTAAAGGGTACCAACAGATCCGTATGAAGTCCAGGAATGTCATTTCAGGGTTTCTTAATGCACTGAGTACTCCAAACAGATACACTTGTCAAGTTAGGATAGATAGTTAAACAGGTTTAATCTGAATACAGCAAATTCCAAAGCTACATAGATGACCTCCAGGCTGCAGCACCTTATCAACCACACACACAGCCCTGTATCAATTTCAACAGGTTTGCCACAGCCATTACTGGTAGAACTCCACTCAAAAGCATCTTAATCACCCCTCAAAAGTTTTAAAATTTGAAGCCTCACACACAAGTGGATACAGCCCCAGCATGAGTTGCACCACGTGTTGACAAAAGTGGACTGCTGACTTCGACAATGCAGAAGCATGGAATTAGTCACTGCATATCCTTTGTTTCATACAAGTAGTTTGTACTGCTGTCATGTATGGGAGTGGTCAAGATATATGGCTTCAAACACCACACATTTTTATCTCAACTCTGCTAGAAGACAGCCTAACCCATTACTTCCTTAAAGGGGCCAGGGGTGGAAGGGGAAGAGGAGGGAAGGATAGTTTTACTGGAAATAATTACATCCACCCATGTTTCCTCAAATTAGTTCAGGGCCCTCTGAAGAAGACAGGCTGGAAACAGGAGGTAAAGCAGCAGAAAAAAACCCTAAACTGAACAGTATAGCTTAGTCCTTTGATATAGGAAGGAGTTTGCTACTGTTTTGGCTAAGAATTACAGGACTGTCAAGAAATTGTTTCAACAGTTATTCTAAAAGCTTGCTCAAGCACTTTGCTTGCATCAGCAGTTGACAAAAAAAGTCGAAACATGCAAAACCAAAAGCCCAAAGAACAACATCACATCATACTGTTTAGTATGATCAAGTCACTTACCTTTAAATTTTGACCGAATGTTTGCTAGTTCTTTATTTATCCTCTTGATCTCTGCTTCTTTACTTTTGCCTGAAATCAAGAGAACACACATCAGGACAGCACTCTGGACAGCCCTTGGCCACCTTCAGCTTCTTTCCACCCACCCACGCTGTGTGAACATAAAACCAGCAGCAGGAATTATTACTCTCCTTTTCCACTACTAGGACCAGAGGAAGGCCAACACCAGAGGTAACTTATTCATCACTTTATAGTGGAAATGGAGAGGCTAAAAGGACCTCTCCGTTTCACAGAGCTCTGAAGACTTTAGATAGTATCAGTTGCATACAATTAATCTGAGGTGCCTTTATTACTTTCATAAACATTCCAGTTTTTCTATTCCTTAAAACAAGTTTTACTTCCTGTTTGACTAGTAGGTAGACAGTGTTCTGAAGAGAAGCCTCCTGAGCACAATCTTGTAAATGGCTTCACCTTAAGGACAAGGCAATTTACTCTTTCTTTATTAAATGGTCATTCCGTTCAAAGGCTTTGAAAGGAAAAAATTCTTTGCTGTGAGGCTGCCAGAGCCCTGGAGCAGACTGCCCAAACAGGTTGTGGAGTCTCCTCTGGAGAGATTCCACCTGGCCATTGTGATCCTGGGCAAGCTGCTGTGTGTGCCCCTGCTTAGCAGTGGGTTGGGACTGGATCATAGAATTGTTAGGAATGGAAGGAACCTCAAGGATCATCTAGATCCAACCCCCCTGCCATGGGCAGGGACACCTCAGATCTCAAGATGTCTTTTCCAAACTCCACCATGCAAGGAGTCAGTGAAAAACAATATTAAGACACCAAGTAGGAAAAACAGTAAAACTTCCAGTAGCTCAAAGCCTCAAGAGACATCAGAGGATACATTCATAAGTCCAGCCTTTCAGTATGTCCCATGAATGTCTCTTGGGAAAAAAAGAAATTCAGAATACCAGCTTCCTCACATGTATCTGGCTGTAAGGTTATGAATAAAATAACTCTCCTGACTGTCTGAAAATGGTCTAGCCTTATGAGTAGCAGGGATCAGATGCCCTGATTTCCCCCACACCATTTGGATCATCACTATATTCAAGTCAGTGCAAGGAGGGAATGCCACAAGGCCTGAAGGGCAGATCAGTACCAGTGTTCTGAAGCACTTCCAATCTCATCCCTTTCTCCCACACAGGCAAAGCAACAATCTGCATCCTACTACACTTGCATGTTCAAACTTCCCATGTCACCCAATGGCTGTTAATCACCCCTTTATCATTCTGAAGATGATCTGACAGCAGGCCTGATGAAAAGTGATTGAGTAACTCAAGGAAATAAGTGCCTCAGGATAGGTTAACAGCAAACTATTTCAAGTGAAAGGGAATTCCATGCCAAATACAAATTAATACAGATTTTGTAATATCTGGCTTAAAAAAAGAAATTGAAGTTATGCACTTCCAAACCCAACTCTTGCATAAGATGCAAACTGGTTTATAGTAACAAGCCTATACTAAAGTCTAGAAGAATAGACACACAGCAAGCCTAGCACACTGTACAAATGGAAACAGGTGAGGCTCAAAAGAGAACTACTTCAGGTTGCCTTGTCATTTTGACAGATTTGCTTAAAATGGAATGTTTCCATTCTGTTTTATAAGTGTCAGTGCTCAAAACATGAAGCCCAGGGTGCCTTGGAAGGCAATTCACGTGGCAAAAGAAGCCCAAACAATATCTCCCACATCCCCCATCCTCAACTCCAAAACCAACTTACTGGTACCTGCTGATCCACCCTACTGCTTTGAAGATGTGAAGCATTTCCTGAGTTCAAGAACTCTCAGTCCCAATCCAAACCACATTGTAACTACTGGCTGTATGCATCTAGGTGTTCAATAAGGCAGGAGGATCTGGAAACTCCAACTAACTTATTAGAAGGACAAGAAGAGAGAGTTCTGCTGTCCTTAGTTTATAACACGTATCTGTTGGGATCAAAGTTTGACACGCAATATGAGTTTTCTTCTCACTTAACTTGCCAACCTAAAGCAAGCTGGCTTTTGCAGTAAACAGTGGCACTGTTTTTAAACAGCCATCAGCTTGTACAATCTAAAGCTTAGGAAGTGACTTCTACTATAGATTTTAGATTGGTCTTCATTAGAGTTGATTGTTTTTCCTGTGCACATGGCAGATACACTCAAGTGTTCCTGTTTCAGACACTCCCCAACGCTAGGAATTCTCTACTAGATTGAAGAAAACTCTTGCTCCTGGGTCCACTCTCTAGGAACAGAGAGACGAAGTACCATATGCCAAAAGGGTGAAGTGTTGATGTAAATAAACACCACTCCAATTTTGTAAGCTATCAGACTGGCACTTTGAAAACATTTCCCTTATTTTCAGCAATTCAGCTGTTTCAGATGAACAATTTCATTTCTAAAACTACCAATTTCTTTTCCCCTTTAAGTGAAGAGCACATCTCATTACAATGTTACCACCCAGCCTGGAGATTCTGTGTTAATGAGGCTGAGAACACTGACCTCACACTGGGATAATTCTACCATGAGTAGGGTTACTTAGTTACTATATTATTGCAATACACTTTCCTTACAACTAGAGTATTTAAGTTGTGAACAATTGCTTCTCTAGCTTCCAGCCTTTTTTCCTTTCCTGTACAATAGGATGAAAGGAAGTTGGAGAGCAGTGGGAGCTGGTCTCTTCTCCCAAGGAAGAAGTGACCAGATGAGAAAAAATGGCCTCAGACTGCACCAAGGGAGGTTTGGGTTGGATAGGAGAAGAAACTTCTATGAATGAAAGGGATCTCAGACTGGAACAGGCTCCCCAAGGAGATGGTTGAATCCTCATCCCTTGAGACATTGAAAAGAAGCAGAGTGTGGTGCTGAGGAACTTGGTTGGACCTGATCATAAAGGTGTTTTCCAACCAAAATGATTCTATAGTTCTGTGACTCTTGAGCATGGCAATAATCACTGATGTTAAAAATAAGGTTAGCACAAGGGTTAGCAAGGATTAGCACATGTGCAGTGCTCCTCCTTATGCCAAGGCCATGCAAATTTTTTTAACCACTAAAACCTCTCTACAAACTTTTCAAGCAGCATTATCTGTTATGCTAACAGATAATCAGTTACTGCTAGAAACTAGGTTCTTTGTGTCCTAAGCAAGCAATAGAGCATTAAGGGAAGCCTGACTAAAATACTTCAGGAATCTGTGAAGTCAGCACCTCTGGCAGAAATGGATTGCAGCCTCAGCAAAATAAAAAAAGTCAAAATCCCACCCCCTGTGCACACAGCTGTAGCAGCAAGTTGACAGGAACACCCATATCAAACAGCAAATTCACATCTGAAGGTTTATTCTCTCCAAGTCTTGCACAGCATCTGAACAAGTGTGTTCTGATTAATTCCTTCAGGCTGTTCTTTTTCAGATGCAGTATATAATCTCCTCTGGACCTTCACTTATCAAATAGCAGAGCAACTAGCTTGTGATGAAACTTTAACTCCATACTGTGGAAATCAAGTTGAATGATTAAGTCTTGTCTCCTTTTTACTGATTACAGTCTATATGTGCCTGGAACTGCAGTTCTGCAGAGCAGCAGTAGCACACTGGGCATTACTTGTCACTGAGGACTGTCACATCACAACACTCAGGGATTAAAACCAGGCTGAAGTACCTGAAAACAAGCATCCTGAACTGCAGCCATTGTACTGCATGGTAACCTTATCCAAACACTGTCTTTTTTAGATGACAAAGCAAAACCTCACAGATGGAGGTAGCTTTGGTTTGTTCCAGGTACAGGGAAAAAGAAAAGAATCAAAACCCAAGGATCCATTTTTAGCTACATCTAAGTGGGCTGTGGGCTGTCACAGAAAATGTGTTTGATTAACTTAGACTTTTTGTCACACTACTCAACCAGGGTAACATCCACTGAGGAATTTCTACCTGCCTACTTGACTTTACCATCACTACAAACACTTAAGTAACCTTAAGGATGGTTAAAAAGGAAGATAAGACCACTACTGAAGACAGCTGAAGGAATGCTGTGCTGCAGAACTAAAGGTTTGCACTTGCTTTCAAAGGCAACTGCCATGCCTCACTTCCAGGTTGTTAGAAAACCCCCAGTTTCAAGAAATCAGAGCTGCAATCCAACTAAACATGCTGTAGGCAAGCTTATTCACAGAATCATAGATTTGTTTGCAGTGGAAGAGAACTCCAAAATCATCAAGTCCAACCCTCAACCTAAAACCACCATGGCCATTAAACTATGTCTCCAAGTGCCATGTCCACACATTTCTTGAATACTTCCAGGGATGGTGACTCCAGAACCTCCCTGGACAGCCTGTGCCAATACCTGACCACTCTTCAACTAGGACAGGCTTAATAAAGATTGTGTCATGTATACAAACTGATGGGTAGGATAGCATTTAAGCCAGAGAACAAGATTATGTTCCACATACTGGTTCAGGCCACATCTGTCTTTCACTTATTCAGGCTTTTTTCCACTTTGCCAAGACTATGATTAAATCACAAAGTTATTAAAAGGGGATTGCAAGCCAGTGAGTTCTGCCTGGCCCCACTGCAGAACAACATATGTATTGCTTATAGTCTTACAGCCCTACTGTGACTGCTTTCTCCAAGAGGAGGGCCTGAGCAAACAGCCAGCCACAACACTGTCCAAGGCACTTAGGAGTGGTTGCCTCATACCAGGCAGCTTGTCAGGCTTCCAACTCCACGATGCTGCCTACCGCTTTTGTTAGTTAAGGTAAATTTAGTCTGCAGTGCACTGTTATCATTAATTACCATCTTGTTTAACAAAGATAGACTAGGGAACATCAAAAGTCCCCCAGCTCTTCAGAGAGCCAATTACTATTCCTAAATCTACTCGTAATCCAGGCTACAGACAGCATCAGCACTGCCTCAGCAAAACCTCTGTATCTCAGCTTGGAGCTCTGCATTACAATCTACAGAAGAATGAGAAGACAAGTTGCAGGAAAGGCGTTTGTTCAGTCCATTCATTGGAGGAGAACATTTCACATACCTTAAGACTAACTTGGCAGCCGGTTGCAAGACTACAGTGCTTCAAGGCTCAGATTAGTGGACTGCTTCTGGCTCACTTGGTGACCTGCTCCATCAGGATTAACTCATTACTACACTAACTGTAGAGTGCCTAAGCCAAGTCTGAGGCACAAAGTACATCAATGTTGATTAACTAGAACTGCTACAAGCTCTCAGCATTCAGAGCCTGCTGTGTTTCCAGCCCAGCATACACCTTATTTCCTAAAGGAACCAAACATCACAATCATTTCAGTTGGAAAAAACACTTAAAGATTGTATAGCCCTAACCATTCTCTAATTCTACCACGGCTGGTTCTAACCCATGTGCCTCAGCACCAGATCTCTGTATCTTTTCAACACCTCCAGGGATGTTGATTCAGCCACATCCTTAGGGACCCTGTTGCAGTGTTTGAGAAACCTTTCAGGGAAGAAGTTTCTTCTATGACCAACCTAAACCTCCCCTAGTACAACTTGAGGGCGTTTCCTCTCGTCCTGCCATTTGTTACAAAGAAGAAGAGACTGAGCCACACTTTCCTACAACCTCCTTTCAAGAGGCTGTAAAGAAGCACTTTCCTATACAAGCACCTACACAAACGCTGAGCGGAGTAGATTTCTACAGGCAAGTTTTGAGAGACAGGTGTACTGACAACACAAAGCAAGAGTTGCTTTACTGAAGTTGAGATGTTTCCACGACCCATCTGGCTCGAATCTGCTCATGGCCAGCAGCCAGTGTAACTGAGGCCCCCCCAATAATTCATTTATTTTGCATTTATGCACAGGTCAGAACTGATACATTGTGCTATCTCTTAGTCTTACTTGCCCTGTGGCCATCTGACAATCCTGTGATTGTGGAACTGCCATTATTGGCAGGAAGAACTATAAAGCATGTTGGATAGGAGGCTCTATTAGCATAAGAAAAAGCTTGCCAGCATTCTGTCATGCTTCTTGAAGGCAACTAGTAGTGTCAGTTACTATTTGTGGCAATACCATTTGTCTGACAGAACATGCCTCTCTGTTCACATCCAATTATCAGACAGGGCTTGAAGACAGCACGACTCTAGTTCTCTGTGTAGGACAGCAGCAACACAAATACTGCCAAAGCTAAGAGCAGCAGCTTCTCCTGTGAATTCCAGAGTGGCTAGGAACATCTACCTGGGCAGAACAGGTTCTTCCACAACAGACAAATCCTGAGTTTTAAAGACATTGTTAGAGGTTTTCCCTGAGAGCTGAAAGTCATTGTTTTCTAAACAAGAATTTTTCTGTTTTGTAGAATCCTTTTGGTTGGAAAAGGCTCACAAAAGGTATGTGACAAAGCATGGCTCTACATATAGAATAAAAAAAGTCATCACAGAATCACAGAACTGTTTACATTGGAACAGACTTTTAAGATCATCCAGTCCAACCACTAACCCAGCACTGCCAAGTCATCACTAAACCATGCCCCTCAGCTCCAGCCTTTGAAACCCCTCCAGGGCTGGGGACTCCACCTCTAGGCAGCTGGGTCCAGAGCTTGACAAGCCTTTCAGAGAAAAAAATTGCTCCCCACATCCAAGCTAAAGCACTCCTGGCATCACTTGAGGCTATTTTCTCATGTCCTATTACTTGCTCCCTGGGAGAAGAGACCCATCCCACCTTGCTACAACCTCCCTTCAGTTAGTATTAGGTCAGATGAACTCTTCATTAGTGACAACAGGTGTGAGGACAGAGGGTATCCTCAGAAAGCTTGCAGATGATTAAAAAAAAAACACCACAAAATGAGCAACCAACAGAGCAGAAGGGTTTGCTATCACTCAAGAGGGGCCTTGGCAGGCTAGCAAAATAGTCAAACAGGAACCTCATGAAGCTAAGCAAATGCCAAGTCCTGCACCTGGAAAAAAATAGGAAGCCCCAGGCACCACTACACATGAGACAGAGACCAGTCCCATCCTCTTACTCCCCACCCTCCAGATGTTTATATACAATGAGAAGATCCCCCCGACCCCCTGCTCTTCATTTGCTGAACAGCCACAAGTCTATCAGTCCTTCCTCCTCATAGAGATGCTCCAGTCTCCTCAGCATCTTTGTAGCCTCTACTGGACCCCTCCAGTATCTCCCTGCCTCTCAAAACGTGGAGCCCAGAACTGGCTCCAGTGCTCCAAATGGGGCCTCCTCCCTAGGGCAGAGTAGAGGGTGAGGAAAGTCTCCCTGAACTTACTGGCCATACTCTTCTTAACGCACCCCAAGAGACCTTTGGCCTTCTTGGCCACAAAGCATTGCTGACTCATGGTGTACTTGTCCCACCAGCACTCCAGGTCCTTCTCCGCTGAACTGCTTTCCAGCAGCCCAACCCTGGCATAGGTGAACCTGCTCTGGCAGTGGGGGTGGACTGGATGATCTTTCAAGGTCCCTTCCAGCCCCTAACATTCTGTGATTAACCTGTACTGGTGCATGGAACTATTACTCTCCAGGAAGTCACAGAATCATACAATGCTTTGGACTGGAACGGACCTTTAAAGGTCATCTAGTCCAATGCCCCTCCAATGAACAGGGACATCTTCAACTATATCAGGTGGCTCAGAGCCCTAATACAACCTGGAATGTATCCAGGGATGGGCAACCTGGGACAGTGTTTCCCCATTGTAAAGTAGTTCCTCATAGGAAAGGTGTTCCAGTCTTTTGCTTATTTTTGTGGCCTGTTCTAGACCCACTCCAACAGGTTCATGTCCCTCTTGTGCTGAGGACCCTGGAGGTGGACAGAGTACTCCACATGGAGTCTCAGAGTGGATTTGACACATGGGTACTCTAGGACTGTTTTTCCAGGTGGGTTCTGTGGTTTGTAAAAGCGAAGGTTCATTCTTCACCTGCACCAGAAGCCTTGAACAGAGAGCCTGTTAAGCCTGTTTCCATGTCACTTCCAGTTAAATGTTGTCCAAGGGATACCCATTACATGGCCAGACATGGTTGGAGCTGGCCTGGGAGTTCAGAAGGCATTGAGGGGGGTTACAGTGGGAGGCCGGTGCTCTTGAGAGCCTGTCCGACAGCCATAGAAGCAGAGGGCTCAGCAAGGACAGGCCTTGGAGAAGGGGTCACCTGGCAGCCCTCAAAGTCCCATGCCCAGGACCCAAGGCCATGCTGGTGGCTGGTGTCATCATGCTCATACACACATGGGAGCCCACTGGCTGCTTGCAGCATTTCCCAGGAACCTTTGCTCCCTGACACATCATCAGCCAGACTTGTGTCACAAGGACCTGGGCTGGCTGTTGCCAGGACAGCAGGAGTGACCACAGAAGGTGGAGTTAGCTTCGAGACAGCTCTCCAGTTCACCCCAGGTACTGGAGAAACACCACTACACCTTCAGCTCCTCCCATGCCATTGTGCTGCTTTACCTTCGAGCAGCCTCTGCGTTGTGTCAGGAAGGGCAGAGGAAGAGCCAGACCAAGTTTGGTTCTTGCTCACCAACAGACACTGGCAGGAGGAGCACAGGCGGCAGAGGATGGTGGCAGCTGCTGCTGAGCTCCCAGCCTCAGCGGAGATGCTGCCTGGTTCCCCAAGCATCCTGGGAAGCATGAGTGGGATGCCCAGCCACTCCTCCATCAGAACTGGTGGAGATTTTTTCCAGTCCAACAGGTGAGAGACAAGCACCATACCGCTGAGGTGGTGCCTGATGACACCTACACCACCAGCGGCAAAGAGACTTCGGGGTGGAGAATCACTAGATGTGTTATGGCTTCATCAGCAGCATCTAAACTGAGTGGCAAGTTGGGTGGGAGACACCACAGTCAAACTACTGTTAGCTTCCCTTCAGCAAAATAAGCTGATGGAGTTTGATAATCTGCTTGATTTAAGGCTATACTTCAAGAGACAAAAACTCCAGGCTGTTTCTTAGCACTGCTCTCTTCCCAGCATACACACTTCTGTTCGTACCTTGTGCTGCTGCAGGCCAGTTAGGGAGACAAACAGAAAAAAAGCAAGACTGGTTCATTCAATATCCAAAGGGAAAGCCACACCAGCTTTACCACACGTGATGCAGCCAGCAGAAGGCAGCAGAATACATCACCAGAGAGCAAGCTCACCACATTCACCATCCAAACATGCTTTAGTTGGCGTAAAGCAATCGAATCACCCTCTTGCCTTTTCCAAGTCTGAACCAGCTTACAAGCATAATGCCAGGACTTCACTGTGCTTTTGTACCCTGATGTCTGGGGAATAAACTGGTTGAGAGGGCTCAAATTAAAACAAACACTAGAATATCAACAATAAAAGAAGTGCAAATACCTAGAGGAAAATACTCAGGTGAAAATACTTGGAGGAAAATATTCAGGAGAAAGCAAGCAGTGAATTCATTTTTGTCTTTGTAGAAGGGTTTTATACTACTTCCATCTCATCTCAGAAAATTAAAGGACTACTTTTTACCTGCCAGCAGGACAGACACTCATGTTACAGCTCTAAAGTACAGGCTACCTATTTGCTATGCAGCTCATTAGCTTCATGAAGGCTCAGACTAAACCCATCCTCCACCCCTCCCTAATCTCTCAGATGGTTACTTAGCACAGCAGGGATGAGGGCCAGAAGGGAGGCAGGTTACATAGGGCTGTTCACTGTTGTGCCTGCCCTCACACTATGGAGTCTGAACAAATTCCTTCACTTGGCTAAACTCTCTGTAGGTGCAAGTTTCAGGCCCACCTGAGTGCGTGTCCTAAGGAGAGCACTGGTGCTATTTTTTTTCACAAACTCACTGTGCAATTACTCCAAAGGGACTGCTATAAAACACTGAACCTCCACAAGATGTTAGTATGGCCTCAGTTTTGTTCAGAAATTGATCAATTCAAGGCTGCGGGACAAGAAGCTTTTTGCTTAGTGATGTTATTAACATCCTGTTTTGAACAAACCCAGGAATGCATGCTGTCCTTTCACAAGATACCTTTGATCAGAGGAAAGAACTGCCTGGCTGTCATGCTGAAGACCATGAATAGCACAAAGGCGGCTGAAGATTGTTGTGCATTGAGACATCCTGTTGTGATTAGATATCCATTACTACAGACAAAGAGATCAGTGACCTACTGATCACATTTCAGAACTGTGGAGTACATTTTATCATGTTCTGCACAGCAAGTGAACTGCTATCCACAGAACTCACTTCTTCCTCCAGCATGCTGGCAGAGATGTGCCCTGGAACACTCCTCATGAAACAGCAGGGAGTCACAGGCTTTACTGTAATCCAGTAATCCATTAACTCCTTGTCCTCATGAAGGAAGGAAAATGCATGCAAGAAGAGCACACAGCATTTTCTAAATCCTATCATAATTCAGAAATTCTAATTGCAGGAATTTAATACAAGTTTAATAATTTTAAGTACCTACCATGGTTTTCGAACTGGGCACTACAGGCTAAGGAAAACACAGCTCAAACTGTGAAAGACTTCTGAGGAGCACCTACAGAGACCAGATGAACTGAAACCTTACTAGAAGTTCACAGCTGAGTGACTTTATGACATAAAACATCTATGTGGCAGCCCAGTTGACAAAATTACATTGATTCCTACCAAAAGAAAAGCTTTAAGCCAAGATGATAGGCAAAACCAGAAATGCAAGGTTAAGCTGCTACATAAAGCAGCTCTTCCTCCTTCCTGGACTGAGCAACATTTAATTAATCATTTCTTTGAACAGTATTTCCACACTGCTACACCGCTTTCAGCAGGGTAAGGCACTGTTTGCACTCTACTACAAGTCACTGTGAACTCTTCTACCTCAATTTACCTTTGAACAGCACAACAGCCTGAGGCTTACCCAAGTCCCCTAGCTTAACTATCACTTCTAAACTATTTCAGGGGCCCAAATGAAAATCCTATAGGAGCTTACTAATTGATGCATATATATAGTGGTCTCTACAACAGTCCTTAACTACTTCTTACTAGTCCTGATGAGCAGCCTTTACCCAAAGAATTTCAGATTCAGCAGATGTCACATTCTCCAGTGTCTCTAATGGAGAAGTTGGATGTCACATGGAAGATTGTAGCTCTTTACTACCTCTCATCAATTATCATCTTTGCCCACTCTCCTCTTTCCTCAGCCAAACATGCACAAAATGAACAAATGTAGAAAAAAAGGTCAATCAACTTAAAACCAAAACAACAAACAACAGCAAACCAACCACTCAAACCCCCCAGCCCCTCAACGTTCCATGAAGTGGCCACAAAAAAGGCAGAAGCCATGGGCAGAACACTTGTTTCTTTTTACACAGCCTCCTCAGATTAATCTCATCCTAATTGTGTTTTCCTTAAATCACTCTCCTGCAAATAGCAGCAAGTGATGCAAGACTTAGTGCTTATTATAGCTCTAAGAAGCACGCTCTCAGGGGTTTTTCAGGCCAGAAACTGTCCATATTACATGAGTGGCCATAGCCCTGCAAGAGAAACAGGAGAGCAAACCAAGATGCCTTGCCTTCACGTTTCTTCAGAGGTAAGTATTCTAAGAATACAACAGAGGTGCAACTGATTGTCTACTGAAGCAACTCAAGTCCTACTTTAGAACTACACCCAATGCAAATACCTACACCTCAAAAGGAGCAATGTGGTAGCTTTAGCCTACATGCTGAAAGCCCTACAGCTGATATACAGCTCTAAGACATGCTGTATGTGCCCAACTCACCCTTTGTGAAGTCTGCTTCACTGTGTGCCTGTTCTCAGGGAGTACAAATAACTCAGTCCATACCCATGTGTTCATTTAATTCACAAGCCTGCCCCTCCCACATGCACAGGTAACACACTACATTACCTACCAACCAATTAAAAGGGTGATCATCATACGATGCATTTCATGAACCAACCTTTTCTAATCCCCACTTGCTTATCCCTAACCTGATGGACCAGTTCCAAACTCAGTCAAGCAAAGCTACTGAAGTCAGACATCAAAAGGCAGCAGCCTCTGGACACTGTCTGGTACAAAGCAGAATTAATGCATTAAGTTCCATGAGATAGGATGCACCTTAGTTTAACATATCTGCTGGGCTTTATTTAACAAAAACACATACCCCAAGAAGAAACAGTATCTTGGAAGAGAATGTAAACAGTTGGAGAAGAAACTAAAGGAATTCTTCCTCCCTCTTTTAAGGGCACATGAAAAGGTAAGACACTTATCTGAAGCAGTGAGGGAAATGAACTGTCTTGGCTTCTGCGATAGCCTGCAGCAAAAGCAGCTTTTGCCCCTACGTAGGCCCATTTCACCAACCCAGGAGCAGATGACTTCCCAATGTCACAGTGCAGAAGAGGGTTACCAGGAGTAACTACACTTAATATCATAAAAACCGATTCCTACACCGCCTTCAAAAAGGAGAAAGGCAAGCAGGGTGCATAGGAGGAGATGCTGTGGTTGCCAACAGAATAGGCTGTGACAAATGACTGAGAAGTACTTCATCTCCAGATAAGCATAATGCTGTCCTCAAAAAAAAAAGGAGAGAAAACTGCCTCCTGATGATGTATCTGTCAGCTAAGACAGCTGGAGAGTTTACAACACACCATCTTGCACAAGCCAAATTGCTTCAGTAGCTCTGCAGCACACACACAAAACATTTAACACACCACTTCAGACTAAGCATTTCTTGCAGGAGCCCATATGGATCTGCTTAGATTTTTGGTTCGTGAGGCACATCATCCAAACAGCAACAAGGACTGATCCTGACCTGAACTCTTAAGTCTGGAGGGCACTTCACCAAACCTCAACTTCAGCAAGGATTTTGACCCCCATCTCCCACAACATCCTCACAGGGAAGCTCTGGAAGTGAGGGTTAAATGAGTGAGGTGGACTGAGAATTGGTTGAACTCAGAGGGTTGTGATCAGCAGTAGAGTCTAGCAGGAGAGCTGTACATTGTGATGTTCCCCAGAAGTCATGACCGGGTCCAACATTGCTCAGCATCTTCACCGATTACTTGGGTGAATGGACAGAGTGGACCCTCTGCCAGTTTGCTGATGGTACAAAACAGTGAGACCTGGACAGGCCATAGAGTTGGACAGAGGGAAACCTCATTAAGTTTAGTGAGAGCAAAAGTAGAGTCCTACACCTGGGGTGGAATGACCCCTGCAGCAGTACATGTTTTAGGGGTTGATCTGCTGGAAAGCAGCTCCACAGACCTGGGAGTGCCAGCAGACAAGTTCACCAAGTGCCAAGTGCCCTCGTAGCCAAGGCACCTCCTCTATGCAACAAAACAGTGTACAGGAAGCTGCCCTGAAACAAAATTCTGGAGAGCTATCAGGAACAGCAAGACAATTCATTTTCTTATACTATCAGATTTTGAAAATTGTGATTTGTACAAATAAGAAACATTTTGCTTTCAAAAAGTCACTCAATATTATAGCCAAGTCAAAGCATTCAGAAGCACTTTGGCCCCTAGCAATAAATCACAACTGCTGCTACAAGGAGTATGCTTTTTAACAAGCTGCTTTACAGACTTCCAAGAAACCAGTGCATTTTAAGCAGAATTTTTAAGTCACATTGAAAGCAATTCTTGTATTCAAAGTCACAGTTGGCACAGAAGCATTTAACACAGAGATGAAGTTTAATAGATAACCCACAAGCCAAAAACCATGCTGACAAAGAAGTGACAATGGACCTTTCAACTATTAAAGACAGTCTGGGTGCCATTCCTTCACTCACCATCAACTAGAGCTGTAAGCACTGAAAACTGCTAACAAGCCTGTAGCAGACTGGGCAAGACAAGCATCACTCAGATCTGTAAGAAAATAAACTTGTAAGAGAACGATGCATGACTTAGTGCTGCAGATGCTGTAGGTACAAACACCCAGGAAAGAAGACCAGATGTAACATGATGAAGTACTTGCAAAGGCAGACAGTCTAAAGCGACTTCAGCATCCCCCTGAAGTTTAGGTTATGTTATTACCTTGAAATCACGTGTATGCATGCAGCTGAGCAACTCTATCATTCCAGCAGCACCTCTAACGCAGATTCTGCATCAGTGCAGAATACCTCGGGGTACTGGTTGATAGCAGGCTGAACATGAGCCAGCAGTGTGCCCAGGAGGCCAAGAAGGCCAATGGCATCCTGGCCTGCATCAGGAATAGTGTGGCCAGCAGGAGCAGGGAGTCATTGTGCCCTGTGCTTAGCACTTGTTAGGCCACACTGCGAGTCCTGTGTCCAGTTGTGGGCTCCTCAGGTTATGAAGGACACTGAGACTCTTGAATGTGTCCAGAGAAGGGCAATGAGGCTGGGGAGGGGTCTGGAGCACAGCCCTGTGAGGAGAGGCTGAGGGAGCTGGGGTTGCTTAGCCTGCAGAAGAGGAGGCTCAGGGGAGACCTTCTTGCTCTCTCCAACTCCCTGAAGGGAGGTTGTAGCCAGGAGGGGGTTGGTCTCTTCTCCCAGGCAACCAACACCAGAACAAGAGGACACAGTCTCAAGCTGTGCCAGGGGAGGTTTAGGCTGGATGTTAGGAAGAAGTTCTTCCCAGCAAGAGAGATTGGCCATGGGAATGTGCTGCCCAGGGAGGTGGTGGAGTCCCCATCCCTGGAGGTGTTTAAGCAACTGGATGAGGCACTTGGTGCCATGGTTTAGTTGATTAGATGGTGTTGGGTGATGGGTTAGATTTGATGATCTCGAAGGTCTTTTCCAACCTGGTTCATTCTATTCTATTTTATTCTATTCTTTCATTAAAAAAACATGCACCATGTTTCAACATTTCTGAATCTAGAAGGGTTGTAGGTAATCTAAAAAGCATCAGGCCCTTAAGGCAGTATTGCAGCAAGAAAGGAGTCCACCAAAACCAGCTTTAAGACTGAAATTCAGCATGCCAGCAGACATTCTGCACATCAGTCCAGTGGCAGATCTTCAGTCCACATTTAAGGCCAGAAACAGAGGTTAAGAGCTGCACTTGGTGTCTAACTTCCCTCCCATTTCTGAACACAAGCATTTGCTTAGATGTCCAAGATGTGTCCACCTAAACAACTGCTTTTTGTTCTTGACAGATACCTAGCTCCCCACTCTGATGAGGGAAAGATGAAACTTAAGCCAATGCCAGTGCCTCCAAAGCAGAGTCTCTAGAGGGTGCTCTCAAGTATTACTCAGCGCCTGGCAACACTGGAAGCTCACTTAAAGGAAGACCCGAATGCCATCAGAGGGCTATCTGGAAGCTGCATAGATCACCTGCTAATGGGAACTATCAGCCTTTTCGCAGCTATTTAAAAGCTAGAGTTACTTTCATCATCATTATGATGACGACAAAGATACAAAAGCAATTACAGCTCCCTAACAGCTCTCTAGGCAGGGCCACCACATTGGAGAAAGGTCAATATTCGTTTAAACAGTGAGAATGCTAACATCTTATTCGTTTTACTAAAAAGTTGCATAAAGACTTGTCACTCTTGCAGACACAGAGAGTGAGGGGTTTGTTGTCCAGTTGGACAGAGAGGTGGTTGTTCCACCAGAGTTCCCACACTGCCTGTGCACTAGCAAGCCTGGGGAAAAATCAGTAATTTATTCAATGCTACTTCCTTCAACCTTGTTATTCCACATCTCTAAACCTAGAGAGCTAGAATGTTTACCTTGTTTTCATTGGTATTCAGTGGAAGGGAATACAAGAGTGATGCTAACCAACACAAAACATGTTTGAAGAATAAAATCACACCACTGCTAGCTAAATGACTGAAAACATTAAAACAAATAGTGGGTAGATACATCAGCAAGTCTCCTCAAATACTCTGACAGCAGGTGAAGCTGCTACATGTGCAGCTTGCATACAATGCAAGATGTTCAGTAAATAATTGAGCCAAACAGACAAAGCACAGGAGCCTTCACACAACCTTGAGCTGACGCACCAGGCAAGCCTTCCACACTTACAGGAGTGAAGCCTGAAGACATCTAAGGCTCTGCAAGCCTGTTCTGAAAGAGGCTTCTGCTGTAAGGAAGATTAATAACCTTGACTTTTAAACACAAATCCCCTGTTTAGACGACTGGAAGTTCAAATCACCTGAATTTACTTCAAGGGAACTCTACATTTAAACAGCCTCATTTTATTGGTGTAATTTTCTCCTCTTTTTTTTTTTCATATTAGAAGTCATCAACAAGAAGAGCTTTCGAGCTGGTGCAGTTCTCTCAAGCCTAGTTAGATCATCATAATTTGCATTAAAAAGCCTTCTCCAAATCCACTCTCATCCGTTAGATAGGAAATCTTACTGCCACGGCTTTTAAAGTAGCCTCAAGTAATCTGCAGACACACACACACACAGGTGGACAAAATAAAGCTGTTTCATCACACCAACCACAGTGACCTTAGCCCTTCCCCCGGCGATTTCTGCCACATCATACGCTTAGATCTCCAACTCCGATTAATATTAAACTCCTATCACATGCGATTCTCAGTCACAAAAGCTGAGCACTGAAGGGTGGCCCCAGACATACATCTTCCCTCTGCCTTCCCAGGCAGCAGCGGCGGCGGCTCCGCACTCCCGCTCTCTGCATTGCACACTCACGGGCACGCTGCCCGCTCTCCCCTCCGGGGGACACTCAGTCCCTCACACCCTTCCCCATCCCATTGTTGACGGCACAGAACCAGAAGGCTTGTTTCTGTCACTGCGGAACCCTAGAGCCCATTCGATCACAGGCATAGCCGGGGAAGGCCGTGCTCAGGCCGTCTCACAGAGGCCTGCTTTCCCTCCGTGACGTTCTCAATTGAAAGCCATTCACCAAGCTGGAAAAGGACCAGCACGCTTCACCCGGGCCGCCGCAAACCCACCCGCACCCCCAGCCCCCGGCGGCTTCGCCTCGGCGCCCTAGAAACAACGGCGGCGGGCACCGGCGCCACCGCACCCCACTTCCGCGGGGGCTGACACCCCAGCTCCGCTCCGACACGGCGAGGGAAAAGCGACAGAGGGAAACGTCCCAACTGAGCCCCTTGGGAGACACAAACCCACCCAAGCCCGCAGCCCAGGGCCTCGGGCAGCTCCCCCCGCGCCGCGCAGCCTCCCCCGCCGCCCCCCGGGGCGCGTCGCCATTTCGTGAGGCGGCAGCGCTGCGAGAGCCCGCTGCCGGCACAGGGGGAGGGGGAGGAGGGGAGCACCGCGGAGGGGATCGAGGGAAAACGGCCACGGCCCCACGGCAACGACCGGCCCATCCCGGCCCAGGCCCCAGCCCAGCCCCGTCGTGCTTCAGGCGCCACTCACAGTTCCGGATATCGGAGATGAAGACCGCCAGGCCTCGCATCCCATCGCCCTTCGATACGGCAGGCATGGTGGCGAGCGATCGGGGCCGCCCTGCGACGCGCCAAACCCCCACAAGAAGCCCGGCAGCCGCCGCCCGCTCTCCCCGCGGGGCTCTTCAGGCCGCTGCTGCCGCCGCCGCCGCCTCTGCAACGCGCACGCGCCGGGACGGCTCCCGCGCCCCCGCCAGCCGCGGCCGCGCGGCGCTCTGTCGCCCCCTGACGGGCAGGGGCGGGAGAGCCGCGTGCCTCCCGGGGCCTCCCTTCAGCCGCCGCCGTGGAGAGCTAGGGCCCGGGTCTTCCCCACAGGGTGCTCCCGCCGAGCCCGGGTGATTCTGCCGCCCGGGAGGGCTGGCCCCTTGGAGGCGATTACCATCACCGCCACTAAACCGGCCCGGGCCGACATGAGGTGCGGAGGGCAGGCGGCACTGCCCCGTGAAGGGTCAGCGGGGCGGCTTCAGCCCTGCATCCCAGGGTGAATCCTCGGCAGGTCCCTGCTGGGGAAGGGCCTGATCTGCTCCTCTCCTGGTGACCCTGGTGATCGACAACAGTTACTGTTGCTGAAGGAGAAATACTGGATGTCCAAGTGCCTTAGAGGAGGGAGAGGGATGGCAGAGCAGGAGACAAGGAGATGCCAGCTCATGGGTAAGCTCTGACAGTCTGACAACCCAGGGTACTGTATTGGGGCACCGAAAGGAGCATGGGCAGCAGGACAGGGCAGCACAGCAGCTGAAGGCGGTGGTGGAGACACAGTGAAATGTACAAGTCACACCTCATGTCAACACCTACTCTTGACGTGGTCAACTCTTACTCCCCATTAGAGTGACCAGCAGGACACGGCAGCTGATTCGCCCCTAACACTCTTCTCTTGTGAGACCCCACCTGCAGCACTGCCCCCAGCTCTGGGACCCCCAGCACAAGAAGGACCTGGAGCTGCGGGAGAGGGTCCAGAGGAGGCCACAAAGATGATCAGAGAGATGGAGAACCTCTGCTATGGGGCCAGGCTGGGAGAGTTGGGGATGTTCAGCCTAGAGAAGAGAAGGCTCCAGGGAGACCTCAGAGTAGCCTTCCAGTACCTGAAGGGCTCCAGGAGAGCTGGGGAGAGGCTTTGGACAACAGCTTGTAGTAATCGAATGAGAGGGACTGGGTTGAATCTTGAGGAGGGCAGATTCAGACTGGAGATGAGGAAGAAACTTTTAACAGTGAGGGTGGAGAGACACTGGAACAGGTTGCCCAGGGAGGCTGTGGCTGCCTCCTCCCTGCAGGAGTTCAAGGCCAGATTGGATGAGGCCTTGAGCAACTTGGACTGGTGGAAGATGTTTCTAGAGCCCATGGCAGGGGGTTGGAACTAGGTGATCCCTAAGGTCCATTCAACACAAACCATTGTGTGATTCTATGACTGATTCTAAACTGTGGAGACTGGGACACAGACCCTCTGGTGTGATACAGATCTTGCTTTCCACCGAGTGGACTGACAGAGGCCATGCCTCAGTGCTCCAGCTCAAAAGGATCCCCAAAACAGTGCACAGGATCTACTTCATGTACCCTGTGTGGTCACTCTGAACTTTTGCCAGTCCAAGAGCTACCATATGAGCCAGTGTGTGCCCAGGTGGCCAAGAAGGCCAGCAGCATCCTGGCCTGGATCAGCAATGGTGTGGCCAGCGGGAGTAGGGCAGGGATCATCCCTCTGTATTTGGCAATACTCTGTTCAGTTTTGGACTCTTCAAGAAAGACATTGAGGTGCTGGAGTGGGTCTAGGAAGGGGAACAAAGCTGGGGAAGGGTCTGGAGAACAGGGCTGGGGAGGAGCAGCTTAGGGACCTGAGGAATCTGGGGGTGTTTAGTCTGGAGAAGAGGATGTTAAGGGGAGACCTCATTGCTCTCTACAACTCCCTAAGGGGAGTTTGAAGCCAGGTGGGGTGGGTCTCTTCTCCCATGGAAAAAGTGATAGGATGAGAGGAAACATCCTGAAGTTGTACCAGGGGAAGGTTTAGGTTGGACATTAGGAATAATTTCTTCCCCAAAAGGGTTGTCAAGGTCTGGAACAGACTGTCCCCAGCAGTGGTGGTGTCCCCATCCCTGGAGTGATTGAAAAACCATATAGATGTGGTGCTCAGGGGACATGGTGTGATAGTGACCTGGCAGTGCTGGGTTAAGGGTTGGACCCAATGATCTTAAAGGTCTCTTCTAATGTAAACAATTCTATGATTCTTTTTCATTCTATATGCAGAGACATACCTCCTGCAAGCCTGCCCTCAGTTGCCTAAGTGACACAGTTGCTTAGCACTGTGATTCACACTCCTGTGACTCCTTGGACATGAAGCTGTGCATAGCCCAGGCCACAGGTTTCTCATGAAGGCTGCAACACAGTCTCCCAGGCCACATCTACTCCTGATACTGGAAACATTTCAAGATTAAACTGCCTTAAACATGCCAAGGAGGTAGGGTCTGCACTGAGCAATTAATCACATTGGCTGAAAGTTGATTCAAATTGGCCTACTCTGCCTAACCAAAAGTATGCTGAGGGTTTCAGCCACAATGCAAGTGATTAGTATACTTAGTGGATTATAAGGACCTGAAGATTAAGGGCTACTGGAGATCAGTCAGTCATTTCATCTGTTTGCCTGCACATTTCAAGCCATTTCATCTCACCTATTGTTGGGGGGGGGTGGGCTGTTGTTAGCTTGTTTTTCTTTTTTCCCCTGAATTGAGTCCTGTATCTAGCTTGCAGCTGCAGCCTGTCTTCCAGAAAGATACTCAGTCTTGATCTGACACCATTAAACTCACCTTTTTTTTTCCCCCCTATGGTTAATCCTTCTCATTTACAGTTTGCATCTTACTTAGATTTACCAAGCTCCACTGCCTTTAACTTAATGACAGCCTTTTCTCTCATGGCTAAGGAACTGCAGTGTGCTTGTTTCTCTCTCTGATACTGGCTGCACACATCAGGCCATCTCTCAAGTGTCTGTTCTGTGTGTTTGCTGGATATGTTGTTAGATGACTGCCTCTTATTTGTGTAAGTATCTGCTAGAAAGACAAGATGACAGCATGTGGGAGTCACTCATACATCTGTTTCTCCCTGGATCCAGAGAATCTGAGTTGAATCTAAGACTAGCTGTGCAACTACAGGCCATCATGCACAACTCCTCTTAGATTCAACTCAGATTCTCTACACCTGTGGGTTTATATTAAACAAAGCTCTGCTTTTTCCTGGCTTTACAAGCAGATCTTGCTGCTTAACAGCAATTTATGTTTATTTTAGAAGCTGAACACTTAAGATGTCACCAGGTAGGAGATTGTGGTTTAGGAAAACAAAGTACCTTTTTTTTTTTTTTCCTTTCTGAGTCAGCCAAAATGTTGAACTGATGTCTACTCTTAAGAGCACAGTGACACCTAAAGGCTGAGCACACCAGTCCTGTCTGGCTGCATTGCAGTCTACGCTGCAGCTGCAAGTCATGCAGGTGCACTTCAACCTCTCTTTAAGCAGTGCCTTAAATACTGCTACCAGAATCACCGTGGCAGTATCAAGCTAAGCAAGGGCTGCAAGTTCTGCTTGGGAACTGGGGTAAATACTCAAGTAGTGAACCCATGTGGAGCTCTCTATAATTGCTGAATATTTCTATGTACTGCTGAATATTTCCTTTGAAGTGGCTCAGTATGCAGCCTCAGTTGGTTTATGTCAGCTTCCTTTACTGACTTGAGAGGCTATACTATATTCATCCTTGCTGCCTGCCTTCTTTTTTTTGCCTCAACAAAGGCTTATGCAGTTATGGCAAGTGTGCAGGTCTGCCCTTAGGGCCTCATAATTTAAAACTTACTAGCCCATTCCAGGCAGTTTTGGTACACAAAAGATAAAATTGCTATGTGAATCAATAACAATGTTGGGGCAATCCCAGGCACTGATATAGGCTGGGCAGGGACTGGCTTGAGAGCAGCCCTGGAGAAAAGGCCTTGGGAGTGCTGGTGGATGAGAAGCACAACATGAGCCAGCAGTGAGCACTTGCAGCCCAGAAAGCCATTCTCCTGGGCTGCATCAAGAAAAGTGTGGCCAGCAGAGAGGGGGAGGTGATTCTCCCCCTCTACTCCACTCTGGTGAGACCCCAGCTGGAGCACTGTGACCACTTCTGGAGCTCCTATTACAGGAAAGATCTGGAGGTGCTGGAAGGTGTCCAGAGAAGGGCCACAGGATGAGCAGAGGGCTGGAACTGTTCTGCTATGGAGGCAGACTGAGGGAGTTGGGGTTGTGCAGTCTGGAGAGGGGAAGGCTCTGAGCAGACCTTCTTGTGGCCTTCCAGTATCTGAAGAGGGCTCCAAGAAAGCTGGGGAGGGACTTTTGAGGGTGTCAGGGAGTGGTAGGACTGGGGGGAATGGATCCAAGCTAGCAGGGGGTAGATTTAGATTAGACATTAAGAAGCAAAATAGAAATGAGTAGATTCAGATTGGGTGAGACACTGGCACAGGTTGCCCAGGGAGGTGGTGGATGCCTCATCCCTGGAGGTTTTTAAGGTCAGGCTGGATGGGGCTCTGAGCAACCTGCTGTAGTGGAAGGTGTGCCTGCCCATGGCAGGGGGGTTGGATCTGGCTGATCCTTGAGGTCCCTTCCAACCCTGCCAATTCTGTGATTTTGTGGTCAGTAAGTGGAAGAAAGAGCCTGTAATGGTCTCTAAGTGAGTCCTGACTGAAAGCAGCTCTGTAATGTGAGCTCAGCTGTTACTACACAGCACAGAGTTCACACTAGGCACAGCCCTTTACAAACACTCTGAGTTAATAAATCTGGAAAACGTTTTGCTTTGAGCTTAGCATCTATAAAACAGCAGTCTGTGAAAACCCAGACTTCATTAATTCCATCCACTCCAAATGCTGTGATTTTTTTTTAAGGGGATTTTTAATTACTGTAAAATCAGCATTAAAGGGGAAATAGTCTCAAGAAATACTTTTCTATTGCACTGAATGTTCTGCAGCACACTGTTTGCCAACAAATCCACAATGTTTATCCCTTCTTTTCCTTGTCATACCTTGGCTGCTTCAGTCACTTTCAGCATTTCATTGCATTTGGGTACATAGACTTGAACAGTTGCACTGACCTTCACAAAATGTTGCCCCTAAACTGAATGGGTTTAGCTGGTGAGTATCAGCTGTGGGAGCTACACAAAGGGAATTGTTCCTTTCCCTTTGTTATTTCTGTCAGATTTGTCCCTCACCCCATCAGTTATTCCTTCCTTCTGCTCCTTATGGTCATTCTAACCATCACTGGAGGCAAATAGAGCTAAGAAGTAAACAGAATTGCTGGCTTCTCCATATAGAGACACTCAGTCATCTTTCTCTTCCTGACAGCTAACATTCATTATCCATTAGCTCTGAGGAGATCTTATTGTGGCCTTCCAGGATCTGCAGGAAGCTGCAAGAAAGCTGGGGAGGGACTTTTGAGGGTGTCAGGGAATGATAGAACTGGGGAGGATGGAGCAAAAATAGAAGTGGGTAGATTCAGATTGGATGTTAGGAAGAAATTCTTCCTCATGAGGGTGGTGAGACACTGGCATGGGTTGCCCAGACAGGTGGTTGGGGCCCCATCCCTAGAGGTTTTTAAGGCCAGGCTCTGAGGAACCTGCTGTAGTGTGAGGTGTCCCTGCCCATGGCAGGGGGGTTGGAACTGGCTGAGCCTTGAGGTCCCTTCCAACCCTGACAATTCTGTGATTAACAGAGAGCCCAGGTTTATCAGCAATGCCTTCTGCCATGCCAGTGTGTCAGATGTGCTGCTTCCAAGATGAAGAAACACAAGGTTAGGACAATATCACTATCATGAAGCCCTGAACTTCCAGATACTTGGGTTGGATCTGCCTAGATATTTTCCTTCCAGTGAGCTCCTCAGTGACCAGAAGGTGTTTACACCCAACCCACTAGGTTTATATTGAAATAGAATACTACAGCTTTAAAAAAATCTGTAAGAGAGCAGATGAGATGAAACTAATGTGAATAAAGGTTTAACAAATGATCTCTTTTGACACCTGCATGCTGGCAGGATAATGGCAGCCCTCTGGGTGGCTTTGTCAGTTGCAATAAACTGTAGAACCCCTTCTAGTTCACAGGAGGATTTTTCATTTAACTTCTGAGGTCCTTCTGCTGTTCCTCTTAGCCCACTTTCTCCTTAACTACAGGCTCCCACTCATTTCTTGCTGCCACACCATTTGTATGTTCTGAGTATGCCAGGAAAGCAGCACACTGCTACTCTTCCTTAAGTGTCCTAACTTACTCAAGTAGAATCAAACACTGGTCTGAGTCAGAAAGGACCTCCAAAGCTCATCCAGTCTAACCCCTTTGCACTCAGCAGGGACATCCCCCACTGGATCAGGTTGCCCAGAGCCCTGTCCAGCCTCACCTTTCATATCTCCAGGGATGGTACCCCAACCAGCTCACCAGGCAACCTGTTGCAGTGTTCCAGCAGCCTCATGGTGCAGAACTTGTACTGGCAGGCTGCCATTAGGTCTCCCTGGTGCCTTCTCTTCTCCAGGCTGACCACCCCCAGCTCCCTCAGCCTGTCCTCGTAGCAGAGCTGTTCCAACCCCCTGCTCATTTTCATGGCCCTCCTCTGAACCTGCTCCATCAGGTCAATGTCCTTCCTATATTGAGGGCTTCAGACCTGCACACAGTACTCCAGGTGAGGTCTCACCAGAGCCAAGTGGCAGAATCACTCTCTGGCTCTGCTGGCAATGCTGCTTTGGATACAGCCTAGGCTGCCCTTGGCCTTCTGTGCTGCAAGCTCACACTGCCTGCTCATGTCCAGCTTCTCATCCACCAGCACCCCCAATCCTTTTCCACAGGGCTGCTTCCTATCACCTGTACTGCTTTTTGAAATCAATAATAATGTACAGACTGAAGCCACATGAACAAGCCTGATATGCTCTATCACAGGCAATCATTCCCCATTATTAAACTTTTTTGTGCCTCTTTGAGCTGTCCACAACTGTAAAGAATTAAAGCAAAAGATTTCTTGTCAGTAACGATAAGCAAAATCAGTAATTCTGAGAGTCTGAGGGAAAAAGCAAACAGGAAAATGATGATTTGATGTGAAACATCTTTGAGGCTTGGGGCTTTTTTATTTCCAGGGGGGAAAAAAAAGGAAGAAAAAACAAAAGAGAGAGAGTTAAGAAGCATGAGATATCATTCCAGGAAAAGCAAAGTGAAATCTAATGAGTTCCAATTAGTTACCCAGGGGGAGCTTAGGCGCTGAGATGCTCAGCATCGAGGAACCCAAAGTACTTGGCTCAGGGAAAGGAATTCGTAGCACCAAGTTCAGTCCCTGAATTTGGTGAGTGCATGGAGAACATTGAAAATTGAGAAGCATAAAGATCTCCTTATCTTTCAATCTTGTTTAGTGGAACACTGGTGCCTGGTGGGGACTGCTCAATACCTTGTAGATGTGTTAAAAATGTGAGTGCATTCTCACATCAGAGAGGTAAGGTCTGTGATTTCTGCACAGGTAGCTGCAGGTCAACTCAGTGGCAGCATGCAACCTGTCAGCTACTTGCAGCAAACCTTTGGATCAGTCCCACTAAGGCTGTTGAAAGAGAGTTAGTAGGAGAATATGATGGGAATGCAACATAGGAAATGATAGAATGGAGGCAAAACTTGGGTTTGTGCCCTCATGCTTTACCTCTGCTATTCCTGCTATTAGAAGTGTAACCTGGAAGCATTTAAAGTTTGTAAGATGAGAACAGCAGGTTACAATCCAACAGACAATCTGGTACCACATCAATTGTAAACTCCTCAAGGTACTGTAGTTACCACAGAATCACAGTATGTGAGGGGCTGGAAGGGACCTCCAAAGATCCTTCAGTCCAACCCCCCCTGCCAGAGCAGAATCACTTATACCAGATAACACAGGAACACAATGAGGTGGGTTTTGAATATCTCCAGAGAGGAGACTCCACAACCCCCCTGGGCAGCCTGTTCCAGTGTTCTGTCACCCTCACAGGGACAAACTTTTTTCCCTTCTGCTTCCATGGAATTTCCTACACCTCAATTTCCACCACTGCCCCTTGTGCTGGCATTGGGCATCACCCAGCAGTGCCTGGCTCCAGCCTCTTGGCACTCACCCTGCACGTCTTTATCAATAGGAATGAGGTCACCCCTCAGGCTCCTCCTCTCCAAGCTAGAGAGCCCTCAGCTCCCTCAGTCTCTCCTTGTGAGGAAGATGTTCTACTTCATCATTTTTGTGGCTCTGTGCTGCACTCTTTCAAGCAGTTCCCTGGGGGTCTTCTTGAACTGAGGGGTCCAGAACTGGACACAGTATTCCAGATGTGGCCTCAGCAAGGCAGAGTGGAGGGCTGCTAACCACAGCCCTACTAATCCACCCCAGGATGCCACTGACCTTGGCCACAAGAGCACATTGCTGGCTCATGGTCAATCTCCCATCCACTAGGACCCCCAGGTCCTTTTCCCCCCTCACTGCTATCTCACAGTTCAGTCCCCAGCCTATTAACCTTCCAGTTCAGCTTCTGGGAGGTCACACCAAGCTGTAACCAGCCCGGAAAGCAGGTCACAGAAAGGCTTCTGTTGGGAAGGCACTGCCAGGATCTGCCAGGCTCGCCACTACATCATGACATAACACATCCATTTTTATCAAGGCTTTTGATCTGCTATTTAGTCCCTGCAAGCAGCCCACAAAATAACATGGTTATGTCAAAACTGCAGCTGCAGTGAAAATAGTGGTAGCACAGCCATGTTGTATGTGAAAACACAAACTGTAGAAGGTCAAAACAGAAGATAACAAAAATCTCAATTTAAAACATACTTTTGTTTTAAAGCCTGTTAACTGCCATCTGAGATTTGAGCCCTCCCTTCTGCACAGCTGGAGTTAGCAGTATCGCTCTGCAGCCTTGGCTGTGCTGTCATTTATCCACTTACAGACACTATTTGCTACACCAAGAGGCTCTCCAAGGGAATTCGGTTAGCCCATGAGTTGCATTTGCTTTCTTTGGGTATTAATGAGCACCAACACAGCCTGCACCCTGATGTGGTTCCCCAAAGAGGTCCTTTTCTCAATGTGCAAACCCAATAGACACACAAGAGCCAGGATGTCTGCTTGCTATCAGTGCTGGGTGATAAAATCACAAATCCAGTCCCTGTGAGCTCAAACAGCAGCTCCATCTCTTACCTAAGTCATTATACCACTATCTAGTCATTAAACTAAGAGGCTCTGGGATTTACATATAAATTCTTCTCCTGGAGATGTGATTTTTAGTATTAAAATGCTCACAGGTTACAGAGGGGAGACCTTGATGGTTTGACACCTTGATGGTTTGATCCGTGTTCAAATCCACCTCTGGTTTATATCAAGACACCAGAACAAGGCACAATTTACAAAGGCAAACAGAATTTTGCTGTCTTTAGGTACTGCTCTTAATTCCTGTGTTCTGTTTCTGATCATTTTAATCTTCAAACTCATTCATGAGGGTGGTGAGATGCTGGCACAGGTTGCCCAGGGAGGTGGTAGAAGCCTCATCCCTGGAGGTTTTTAAGGGCAGGCTGGATGTGGCTGTGAGCAACCTGCTGTAGTGTGAGGTGTAGAGGGGGGTTGGAACTGGATGATCCTTGAGGTCCCTTCCAAACCTAACAATTCTGTGATTCTGCCCTTCAGTCTTTAGACATTGAGACTTAAGCCTTCCATTCCTGTGTCCTCTTGTTCTGGTGCTGGCTGCCTGGGAGAAGAGACCAACCCCCACCTGGCTACAACCTCCCTTCAGGTAGTGGTAGACAGCAATAAGGTCTCCCCTGAGCCTCCTCACCCTTGGGGTGACAGGGCTCCCGCTGCTCTCCCGCCCGCAGCCGCCGGCCCCCGCCGCCATTACGGCGCCGCCCACCCCCGGCAGCCGCTCGCGCCCTCTCCCGCCTCAGCGCTGCTCCGTCAGCCGGCGGGGCGGTGCCGCCCGCCCCTACTTCCGAGGCGGCGGCCGCGGGCGGTAGGTGGTGGCAGCGAGCGGCGGCGAAGGAGGAGGAGAAGAAGAAGAAGGAAGAGGAGGGCTGGTGGGGGGCGGGCGGAGATCCAGGCTGCGTCGGCTGGTGTGGTGGCTCCGGCGTGCGCCGCAGCCGCGCTGGGGGTGGTGTGGTGCTGGGGGTGGCATGGCGCTGGAGGGTGGCTCCAGGGGAAACGGGTGCAGGGGTAGGCCGCGGCGGGGTTGGTGCTGAGGGAGCACTGGGGCTGCGAGGAGCAGCGCTGGTGGTTGGTGGCTCAGATGAGGAGGGGAGGAAATTCCTGCTGTCAGAGTAGAGCACCTTGCAAGAGCAGGGTGCGTTCCGTAGGGAAAACTTGCAGAGCTGCGAGGGTGCCGCAGCAGGCTGCCCAGAGACGTTGTGGAGCCTCCTTCTCTGCAGAGCTTCCAACTCCACATGGCCATTGTGCTCCTGGGCAAGCTGCTGTGGGTGCCCTGCTTTAGCAGGGGGGTTCGATCTCCAAAGATCCCTTCCAACCCCTGCCGTGCTGGGATGCTGTGTGAGGAAAGGGAGTGATGTCTACACAGGTGGGAAATGGGCTTATTTCCACACTTTCCACTCCTGAGCCTAGTTTTTGTTGCTGTAATTTAAAAACACATCAGTATATTTTCTGGGCTTCCTTCACTAAGTGATGCACTCTCCTGCAGCAGCGGTTACCTCACCAGAACGGGAATCCAGCTCCTTGCTGCTGGGTTTCGCAGTAAGGAGCAGGCATCGCTTTGACAGAGGTGCTGAGGATGTTCCCACAAACCCAGCACAGCAGCTGAAAGTGGTGGTGGACATTGATACGGTGAAATGTACAAGTCACACCTCATGGCAACACCTGCTGTTGACGTTGGTCACTTTCTTCCCATTAGAGTGATCAGCCGGACAAGGCAGATGATTCTTCCCCTATACTCTTGTGAGACCCCACCCGCAGCACTGCCTCCAGCTCTGGGGCCTCCAGCACAAGAAGGACCTGGAGCTGCTGGAGAGGGTCCAGAGGAGGCCACCAAGATGCTCAGAGGGCTGGAAAACCTCCCCTGTGGGGCCAGTCTGGGAGATTTGGGGCTGTTCAGCCTAGACAAGAGAAGGCTCCAGGGAGACCTTAGAGCGGTCTTCCAGTACCTGAAGGGGGCTACAGGAGAGCTTAGGAGAGACAATAGGTAATACCTTTAAGCTGGATGAGGGGAGATTTAGATAGGAAAAAATTCTTTGCAGTGAGGAGTGGTGAGACACTGGAACAGTTTGCTCAGGGGGGCTTATCCTGAAGGTGTACAAGGCCAGGTTGGATGAAGCCTTGAGCAACCTTGGATAGTGGGAAGTGTCCCTGCCCATAGCAAGGAATTTGCAACTAGATAATCTTCAAGGTCACTTCCAATCCAAACCATTTTATGAATGTGTGAAAGATCCAGCATCTCTTAAATTCACTACAGTGCTCAGAGGGTGAGGGGTCTGGTTTTGGCAGCCAGGAGGTGTGGTCTCCAGGGTCACTCTGGTCTTTCAAGTTTGAACTTTTCTTACATTTTTAAATTCTTCTTTCATATCTGCTTACATGTTAGATCATCACCTAATTTGCCAGGTCCTGGACCATATTAGTTGATTTTCTCTGGGTTTGAAGGACACTTGGTTGAGGAATGATCTGGGTGAAGTGATAAGCATGCAAAAGCTCCTTGTTAGTTAAGCTGGCACAAGCTGCCCAAGCTAATTCAAATTTGTAAACATTTTCCAACAGTTAGCACCTACTTTCTTCTTTAAAGATAAAGCATAAATGTTAACTCTGATTTCTGGATAGTTACTGTGCCAGCCTCTAAGGTTACTTAGTTTCTTTGACTGCTTCTTTTGGACAGCCTCAGTCTCTGCCAGCTTTTGTCTCTTTCATTTAAAACATCTGACTGCAAGTAGCTTACCTCAGGTTAAAGAAACTCTGGCTTGGATAGAAACCTGGGCTCCAGATCCCTCTTCAAAAGATGCTTTAAACCTTGAGTTTTCTGTGGTATCAGTTGAACAAGGACACAAATGAAGTCAGTATTAAATCTTGGTTGTCTTTTGCAGTGACACAGGCCATAAATGAGTGCCAAGCTCATACAGTCCTGCTCTAGCTAGTCTCATGAGAATAAAACAATGGTGAAGGAAGGTTTGCAGAAGAAACTTTGGTGGAGATCTGGTTTTGTAAGGCTTGCAAAATCCATGCTTAGAGTTTTCATAAAGAGCATTTAAAGTTTGACTGGTTCATGTAGCAGAGTGATGCTGTCTACTTAATATCCCCTGAACCAGTGTCATGAACAAATCATTATGACTGGTACATGTATCATAGAACTGTTAGGGTTGGATGCTAACAGCATCAATTCAGTGGATATTAAGTAAAGAACAAACTACTACAGTAAAGTTCCAACCAGTAACTGATGTTGGCCTGTCAATAGCAGAAACCCATTTTGCCACAGACTCAGCACTTCCTATAGATCTAGGAGCAGATGTTGACTTAAAAATAATTGACAAATGGATATGATCATGTCAAGGAAATGAGCATGTTTGGATGTCTAATTAGTGTTCAGTGATTGAAGTTTTTTGAACCTTCTGTTCTTCAGCTGTTAAACATTAACTTCAGGGAAGTGGATGCTGTTGCTAATTGTTTCTGAAAGCCAAATCAGACGCCTCCAAATCGATACGTAGCAGCTCCTGGAAGAATTGATATCCTGTCCAAGCAGTTCAGACTTGTATTGACTATTCAGGCTCTCAATTGTTCCTCTCTGCAGAAGTTTATAGATCCTGCCAAGGTAGATGGAACAGAGCAGGTGCTATCAAGAGCAACCTGCTTTGTCTAATATTTCAGGATGTGGAAAACAAAGGGGGCCCAGTGACCTTGAAGTCAAGAGTAGAAGCATGACACCTTAACTGTTAGTAATGGGGAACTTTGAAGGTATAGCCATGTCATTTTTACCCTGCCCTCTAGAGCTAAGGAGTGCTAGAAGCTGTCTGCTTTTATTTTGAAGTCTTTCTAAGGCTTGTCCAAAGCCTTCAGATAGCATTGTGCATGTTTTTTGATGCTCTGTGTCCTTTGGTGCTAGTTGCATTATTTTTTTCAAGCCCTTCAGCTGCTTTGTTCCCTCTTCACATACTCCTCTTTTCCTGCAGGAGCCCTAACTCCAGCAATAAATACCTCAGCTTTTTAGAACCTCACTGCTGAGCCAGCCACATCCCAGTGTGCTTAAGCTTACTGAGTTGTTGATTTTTGTCTCTGCATTACCACTACTGGCCTCAAATAGCTGCTATTTCATCAAGTACACTTCCATTTAACATTCGAGATTCCTTCTGCCACCATGCTACAGCCACAGTACTCCTTCAGGGTGCTCACTCTGCCATTGTGGGATCACTGTGGTACAGAAACAAAATAGTCCAACTTTGAGCAGGACTTGTTAGCAGTGCCAGCAGAGCAAGGCTCATAAGCATGACTTGAAGAAATGAGTCTTTAAATGAGTGGTAGAAATGTGAATGCTTCAGAGGAATACAAGAGGTAGGAGAGCTTTTAGTTTGAAAAAACTTCAGAATATTATGTGAATCAGAATTGTTAGGGTTGGAAGGGACCTCAAAGATCAGAAATGTGAATGCTGCAGAGGAATACAAGAGGCAGGAGGACTTTTAGTTTGACAAAACACCAGAATATTATGGGAAAGGGAACCCTCTCTGCTTCTCCATCAGGATCTCATGAAAAGCAGCCTGATACCTACCTGGAGCCACTAGTTTACTACAGAGGAAAGCTAATCCTAGTTTGATATACGGAGTACCAGGTTGGAAAGGACTCCAAGGACCATCTACTAACTCTCTTTCAACCTTTGTAAGTGATAGAATAGAATAGAATAGAACAGAATAAACCAGATTGGAAGAGACCTTCAAGATCATCGCATCCAACCTATCAACCAATCCAACCCACCTAACCAACTAAACCATGGCACCAAGCACCCCATCAAGTCTCCACCTGAACACCTCCAATGATGGTAACTCCACCACCTCCCCAGGCAGTCCATTCCAATGGGCAATCACTCTCTCTGTATAGAATTTCTTCCTAACATCCAGCCTAAACCTCCCCTGGCGCAGCCTGAGACTGTGTCCTCTTGTTCTGGTGCTGGCTGCCTGGGAGAAGAGACCAACCTCTGCCTGGCTACAACCTCCCTTCAGGTAGTTGTAGAGAGCAAGAAGGTCTCCCCTGAGCCTCCTCTTCTCCAGGCTAAGCAACCCCAGCTCCCTCAGCCTCTCTTCATAGGGCTTGATGATGTAGTTGCAATGAGCTGGCCCATCACCCTGACGAGCTGTCCAGTGTGGGGGACTCCACTGCTTCCCTTGGGAGATGATTCCAAGGTCTGACTGTTCTCATGGCGATAGTCTTCTGGAGTCCAATGGGAATCTCCCCAGCAGTAACTTGTCCCCATCAGTCATTGTCTTTCCATGGGGTTCCTTGTAAAAAGGGAGTCTTCATCTTCCTGGTAGCCACCCTTTATGTACTGGTCCATGGTGCTTAGGTCTGCCCTAAGCCTTCTCCAGGCTGAACAAACCCATCTCTCTCAGCCTGTCCTCACATGGCAGCCCTTCCAGTCCTCTGATCATTCTTGTGACCATTTTCTGGACACCTTCCAGCCTCTCCACATCTTCTGTTGTACAGCATGGACCACCACTGCATGTAGTGCTCCAGGTGACATGTAGAATATCCAGAAGTAGTACTGGTTGCTTTTCCTCATTCTGGTATTCTACCTCCTTTTGCCCTTGTTCCCCTGGTGCTAAATATTATTTTCTCTGTTTTCTTCTTACTTCTGGGACTAGGCTGGAGAACCCTTACAGCTCAAGAGTGGGGAGAGGTTGGGAAACAAGCTCTGGCTGTGTTTGAAACCTTTCTTGTCAAGTCTTTCCTCTGTCACACTGAGGTGTGATAGGTAAATAGCACTGAGCAGAACTGTCCTCTGCTCTTGGTTCTTTTATCTGAAGCTGGGACAAACTGTCAAAATCACTCTTCTAGACCAAAAAGACCCCTCTTTGTTTGTTTGCTTGTTTCCCTTCCATTCTGTGTGCATCACTGCCTTGTAAAGGAGCTCAAGGCAAAATTCTTCCCTGTTGAAGTAAAGGCACTTAGCTATAAGCATATAGATGTAATTCTTTCTGTCTCTTAATGAATTGGTGACTTGCTGACTGGGTTAGGCAGGAACTTAAACAAATGATCTCTCTTATCTGCTATAGGGAAGGTAAGGTGCTGCTATTATTGTTTTGGCCAGGAGACATTTATCTCAGTTTCAGCTGTAAAGCATTATAGTTCCTCAGGGATTCTTTAAAAGGGAAACTGCAAGAGTCCAACCCACCTCCTCTGTGATACACCTACTAAAACAAGGGACAAGAAAAAGATGTTTGAGCCTAGGAATCCTTTAAAATGTTCTGCTGTCTTGCTGCCAGAGCAAAAGCACTGATAAAACAATGCTGCCATAAGAAGTCTGATTCTAGAGGGCAGAAGATAAGACATTTGCTTTACTTCTCTTAGACAACAGAACTGAACTGTTACATTCTTCTGGTCACAGAGATACCAATCCTTCTGTTTGCAGGGCAGGAGAAACTTGACATGGGGAAAACCAGCATGAGGCTTCTCTGTACTTCACTTTGTCTGACCATGATTTGCTGGCTAGCTAAAGGTACCCTGTCAAAAACTGATGCAAAGAAAGGTGCTACAAAAAAACTGGAGGAGAAGGTAAGAGAAATAACTGCAGTGCTCATCTAACATGCAGTAAACTGAATGAACCTCTGCCCTGGTGAAACCTCACCTGGAATATTGCATCCAGTTTTGGGCTTCCCAGTTCAAGAGGGACAGGGATCTACTTGAGAGTCCAAAGGAGGGCTACCAGGATGGTTAAGGGACTGGAGCACTGCCTTGTGAGGAGAGGCTTAGACCTAGGGCTGTTTAGTCTGGAGGAGAGGAGACTGAGAGGGGATTTAAGAAATGTCTGTAAATACCTGTGGGATGGATGTCAAGAGGGAGGGGACAGGCTCTGCTCAGTTGCACCCTGGGATAGCACAAGGGGCAATGGATGGAAACTCCAGCACAGGAGGTTCCACCTCAACATGAGGAGGAAATTCTGCACTGTGAGGGTCACAGAGCCCTGGAGCAGGTTGCCCAGAGAGGTTGTGGAGTTTCCTTCTCTGGAGACTTTCCAGCCCTGTCTGGATGTGTTCCTGTGTGACCTGTGCTGGATTCTATGCTCCTGCTCTGGCAGGGGGGTTGGACTCGAAGATCTCCAGAGGTCCCTTCCAACCCCTAACATCCTGGGATCTTGTGAACCTTGGGAAATGGACTCTGGTTCTGTCAAATCAGTGTTAAAAGCAGCCATGCATTCCCATTGAAGCTTTGGCTCATGAATAAGACTGCCTGGAACTGTCCATCCTTTCAGCTTCTGTAGGCTCCTGGAGCTTTATGTCCTGTGCTTGGTAAAATAAACAGGAAGTTTTAGTTCCCTCTTGCATGGCTAAGAGACATCCATCCATCCATCCATCCCTTTGGAAAGGGGGTCAGGGAGCAGTAGTTGGGCCAAGAGCACTAGGTCACTTAGTTGTGGAAGGGAAGGTGTCCTCAGCTTTGGAAGGCTGTATCCTGAGGAACCTTCTAATCAGCAGTTCCTTTGCAGGCAGTTATCTCATGGCAATCTGAGCAAATGAAGCCAAGATGCTGAAGTCCCTTTTAACTTGCTGAGCATGTTCTTGTTTTCTTGCCTGGTTTCTTTCAGAATTGCAAGAAGGCAGAGGAGGGCAAGAGGGGAAAGAGGGGGTGTGAAGGGGATGTGTATGTGCCAGTGCACATACCAGCTGTTTGTACTTAGAATTGCTAAGCACCTGGGGCAACAAATGGAGACATGTTCAAAATCCTCTCCCTTAATTTCTAAGCATAGTTAATCCTTTGTTATGCAGATACATCTCTCATTGTTTGTATTGCTCAGCCTTAACCAGAAAGAAAATCTAGTCTGCAGACAGTGAGGATAATACAAAGTGTTGGGACAGGCCTTCTCTCTTACAGTCCTTACATTGGATCAATAGATAATCAATAGGTCGGTAGAAGGTTGTGTGGCCAGCTTGACAGGCTGGAGGGAAGGGATCCACCCAGAGGGACTTGGACAGGCTGGAGAGGTGGCCCCAAGCTACTCTCAAGAAGTTCAACAAGGCCAAGTGCAAGGTCCTGCACCTGGGTCAGAGCAATCCCAAGTACAAATCCAGTCTTGGTGAGGAGTGGCTGAGAGCAGCCTGGAGGAGAAGGCCTTGGGGGTGTCAGTTGGTGACAAACTTCCCAGGAACCAGCACTGGTCCCTGGCAGCCCAGAGCCAGCTGAGTGCTGAGCTGCAGCCAGAGCAGGGAGAGCAGCAGCACAGGGAGGGGATTCTGCCCCTCTGCTCTGCTCTGCTCAGCCCCCACCTGCAGCACTGCCTCCAGTTCTGGGGCCCCCAGCACAAGAAGGACCTGGAGCTGCTGGAGAGGTTCCAGAGGAGGCCACAAAAATACTCAGAGGGCTGGAGAACCTCCCCTGTGGGGCCAGGCTGGGAGAGTTGAGGCTGTTCAGCCTGGAGAAGAGAAGGCTCGAGGGTGACCTTAGAGCCTTCCAGTACCTGAAGAAGGCTCCAGGAGAGCTGGGGAGGGACTTTTTGACAAGGGCTGGGACTGACAGGATGAGGGGAAATGGCTTTGAGCTGGAAGAGGAGAGATTGAGAGTGGAGAAATTTTAGGCAGTGAGGGTGGTGAGACACTGGCACAGGTTGCCCAGGGAGGCTGTGGCTGCCTCCTGCCTGGAGGTGTTCAAGGCCAGGTTAAATGAGGCCTTGAGCAACCTGGGCTGGTGGGAGGTGTCCCTGCCTATGGCAGGGGAATTGAAACTGGGTGATCTTTAAGGTCCCTTCCAACCCAGACCATTCTGTGTACTCACCATGCACACTGCACTGGGCCTCCTCACTTTCTTTCTCTCTGTTGAAACTATTTGTGCTGTCTTAGTTGAAGCAGATCTTCCTTCCAGAGAGGCATGCAGAACCTTGGCCTTCAGTGAAGTCTGAAATATGTCCAGTTTAAAAATTGTCTTCGAATTTTTAGTTAAGAAGCCCTCAGCCCTTTGGATGTCTTTTGGGGTACCATGCCAGAAAGCATTGGTTGGAGAGCAGAGCTGTGGTGAAGGATGTTCTTTAATCTTACTGCTTCTTGATTTTATGCTTTTGTTTACATGGGTTTTTTGCCTTGCAAGCAAAGTTTGCTGATGATGACTAATCATTTCTGAGTACTTTCCTGTTTCAATTTTAAATCAAACTGCTCTGCATCATTTAAAAGGAGTGCTCAGAGTTTAATGATGTGGTTGTTTTTTTTGTGTCTCTTTGGAGTCTGTTGCTATTGAAAGTGGCTGTTTTGCCCAGTTGGCTCTAAAACCTCTCTTCTTCCCCCAGACACTGCATGCTGATAAAACTGTGCAGGACAGGGGGCTGGTAGTTGTGGATCCAAAAGCAAAGGATGTTATACTGGAACACAGAAGTTACTGCTCCAAGAAGACAAAGGAAAGGCATTTCTCAGGAGATGTTCTGGGATATGTTACTCCTGTAAGTTACCAGAAGGAATAAAATTGGTGCTTGGAATGAATGTGCAGCATATTGTGCTCATCTGCAGACTTGCACCCCTGCTTTAACAGCATTTTTATAATGAGAGGAACTTCTGCTCAAATACAGATGAATAACCAGAAGATTTTTTTGAGGGCTGGCTTGGGATTCAGGTGGTCTCCAACCCTTGTTCTCCCAGCCATCTTTTGGAGAAGATCTGGCTCGTGTTTGGGACCAATCTCTTTTCAGTAGCACCCAGTGATAGTGCCAAGGGTGATGGGCACAGACTAGAACAGGAGAACTTCCCCTAACCATGAGGAAAAGCTTTGCTGTGAGGGTGCTGGAGTCCTGGAGCAGGCTGCCCAGAGAGGCTGTGGAGCCTGGGATAATGTTTTTCTCCTTGCTGGTGAAGCAGAGACCACAGTGTTCTCTCGTCCTTGCAGAGCCATGTGAAGCTGCAGTTAAATCAGAACAGCAGGGCTATTAATTGTCCTCACACCATGCAGCAAACTGCTTGAACCTTCTAAATAAACAGTAAAAAATTTTATGCTGCTGTAAAATTGATCTCTTTTTACTATCCAATCCTACTGTTGTTCAGAGCATCCTCTCTTGAATAATAGATGTCTCTTCCTTTTGTTCAGAGGATGCTTTTCAGTCCTTTTCAGTCTTGCACTGCCCTGTAAATTTTCACCTCTGTGAGGTTCTCTTGAACCAAAATGCAGAGTCTGTAATTTCAAAACTGGTGGAAGTTACATCCTTGAGGTCCCTTCCAGCCCTAACAATTCTGTGAGCCTACATGCAAATTCCTGTAGTTGAGGTGGGTTTGCAGATTGCCTTTTGTGCAACTATCAGAGTCTCCAGGCTATTTAAATACAAATCATGTCCCAGAGGGTTTCCTCACACTAACAACTGGGGATCTAGCAAATGGTTCTTTGTTCAAGAGTTTGTGTTGGTCAACAGTGAAGTGAACTGTGTGTCTTGCTTGTGAGCCTCTCCCTTTTCTTCATTTTCTCCTTTCTTTTGCCAGTGGAACAGCCATGGCTATGACATTGCTAAAATATTTGGAGCCAAATTGACACTGATCTCCCCAGTCTGGTTACAAGTGAGAAGGAGAGGGAAGGAAAGGTTCCAGTTCACTGGCCTCCATGATGCTGATAAAGGTGGTGTTTGTTTGCTTTTTCTTTTGCACTGCAAGTGAGATCACTGGTCTGGGAGCACTCTGGGTACCTCTGCTGATGTATGCCTGTGAGGTTTTGGGGCTCTGCCTCAGGGTGAAGAACTTGAACCCACTCCATTGTGTTTGAGTTTTATTCAGTGAACTCCTTCCTGTTCCTACCTGCTTCCACACATGTCCATAGTTTATCTGTCCAAAGAATAAGTAGAAAGCTTGGCTCTTCACCAGGCTGTCTACAAAGCCCCTCTTTAAGAAAACGAAGGGACTAAGACTCTGGACAGGCAAAACCTCTTCAGCCTGCACTCTGCAGTTATTTACTTGTTGTGGCTTTTTTCCCCCTGCTTTGCAAAAATCCTTTGGTGATTTTGTTCTGGGAATGGGAAATAAATTGAAGCAGAAGAGAATTTTTTTCCTTCACTGTCAAGAAACCTGCATCAATTTTGGGTTCCAGCTAATGGAGTCTCAATTAATTAATGTACTCTTACTATAGCCTCAATTAATTAATATAGCTTAATTGATATATTTTAATTGAGATATTTTACTTGGTGCCTTTCAATTAATGTATTTTAATTGAGATATTTTACTGGATACCTTTCAATTAATGTATTTTAATTGAGATACTTTACTGGATACCTTTCAATTAATGCATTTTAATTGAGATATCTTACTGGATACCTTTAAATTAATCTATTTTAATTGAGATATCTTACTGGATACCTTTCAATTAATATATTTTAATTGAGATATTTTACTGGATACCTTTCAATTAATGCATTTTAATTGAGATATTTTACTTGGTACCTTTCAATTAATGTATTTTAATTGATCTATTTTGCTGGATACCTTTTAATTGATCTATTTTGCTGGATACCTTTTAATTGATATATTATGAATTAATAGATTCTTAATTGATTAATATAGTCTTAACTAAGTAAGTAGTCTATGGTTTTGCTTCTGACTGTGGGATGCCATTTGAAACAGCTACAATTCTTACCATGTTGGTGCCTGCTGACACCCTTCCAGTGCACTGACTGCCAAGAGGAATGGGTGGAACACATGAAAATACCTTTTAAAAAATGAAGTAAAATAAAGAGTTCCTCCTGGGTGATGGTTGGTGACTACAGAAGTGTTGTTCTGAGCAGGTTCCATGCTGAGGCAGAAGTGAGGGAGAGGCTGGGGAGAGAGAGTGTAGTAAATGCCAGTTACACTGTGGTGGAAACGAAGAGCTTCGGGTTCAGTGCAGCAGAACAGGTGTTGTAAGCCTGCTGCCTGTGGCAGGAAGATAGAGACAGTGAAACTATGCCACATTATTTGCAGTTGTCATTGTCAACATAATTTATATTTTAACAGTTGTTCTCTTGGTACTGTTTGACAGGCTGGATGAAAGATGTCAGAAAATCCTCCAAAAACATCAAAATAGGTGAGCCTCCGGTTTGTTTGTCAGGGCTTTCTGTTTTTATCCTCTTTAACTGCTAGCAGAGCAAAAGAAGGTTTCTCCTGGGTGTAGATGGGAGATAGGGATGTTATCATAGCACATTTTTATAAAGGAAGGAGTCTGAGAAGAGAAATAAAAGCAGTTAACTATAGATGGTTGCATAGATTCATAGAATGGTTTGCATTGGAAGGGACCTTCAAGATCATCCAGTTCCAACCCCCTGCCATGGGTAGGGACACCTCCCACCAGCCCAGCTTGCTCAAAGCCTCATCCAGCCTGGCCTTGAACACCTCCAGGGAGGGGACATCCACAACCTCCTTGGGCAACTTGTTCCAGTGTCTCCCTACCCTCACTGTCAAGAATTTCTTTCTAACCTCCAGTCTAAATCTCCTTTTTTCCAGCTTCAATCCAATCCCCTTTGTCCTCTCACTACAAGCCCTTGTCAAAAGTCCAGTTAAATAACTGAAGTGTTGATCATTTCTTGTCTCAGGATAAACCTTGGGTCACAGAGCCCTCTCTGGAGGGCAATTTGTTTGTAACACCACATTCCTACCCTGGGGGAGCAATCTTCAAACTTGTTGCTCAGGAGTTTGGCTTAGTTAAAAGGAAGCAAAATAGATGGTCTAAATGTGAGTCAGACTTCCCTGCATGGTGGCAGCAAAGTCCTTTTGCTCTTCTTCCCCTGAAGCTGTGAACTGAAGAGCTGTGCCATGGTGTGTCCGTAGGGAAAATGGCAACCACGTAGCTCTGTGGGAGCTGTTGGCTTTTCCAGAGTGCATGACTGTCGACTGTGCCAACAGCAGCCTTCCTCACTCTTGCCTGGCTATGTTTTTAATGTTTTGTGTGGTTACAAAAAGAAAGGATGTGAGCTCAAGTGCCCACTCGTGCCAAAGTAAAACTCATGGAATCACAGAATGTTAGGGGTTGGAAGGGATCTCTGGAGATAGAGTCCAATCCTCCTGCCAGAGCAGGAGCTCCTAGGGCAGGTCACACAGGAACACATCCAGATGGGTTTTGAATATTTCCAGAGAAGGAGAGTCCACAACCTCTCTGGGCATCCTGCCTCAGGGCTCTACCACCCTCACAGTGAAAAAGTTTTCCCTTATGTTCACATGGAACCACCTCTGCTCCAGCTTGCACCTGTTGCCCTGTGTCCTGTCACTGGACATCACTGTGTAGAGCCTGCCTCTGTCCTTCCCATGCTCACCCTTCATAGGGTTCTGAGATGAGTAAAAGAGTGAAAGAATATAGGGCTGTGTACAAAAGAGCAGGTCAGAGTTTGAGGTGAACTCTTCTATCTCATTCTTGTGCTAGGGGAGACCCCCGGCTCACAGAAAAATTGCTGCTTCACACTGGCAATCTTTTAAGACTCTACCTGGGGCCCTGAAGGGTAGTTCAGCTAAGATAGTTCAGTCAAGTGAAGGTCTCTTAACACTTTCATCAGTGCTGACCTTTAACTAAGCAGAAAAGAAGCAGCATGTTCTATGGTGTCATTTTATCTGTGCTGCTCAAGCAGGTCCAAGTAAAAGAGCAAAGATCTTAGTTGTGAGCTGTGGTGTTCAGTGCCATCTTTGCTTGTATCTGCTCTATTCTGTTGCTGTAGAAATAGTCCATTTCCATCATTATCCACCACCAGAGTGGTGATGCACTAGAACAGACTGCCCAGAAAAGTTGTGGAGGCTCCAACCCTGCAGGTGTTCAAGACCAGGTTGGATGGGACCTTGAGCAAGCTGGTCTAGTAAAAGGTGGCTCAGCCCATGACAGGGGAGTTGGAGCTAGGTGATCTTTAAGGTCCCTTCCAACCCAAACCATTCTGTGACAATAAATTCTTACCTTTCACTGCTGATTGATGACTTTGCTTGACAGTGCCTCGACTTTTGTTTGATGGCTGGGCTTACCAGGACTTCGAGAGTGTTTTCAGCAGTGAGGATGAGATAGAGGAGCTGTCCAAGAATGTGGTTCTGCTGGCCAAGGTAAAGAGACTTTTTGCTCATGCTTCTGAAATAGTGTGAGATGGTATTCAATTCCTTCTGTGATGGCTGTTTTCTCATTCCCATGAGTTTTCTGCTCTGCTAACCAAAATGCTGCTCAAACCAATAATGAAGCTGGCTTCTTGGTAGTGTGTCCTAGTTTGCATCCAATTCCTGTGACTGGAGTATAGCAACACTTAGTGCAGTTAACTAGCTTTAAAGTGAGACTGTATCAGTCTGAGCAGCATAACCTTGTTGAGTTATCCTTGGCAGCTGCACTGGTGACTTTTGCCTGCCAGAATTTGTGAGTGATAAAACTATTCCAAAGAGCTGACAGGCTGAGTGTGGCTGAGGCAGTAGTGGAGACCTGACTAACTTCTTGTGGAGGTTGCCTAGTGAGTAGACAGCTTTCTTCTACATTCCTGTTAAGAAATGTTCTATTAAGCAGGGGTTCAACTAGTTAGTGGTGCTTTTGAGAGGCAGAAGAAGGGTCATGGGTGCAATGAGTGTTACAGGAGCACACTCAGTGTGCCATTGTCAATGAGCCACTTCAAGTCTCACAGAATGCATCAGGTTGGATGGGACCCTCAAAGGTCATCTTGTCCAATATCCCTGCAGTCAGCAGGGACATCTCCAGCTGGAGCAGGCTGCTCGGGGCCCCACCAAGCTTGAGCTTGAACATCTCCAGGGGGCCTCAACCACATGTCTGGAACCTGTTCCAGTGTTTCACCACTATGGTAGTAAAGAAATTCCTCCTAATGTTCAACCTGAATGTGTTCTGCTCCATTTCCAAACCCTTGCTCCTCATCCTATCCCCATAGGCCCTTCTAAACAGCCCCTCCTGAGCCTTTCTGTAGGTCCCCTTCAGATATTGAAATGAAGCTCTAAGGTCTTGCTGGAGCCTTCTCTTCTCTAGGCTGAACAGCCCCAACTCTCTCAACCTGTACTTCGAAGAGTGGTGCTGCAGACCTCTGAACAGTTGTAACTGCACAGTTCTGCTCAGGTTTGGTAAAGCACTTTCCTTAAACCCAAGAAACTGAGGAGAAGAGAAGAGAGGATTTCCTTTGAGCAATCATCACTGTTTGATAAGGTGTTCTAGGCAGCCTTTAGCTAATGGCTTTAGAGCTATGAATGTGTAGGACCTGACAAGTTGCACCCAGAAGACATTCAACTTCAGTGGTGAGATTTTGGCAGCCTGCTTAATTACTGCCAGGAAAAGTGTTCTCACTTTCTATGTGATGGAAAGCACTTTTAATGTTCTCTAGAGGAAAGTGGATGTAGAGGTAAACTGAACAGTTTCTTAACATTTGTGACTGATAAAGCAATTTTAGGCCCTCACAGCAAAAGTTGGCTGTTCAAGGAAAGGCCACTCAAGTACAGCAGTGTCCTTGATTGAGCTAAACAGAAATGGGAGATTAATTGTGGGAAATGGTTGGAATCTTGCCTAGGCCAGTTGAACATTTCCATCTTCAGACTGAAGAGCTTGTGGGTTTTTTTTCTGACTAGACATCAAAATGTCTGTCAAATTGTTTACTTGGCAAACAGATTTCACTAATGGCTGAATGTTCCCAGTCTGACACCCACTGGTTTATCTTGCAAGAATAGAAGTCATGGTTAGAGTCTCCTCTTATCAGTGCTCAGCAGTGTCTAAAGGGCAAGAGGATGGTACCAGGCTCTTATCAGTGGTGCCCACTGAAAGGACAAAGGGCAATGGGCACAAACTGGACCCCAGAAGATTCAGTCTCAACATGAGGAGAAACTTGTTTGGTGTGAGGGTGCTGGAGCTCTGGAGCAGGCCGCCCAGAGAGGCTGTGGAGTCTCCTTGTCTGGAGAGCTTCCAGCCCCTGCTGGCCATTGTGCTCCTGGGCAAGATGCTGTGGTGGTTTCAACCTTAACTGGGATTTAAGAGCTCAGATGGGGGCAAGGCTGAGAATCCTTCCCCCACTCCCTCCTCCTCTTTCCCAATGGAGAGGAAAAGAAAGGGAAGGAGCAAATCCACCAAGAAATAATTTGGAGTTGGCTTGGAAGTAGAGAGAAAGAATTTTCTTTTTATATATATATGTAACAATAACAGGAAGGGTTCACAAGGGTAAGTAACAAGGCTGGATGGGGGAAAAATATGAAGTACAAAACCAGTCCTTTGCAGAGGCATGGATGTAGCAGGGAGGACCACATGGCAGAGAAGCAGGGAGCCAGCAGCAGTCCTCATCCAGGCAAAGGCAAGGGTCAAGAGAGCTAATGGCTGCTGTGTCCTCCTTTTTATAGGCTTGCTGGACAGGAAGGGGGAGTGGAACAGACTAACTCAGTTTCCCAGGGGGAAAACCCCCTCCAGGGAGGGCAAAGCTCTCACAAGCCCTCCCCTCTATGCTTCCAGGATAGGCATAACCCATCACAGGGGCCCTGCTTTAGCAGGGGGGGTTGGAGTGGGTGATCTCCACAGGTCCCTCCCAACCCTCACTATGCTGGATTGTGGGATAACTAATAGAGATTTTCAGCTTCTGCATGTTAAGTAGTTTGTGCTTTTTTGACTTCTTCATGAAGTGCTGCATTTAAGAGGCAGCTGGCATAAGAATACAAAGCATGTTCCATCTGTGATAGTACAGCCACACTCCAGTAACTGTGTGCTTTGTCAGCTCTGATACCAGCATCATGAATAAGTCTGGTGGTTAACTCTTTCTTGTTGTAATTCTCTTTATTTAGAATGAAAATTTTGATGGGTTTGTAGTTGAAGTTTGGAGTCAGCTGGGAAACCAAAAGCACAGGTGAGTATAAATCTCTAGGGTGCAGTTCCTAAAAGCCAGCTCTTTTAAAGCAGCTTCTGAATTTGTCCATGTGGATTTGACTTTGTCATAGTAAGTGCTAGAATGTGTCCAGGGAAGAGCCATGAAGATGAGCACAGGGCTGGAGCCCTACAGCAACAGACTGAGAGAGCTGGGGTTCTTCAATCTGGAGAAGAGGAGGCTCCCAGGAGACCTTCTTGTGGCCTTCCAGGATCTGCAGGGGGCTACAAGAGAGCTGGGGAGAGACTTTTTAGGGTGTCAGGGAGTGATAGGACTGGGGGGAATGGAGCAAAACTAGAAATGGGGAGATTCAGACAGGATATTAGGAAGAAGTTGTTCCCCATGAGGGTGGTGAGACACTGGAACAGGTTGCCCAGGGAGGTGGTGGAAACCTCATCCCTGGAGGTGTTTGCAGCCAGGCTGGAGGTGGCTGTGAGCAACCTGCTGTGGTGTGAGGTGTCCCTGCCCATGGCAGGGGGGTTGGAACTGGATGATCCTTGAGGTCCCTTCCAACCCTGCCAATTCTATGATTCTGTGTGAACCTGGCCCCTTAGCAAGCCTGTGGTTTTTACTGCACATCAAGGGCTCTTCCTTTGGGATCTGTTGATGCTCTTCTGAATAGCAGAGCAGAGTCAGTCCTGATTAGGGGCAAGTGTGGACTGCCTTTTGCTTCTCTTGTCCCCACCACAAAAGCACTGGAGCAGGCCATGACGCCTTGAGCCCACAGAGTGGCAGCATTGTGACATGACTGGTTCCTGAGCTTCCTTCTCAAACTCTGGCTTTCCAGACTTGAGAACATTAGTAAAGCATCTTCTTATCCTTGGAAGGTTGAGGGTCAGCTAAAGGGAAATGTCAGCACAGAGATGAGCCCTCATGCTCTGGAGATGTGAAGCATTCACAGCACAGCAATTGTATGCTCCCTATAAAGCAGCTGTTTTAATTCCTGATTCAGGTCCTTCAAGGTGAAGCACCTGAAAGTAGTGTAACCTACTTCTAGGTGAAGGAACCACAGATCACAATGATGCTGCTGGGAACAGAGAATACCTTCAAATTACTTTCAGAGTTATCTGACAAGACAAGGAAACAGGCCCAGCTGATACAGTATAGTCCTATTATTTAGTGTGAACATGATTGAGTTTAAAAAGAAGATGAAAAATCCATTGGGTTTTGTTTGTTTGGAGGGTTTTGTTTATTTGGTTTTGTTTTGTTTGTGTGTATGTTTGTTTGTTCCTTTCTGAAGTACAAGTAGTCCATCTGAACCAAAAGGAGAAATTTCTTTGCTGTGAGGGTGCTGGAGCAGGCTGCCCAGAGAGGTTGTGGAGTCTCCTTTTGTGGAGAGCTTCCAGCTCTCCCTGGCCATTGTGAGCCTGGGCAGGCTGCTGTGGGTGACCCTGCTTTGGCAGGGGGGTTGGACTGGGTGAGCTCCAGAGGTTCCCTTCTGAGCCCACACCATGCTGGGACTCTGGGATTCTGGGGAGGACTAATCTAGGCAGCAAGCTGAAGCTAGGCTTGTGTGTGTGATAACAGATTCCAGTTATTTTGTTAATAATGTTATGGAACAGACCCACCCAGTGCAGTACCTTAGCAGTGCAGGAGCAGTTAATACAGCACAGGTTATGGAACCAGCCTCCACTCTTGAAGGCAGTGTGTAGGGACAGCTCTGTCAGAGTCCATCAGTATTTCCTGAGGGAAGGCAGTCTGCAAAAAGAATCTGGAAACCTGCAAATGGAGGGTCCTGACTCACTTTTAAACTGGGTTATGATTTATGCACTGCTTCATTTATTAGCTAGGTGGACTAATGGAAGCTCTCTTCTCAGCAGACCTTAGCTGAGCAAGTGTTCCCATGAGATTATTTTCTTTTCAGTAGCTGCACATGAATTTTGGTTGCATTAAAGAGGCACAGTGACATCTGCAGACTCTCCCCATGGCCTTGGGGCTTGAACCACTGCACTGCCTAAAGATCATAGAATCAATAAGGTTGGAAAAGACCTCAAAGATCATCAGGTCCAACCTGTCACCCAAGACCTCATGTCTACTAAACCATGGCACCAAGGGCCCCTCAGTTTAAGAAGGACTCTTGAAGATTCTTGAACATGTCCAGAGAAGGGCAATGAGCCTGGGGAGAGGCCTTGAGCACAAGCCCTATGAGGAGAGGCTCAGGGAGCTGGAATGGTTTAGCCTGGAGAAGAGGAGGCTCAGGGGAGACCTTCTTGCTCTCTACAACTACCTGAAAGGAGGTTGTAGCCAGGTGGGGGTTGGTCTCTTCTCCCAGGCACCCAGCACCAGAACAAGAGGACACAGTCTCAAGCTGTGAAGTGGAAGTTTAGGCTTGAGGTGAGGAGAAAGTTCTTCACAGAGAGAGTTGTTAGCTCTTGGAATGTGCTGCCCAGGGAGGTGGTGGAGTCCCCATCCCTGGAGGTGTTCAGGAGGGGATTGGACGTGGCTCTGGTGCCAGTGCCATGTCTGAGTGTCTCCATGTAGCAGAATAGCAGTGTTAGCTCTCTGCAAAGCTTCAGTAACCTGTACATCCTGTGAGCAGCCTCTGTGAGAACCTGTGACCACTGAGCATTTTAAAATGAGGCAGATTTAGACACTTCTCTGTCAGCCCTTTGCAAATTGCTAGCAAACAGTGAGGGTTTGGGTACTGACTCCAGACTGGAAATGAATGGAAATTCATCCTGCAAGGCCTGAGGAGTTATCTGATGAGCCTGCTTTATGCTAGCTGGCATTGCAGATAAGGTGAAAGGTTGCTAAGAAATTATGTTGCAGGCATCCACTAAGACATGAAACCCTGTGGCTTCAGGCTCCCCATGCATCTTCTCTTTTACATGTTCTCAAGCAGAACTCACTTTGTTCTGTTTTGTTTGTTTTCAAGAACAAAAAAAAACTCTTCTAGGCATTCTAATTTGAGGGTTAGAATTGCTCTGTAATGCTCAGCAGACTGAAGTCTGAAATGATATCAATCTGCTGCTTGCTTTTGCATATTCATGTAAATGGTGATGTTAGCAAGAGTATAAATTTTATATGAGAGAATTATGTGCCTAAATATATCTACCTGGTTTCATGTTAGGAGTCCTAGGCAGCCTGCTCTCTGGCTCTACATGTAGGGTTCTACATGCCTCAGGTCTTACATAGCAATCCTGTATGCATGCTTGGTAGACATTTGGAGGTATAAAGTTGCCTTAGGTTCTTATATTTAGATGCTGAAAAGAATCTTAGAATCACAGAATGTTAGGGATTGGAAGGGACCTCTGGGGATCATCCAGTCCAACCCCCCTGCCAAAGCAGGGTCACCCACAGCAGCTTGCTCAGGATTACAATGGCCAAGGGGGGTTGGATTCTCTGCAGAGAAGGAGACTCCACAACCTCTGTGGGCAGCCTGCTCCAGGGCTCCAGCACCCTCACCCCACCCAAGTTTCTTTTCATGTTGAGGTGGAACCTCCTGGGTTCCAGCTTATACCCATTGTTCCTTGTATTATTACTGTGCACCACCAAAAAGAGCCTGGCACCTTCATCCTGACACCCACCCTTCAGTTATTTATCAGCACTGATCAGATCTCTTCTCTGATTCTCTTCTCAAGACTAAGCAGCTGCAGTTCTCTCAGTCTTGGTTCATAGGGGAGATGTTCAAGTCCCTCAGTCATCCTTGTTGCTCTCCATTGGACTCTCTCCAGCAGGTCTCTGTCTCTCTTGAACTGGGGAGCCCAAAACTGGACACAGTATTCCAGGTGTGGTCTCACCAGGGCAGAGTAGAGGGGAAGGAGAACCACCCTAGACCTGCTGGCCACACTCCTCTTGATGCACCCCAGATCTGAAGAACCTGAACAGTCTTGATATATGTCTGGGGACCTAAGTTATGGGGGGGTTCACTTGCCAGTTCAGGCTCCCATGGCCATCTAATACAGATCATTTGAACTCCCCTCTGTAGTACTGGAGCCTACTTCTTTTCTGAGATTTCTGGGAGTAGAATTGCTGCTGTACAAATCACAGTGAGGTCAAATTTAACCTTGGATGAAAGGCTGCTTCTAACTGCTACTGCCTCCTCTCACCCTGGCAGTCATTGCTCAGTGGAAAAAAGGTATTCAGCTGCCCATCTCTTATTCTAACAGATAGGCAATTGGTTTCCTAAGGCAGCCAGCAGAGCCTGTGCAGGTAATACCTCAATTCTAGTGCGTTTCACTGCTGCTTGTAGTTCAAACCTGTTCCTTAATTAAAGAACTGTCTGATTTTGCAATAAAATACTCCAGGTTATTTACCCTGTGGCATTTCAGTTTAGAAGTGTACATGGCAGAGCTGTTGAGATAACTGAGCAAGCAAAGGTTCTCCTGCTTGTTTAGGCAGCAGATAGACAGGATGATTTCTCTCTTGCTAAGCCTACTTGTGGGTTTATTGGGTGGATTTTTATGTTTTCCTTCAGAGGCCTGGGTCTGGGGAGACCTCACCTGGAATGCTGTGTCCAGGTCTGGAGCTCTCAACACAGGAAGGACATGGATAGAACTGGTCCAGAGGAGGCCATGAAAATGATCAGGGGATTGGAGCAGCTCTGCTATGAGGATAGACTGAGGGAGCTGGGGGTGTTCAGCCTGGAGAAGGGAAAGCTCCAGGGAGACCTAATAGCAATCTTCCAGTACCTGAAGGGGACTACAAGAATGTTGCTGAGGGACTGTTTAGAAAGGCCTGCAGGGACAGGACCAGGGGCAATGGCTTTAAGCTGGTGAAGAGCAGATTTAGATTGGGTTTAGGAGCAAGTTCTGCACCAGGAGGCTGCTGGAACACTGCAACAGGGTTGCCCAGGGAGGTGGTTGAGGCCCCATCCCTGGAGAATAGAATAGAATAGGATAGAATAGAATAGAATAGAATAGAATAGAACAGACCAGGTTGGAAGATACCTTCAAGATCATTGTGTCCAACCTATCATCCAACTCCATCTAATCAGCTAAACCATGCAACCAAGCACCCTATCAAGTCTCCTCCTAAACACCTCCAGAGATGGTGACTCCACCACCTCCCTGGGCAGCACATTCCAATGGGCAATGTCTCTCTCCATGAAGATTTTTTTCCTAACATCCAGCCTAAACCTCTCCTGGCACAGCTTGAGACTGTGTCCTCTTGTTCTGGAGGTGAGGCTGGACAGGGCTCTGGGCAGCCTGATCTAGTGGAGGATGTCCTTGCTGACTGCAGAGGGGTTGGACTGGATGAGCTTTGGAGGTCCCTTCTAGCCTGGACCATTCTATGATTCTGTGTTGTGCAAAAGGCATGAATGTAGCCATCAGAGTGTCACAGCATCCAAGAGAGCACACACAGTGTTCTGATCAGGCTGGCAGCAGCTGGCAGATGGCACTGCCACCACACAGAACCAGTCTGTACAACGGGATCTCTTTTTGTCACCACGTGTTGCAGGCACTTGGCATCATGCAGAAGATGACCTTCAGACATCTTATTAATGGTGGTAGGAGTAGAGGAGCAAAAAGCTCTTCTGGCAGTTCTATCCTTCATGTTAGTCCCTGAAAAATTAATCTATTAATCAAAGTTTTGCCATAATTCATTGCAGTTTCTTGGTATTAACTAGGCAATGTAATGGCACAAAAGGGCAATTTCTTCTCGACTCAGGCAGCTTTACTCTGCCCAATTTTCTTGACAAGGCATAAATTTTAGGGAGTACTGACTACCAAGTTGCACAATAAAAGAAGTGGCTCAAGTTAGAAAGTTGCAGGGTTGTGAAGGCTTGTGGAACTGCAGAGGAGGATTTAACAGCTTTGTGTGTCTTCACAGAATCACAGAGCTGTCAGGGTTAGAAGGGACCTCAAGGCTCAGCCAGCTCCAACCCTGCTGCCACGGGCAGGGACACCTCACACTACAGCAGGTTGCTCACAGCCACATCCAGCCTGGCCTTAAGAACCTCCAGGGATGAGGCTTCCACCACCTCCCTGGGTAACCTGTGCCGGGCTCTCACCACCCTCATGGGGAACAACTTCTTCCTAATGTCTTCTGCAAGGCTTCTCAGACAAACCTACAGCCCACTGAGGTGTCCTGAAGAAAAGGGGACTACAAGTTGTCCTGAAGAGTGCTGGAAAAGGGGAATTCTGAAAATAGAAGCTTCTCTTAAACTTTGGAGTGCTGAAAGTTTGGAGGTTTGCAGAGGGCACAAGATACTTGGAAGTGATGAACACTTGGAAAATTGGCCTACCGAGTGGTAGGAATAGTGGAAGGCCTGAAATAGTAGGAATGAAGTAGACCTTAATTAGCTCAAGATAGTCTTAAAGCTGCCAGTGTTTTAGTAGCTACTCTGAAGTTAAATTTGACAATGTTGAAGTTCCTAGTAAATATTTAATGAAGCCTTTTCAGGAAGAGTGATTCTGTTCCTGCTTTCCTGCACCTCATTATAATGTTTAAAATGTCAGTAGCTTTTCTTTCTCAATTACCAGTGGTAGGATGGGAGAATATTGTGCTTAAAAGCCTGGGAAGCACTGTGGGGACACAGTAAAGTGTGAATTTATAGCACACACACACACAGTGAGCATTCTGCTATGGCTGTTTGGGGTGAGGGGGGAGAGTGCATGTTTGATTTATCTGTCTTGGCTGACAAATGGAAATGAACCTAAATTAAGTCTTTAGCCATGAATCCTGGCTGATTTGCTGGAAGGCTTTTAGGACCCAAAGTCTTGGCTTGACAGATTAATGAGTAGATGTTAATCTGGGTTTCTTGAGCAGGAATCTGTTGTTGTTCTCTAGTCACCCCTCTTCTCCATAGAATCATAGAACCATTTTGGTTGGAAAAGCCTTGTAAGAGCATAAATTCCAACTGTTGTCTAACTCTACCCAGGCTGGGGCTAAGCCATGGCCCTCAGCACCACGACTCTGTGTCTTTTAAACACCTTAGGGATGGGGATTCAACCTCCTCCCTGGGGAGCTTGTTCCAGTCTTTGAGAACCCTTTCAGCAAAGTTTATTCTAGTGTCAACCTAAACCTCCCCTGGGGCAACTTAAGCCATCTCTTCTTTTGTCCTATCACTTGTACTTAGGAGAAGAGATCAACCTCCACCTGGATCCAGCCTCCTTTCAAGGAGTTCTAGAGAGTGAGAAGGTCTCCCCACAGCCTTTTATTCTCCAGACTAAATAACCCCAGTTCCTTCAGCTGCTCCTCCCCAGCCCTGTTCTCCAGACCCTTCCCCAGCTTTGTTGCCCTTCTCTGGACCTGTTGCAGCACCCCAATGTCCCTTCTTGGAGTGAGGGGCCAAAACCAGCACTCAAGGTGTGGCCTCACCAGTGTCCAGTACAAGGGACAATCACTTTTCTCATCCTGCTGGTCACACCATTGCTGATCCAGGCCAGGATGCTTGTGGCCCTCTTGCCCACCTGGGCACACACTGGTTCACGTTCTGTTGCTGTTGACCAGCACCCCTAGATCCTTTTCTACCTGGCAGTTTCCAGCCACCCTTCCCCAAGCCTAGAGTGTTGCAGGGCAGTGTCCAAGTTGGAGCTAATTATCTTTTGGCCAGAGCTATACTGCTGGGATTTGGTGATGGGAGGAGAGAAAGTGGCTCTTTTGCTGGAGTGTTTTCAGTTAGAGCCCTGTCTGCTAGCTAGAAAATAGAAGCATCAATCCAAACTGCATTCCTGCCCCTTCCTCAGGCCACCAGTCTCTGTCCTTTGGTCACAGTAGCAGGTTGTGGTTCTAAGCTGTATGCCTCTCTGGGGTTAAAATATGCTACTTTTGTGCAGTCACTGCTTTTGTGGGTGAATTTTTACCTCAGCTGCATAATCCCCAGTCTCTGACATTGCTAAGGAAGTGGGAAACCTTGAATTTCATATTCACTTGCCTTTTTCCCCCCCCTTCTTTATCTGCATCTGGTTCCAAATTATTCCAATTGCTTTTCTTCTCATGATTTAAAGCACTGCTATCTGGATTGGCAAGATTTTAGGAGCTGAGACAGATATGTGAAGATGCAGAGCGGGAGCAGGGTTATTAGTTCTGTTTCTCAATGAAAATGAAAAAGATGTTACCTTGCTCTGCACCTTTGTGAGGTGCTTTTATCCTGTTCTGCCCCTCCTTCTAGCCCCTCACCTTTTAAATAATTAAAGTCAGCCAATGTTTTGCTTAGTGTAGAGGTCTCCCAAGTTCCTACAGCTGAAAAAGGCAGCCAGGCAGAGAAGAGAGATGTGGGCTAATGAACAGTGTAGAATAATCCCAATGCCAGAGATCAGCCTGATCTTGCATGTAGCCTCTCTGACAGCTAATGAAGGCTGTGCTCATAACTGCAATCTGGTAGCTACAAAGGCTACTTGGCCATGAGACACAAAGCAGTGGGAAAGGTGTAGCAAGATTGAATGCTGCTTTTGATGAGCTTATGGCAGGAGAACCATGCTGTGTGTGTGTTGGGGTCAATAAATGTCTGTTCAGAGTTGCAATCTTTTCATGTGTTCCTATGGGAGAGAGCTTTTCTTTGCTGTAATTGATTTGTCTGAATAGTGACACAATGTGGAATGCCTAAGATAAGGAAATGGGAGGGAAAGCATTGCCAGAGCAACAATAGCAGAAGTACATGCTGCAGACAGCCCAAAAGCTGATGCCTGTAACACATGGAGGAGAGAGAGAGAGGTGGCAGTGACACTTTGTCGTCAAGAGCTGTTCAGCACAGCCCTTGAACAACACGTCCAGGGATGGGGCATTCACTACCTCTCAGGGCGATCTGTTCCAGTGTCTCACCACCCTCATGCTGAAGAACACCTTCCAAAGCTCCAGTCTAACCCTGCCCTCCCTCAGCTTCAAACCATTCCCCCTTGTCCTGTCTCTAGACACCCTTATGAAAGGTCCCTCTCCAGCCTTCCTACAAGATCCCTTTAGGTATTGGAAAGCAGCTCTGTGGTCCCCCCGGGGTCTTCTCCCCTCCAGGCTGAACAACCCCATCTGCCTCAGCCTCAGAGCTGCTCCAGCCCTCTAAGAAGATGCTCTGGGTTTGCACACTGGCAGTGTGTAGTAAGATTAAAATACAGCTGGGGAATGTTTTAGCTCCAGGGTGATCACCAGAGCCAGTAAACCTAAGACTGCCTGCAGCAGGTCAGTGTCCTGACTGCTGGAAGAGGGCAAACCTGATCACTTTTTCCTGCTCTGGTCGTTCACTACAAGCTGTGTTTGGCTCCCCTGCCAACTGCATCTTCTCCATTATTTCTGCTGTTGCTTGTTACTTTGCTCCTGTCAATGTATGAATCAGTTTTACTGCCCTTTCTCTCTAACAATACATCTGTATTTCAGGGAGCTGATTCACCTGCTCATTCACCTCTCTGAAGCTCTGCATGAAGCACAACTGAAACTCATCCTGGTCATCCCTCCTGCCGTTGCAGCAGGGTGAGTGTGCCTGCTCAGATGGCAGATGAGAAATACTTGCTTGTCTGATAGACAGGAAATTCAAAGCTTTGTTTGTAGCTGTCTAGCTTAAGTGAATAACAAACTGAGCGTGGGTAGCCCTCTCTTCAAGCATGTTTCACAGCATCACATGTTGTATTGAGTTGGAAAGGACCCTCAAAGGTCATCTTGTCCAGCCCCCTGCAGGCAGCAGGGACATCTCCAACCAGAGCAGGCTGCCCAAAGGCACATGAAGCCTGACCTTGAATGTCTCCAGGATGGGGCCTGAATCACATCCCTGGGCAACCACCTCTAGTATTTCACCACTCTCATTGTGGAGGACTTCCTCCTAGCTGTGCCCTGGTCCAGTGTCACACCATTGCCCCATGTCCTATCCCCACAGGCCTTTTTGAACAGTCCCTCCCCAGCTTTCCTGTAGGTCCCCTGCAGATACTGAAATACAGCTCTTAGGTCTTCTCCAGGCTGAACAACCCAATTCTTTCACCCTGTCATCCCAGGATAGGTGCTCCAGCCCTATGATCATCTTAGTGGTTTTCTCTGGACCCTCTCCAGCAGGTCCATGTCTCTCTTGTGTTGGGGGCCCCAGAGCTGGACACAGTACTCTGGGTGAGGTCTCAGCAGAGCAGAGCAGATTGGCAGAATCCCCTCTCTCACCCTGCTGGCCACACTGTGATAGCCATGCACATTCATATGTATCACCTAACTTGTGATGTCACAGTAACTTGCAGAGGGACTTCCTCTTCAGTTAACCAAAACATCTGGTGAGAACTTTCAGAACAAGAGCAGCAACAGTTGTGGAGCTTAATCACTTGTTGCCAAGGAGTGAGAAGTGCCATAAAAGTAGCATGCAAGAGAACTTTTTGTGCCTCTGGCCATGATTTCAGCTCTGACAGATAACAGTTACTCTTTAAGTAAGAAAAACAGAGCTACAGGAAGGAATTTTATCTATAAAAGGGCCCTGGGTTTTCAAGATTATTTATTTTGGCTTGGATAGTTCATGTGTACAGCAAATGCATTTGGTAAGGGGATAATATTTGTAATTGATAATGATTCTGTTCTTTTTTGTGCACTGATTTGGATCTAACAGATGTGCCAGTTTATATCCTTTTCTGCTTCAACAGCAGTTAGCAATTCTTATCTTTCAGTGTTTATAGCAGAAAGATATTTGATTCTTAAGACTCTATTTGTTAAAATCCCAAAATGTGGGAAGTGAGAGTCATAGAAACACACAATGGTCTGTGTTGGAAGGGACCTCCAAAGCTCATCCAGTCCAACCCCCTCTGCATCCAGCAGGGACATCCTCCACTAGATCAGGTTGCCCAGAGCCCTGTCCAGCCTCACCTTCAATATCTCCAGGGGTGGAGCCTCAGCCACCTCCCTGGGCAACCTGTTGCAGTGCTCCAGCAACCTCCCGATGCAGAACTTGCTCCTCACATCCAATCTCAATCTGCTCTGCTGTAGTTTGAATCCATTGCCCCTGGTCGTGTCCCTGCAGGCCTTTGGGAACAGTCTCTCTCCATCCTTCTTGTAGCCCCCTTCAGGTACTAGAGGGTTGCTATTAGGTCTTCCTGGAGCCTTCTCTTCTCCAGGCTGAACACTCCCAGCTCCCTCAGTCTGTCCCCATAGCAGAGCTGCTGCAATCCCCTGATCATTTTCATGGCCTCCTCTGGACCTGCTCCATCAGGTCCAGGTCCTTCCTGTGCTGAGGGCTCCAGACCCGCACACAGTACTGCAGGTGAGGTCCCCCCAGAGCCAAGTGGCAGAATCACCTCTCTGGATCTGCTGGCAACACAACTTTTGATGCAGCAGGCTTTTTTTCTTATATGTGGGAGGAATCTGAATCCTCTTAAATTTTTTTGCATTTTTAGGACAAGATTCTACATTGTCTTTAAGTGCTACACAATAAAACTGAGAACCCCCACTTTTACTGTACCCCAGGTCTTTTGCTGGGAAGAAAATGGGAGTCCAGTAGTGTGTATTTCAGGGAGATTGTGTCTATTCCTTCAGGGGTTTGTATGATGAAGCTGTGATGCATCTATGTGAGAGTGAGCAGACAGAGCTGAAGACAAGGGTGGAAGGTGATCCAGAATACCAGCAGAGTGATTTGACTTCATTACTGTCATTTCAAATGGAACTGTGGGCCATGCCAGTGCTGTGCAGCTTGGTTAGCAAGAGCTTTGCCAATACCCAGGTGCCATTTGGTCACATTTGGCTGTCCTTCATGTCAAAAGATATGTGGTGACCTTGCATCATGAGCATGGCTGTCTGCTGTGCTCCATGGTGGTGAAGTGTTTAGGGTATACAACAGTGCTGCCAGGATATACAAGGAGGATATGTTCTCTGGGTGTTCTCTAGGTGAGCAGGGGGAGTGGATTAGATGATCTCCAGAGGTCCCTTCTAACCCCCACCATGCTGTAATTACATCATGCCTTTCAGGGAATTGGGGGAATGAAGGTTGTCTTGTCCCCAGAACTGTTCACATTCTGGATCTCTGTATTCTTTTACTCTCTCCATACCTTGCTTCTCAAAGGTAATGAGAAGAGGAAAGAAGAAATGGCCTCAAGTTGCACCAGTGGAGGTTTAGGTTAGACATCAGGAACAATTTCTTCCCCCAAATCGTTGCTAAGGCCTGGAGCAGGTTGCTCAGGGCAGTAGTGGAGTCCCCATCCCTGAAGGGATTGAAAAGCTGTGGAGCTGTGATGCTGAGGGCTGTGGTTTAGTGGTGACCTGGCAGTGCTGGGTTAATGGTTGGACTGGATGATCTTCAAAGTCTCTTCCAACCAAAACCATTCTGTGATTCTAGGAGTGTCCCTGTCACATGTGGGTAACTTATGTTACTTATGTCTGTGTCATGGGTGATGCCTTGTTCCTGTCAGAGTGAGAAGCTCCAAATCCCTGGTCACAGGATGTCAGGGTTTGGATGGGACCCAAAGGGATCATTGAGTCCAACCTCCTGCCAGAGCAGGACCATAGAATCCAGCACAGGTCACACAGGAATGCATCCAGACGGGTCTTGAAAGTCTCCACAACCTCTCTGGGCAGCCTGTTCCAGTGTTCTGTGACCCTTACAGTAAAGAAGTTCCCCCTTGTGTTGAGGTGGAAGCTCCTGTGCTGCAGCTTACATCCTTTGCTCCTTGTCCTATCCCAGGGAGCAAGTGAGCAGAGCCTGTCCCCTCCCTCCTGACCCCCAGCCCTCAGATATTGACACACATTTATTAAATCCCCTCTAAGTCTTCTCTTTTCCAGACTAAACAGCCCCAGGTCCCTCAGCCTCTCACAGTATCACAGTATCACCAAGGTTGGAAGAGACCTCAAAGATCATTGAGTCCAACCTGTCACCACAGACCTCATGACTAGACCATGGCACCAAGTGCCACATCCAATCCACTCTTGAACACCTCGAGGGATGGGGACTCCACCACCTCCCTGGGCAGCACATTCCAATGACAAATTACTCTCTCTGTGAAGAACTTTCTCCTCACCTCCAGCCTAAACTTCCCCTGGTGCAGCTTGAGACTGTGTCCTCTTGTTCTGCTGCTGGTTGCTAGAGAGAAGAGACCAACCCCTTCTGGCTACAACCACCTTTCAGGTAGTTGTAGAGAGCAATGAGGTCTCCCCTGAGCCTCCTCTTCTCCAGGCTAAGCAACCCCAGCTCCTTCAGCCTCTCCTCACAGGGCTGTGCTCAAGGCCTCTCCCCAGCCTCGTTGCCCTTCTCTGGACACCTTCAAGTGTCTTGATGTCCTTCCTAAACTGAGGGACCCAGAAATGGCCACAGTAAAATTTCAGAAGTACAGGACACTGTTGCCCACTGCAGGATTGCCCACTCTCCTCCCCAGGCAGTGCTCAGTCCCCTAATCATCCTTGCAGCACTCCGCTGGACCCTCTCCAGCAGATCCCTGTCCCTCCTGACCTGGGGAGCCCAGAACTGAAGGCAGTACTCAAGATGAGGTCTGACCAGTGCTGAGTAGAGGGGGAGGAGAACCCCCCTGGATCTGCTGGACACACGCTTCTTCATACACCCCAGGATCCCATTGGCCTTCTTGGCCCCCAGGGCACACTGCTGTCCCACGGATAACTCGTTGTCCAAGTTAGTTGCTTTCAGGAGGTTTGGTGTGGGCTGTGTCACATGGGGCTGCAGGCTAAGGAAGCATAACCTGCTGCAGAGGATTAGAGACACGGAGGAGGCTTCCTGCAGCGCCAGAGCGTGGTGCAGGGGGCCCTGCTGCCTGCAGAGCAGGTGACAGATGTGCCACACGTGCTGATCCTGGGGTGTTTATTCCTTATCTCTGAGTTTCACCTCGTGGAACAGACACCTCCTCCTGCTTATGCAGATATTTCTGGCGTGCTGAGCTCGACTTCCTGATGATGATAAGTGGAGAAGGCTTCCAACAGTCACGTTGTCAGCAGTGAGAGACTGGCTTTCCCCTCCCCCCGCCCCAAGTTTCCTTTTTCCTTCCAGCTGTTCAGCAATCTTGTGCCTGCACATGAAAATTCAGTGACGTTAAGTCCATGGTAGAGAGCCATTAGTAGATGTTTTTCAGATGAGAGTTAGCAGACAGCTAAAGAAAACCATTCCAGTGTCACATTTTCCTGCCCTTGGGGTGTAAAGCAGCATGGGCAGGCTCACAGCCACTGTGCTTTATGACCATTTAACAGCACACTTTCAGGTGCTCTTGTGCAGCCTCCTGAGTTTCCTGTAGGTTGTCATAACCTTTCACTGTGCCTTCAATTTCAAGGTGCCAAAAAAGGCTGAGAAAATGGAATAAATCTCTCTTCTCTGCCTGGACTTTTCTCTGCATTCATCTCACCTTTTTTGTTGAGCTTTCTGGTGAGGTCTGATGGCACAAAGAGGGAACAGCATCTCTGCCTGTAGATGGAGAATCACAGAATCATATAGGTTGGAAAAGTCCTCTAAGCTTATCCAGTCCAACCATCAACCCAACCCCACCATGGCCATCAAACCATGGCCCCAAGTGCCATGGTCTAGTCATGAGGTCTGTGGTGACAGGTTGGACTTGATGATCTTTGAGGTCTCTTCCAACCTTGGTGATACTGTGATATCCCCAGGTTTCTTGAACACCTCCAGGGATGGGGACTCCACAACCACTCTGGGCAGCCTGACCACTCTTACAGCAAAGAAAATTTTCCTCATCTCCAATCTGACCCTGGCACAATTTCAGGCCATTTCCTCTCCTCTCACCTGAGACTAGGGAAAAGAGACCAACTCCCACCTCACTGCAGCCTTCTCTCAGGGAGCTGCAGAGAGCAATGAGGTCTCCCCTCAGCCTCCTCTAGGCTAAACACCCCCAGGACCTTCAGCTGCTCCTCATAAGTCTTGTCGCTGTGCAGGGCTTAAACGCTGCCTGCTGAGAAGATTCAGGGACCTTCTTGTAGGTGAGTAAAAAGTTGTCTGTGTGCTGAGATCATTTAGCTGTGATGTCACTTCTGGAGGTTCATGATGTAGCCTGAATATAGGATGGGTACTCTCTACCATCTTAAGACTTTAAGCCCAGAATCAGATCTAATTTTGATCTTCAATAGCTGCAGGAAATCCAATTGCAGTTTATTTTCTGTGAAACCTGTGGGCTTCAGGGTGGGCTTAGTTACTTTATATGTTCTTCTGTTGCACAATTTAACTGCTTTATATCCTTAACTTGAGGGCATTAGTTTAATACAGAAATCTTTTTGCTTCCACATGTGGCTGGCCACCAGCTTTGGATAGGCAGAGAAGGAGAAGCAGAGCGTTGAAGGCTGGGGCATAAGGGAACTAAATAAATGCCATTTAAAATGGCAAACAGGGCTGTAAAATAGAAGCATAGATCTCCAAGATCATGGAGTCCAACCACCAACCCAACACCACCAGGGCCACAAAGCCTGTGCAGAGTCCTTTTCTTTAGGGACTGAAGGATTCTAACAGCCCAGCTGCATTGTGAGGAGATTCCTTCCTATCACTCAAGCCCCTCTGCTTCTTACCTGAGTTCTGGTGTTCTCTGCAGCCTGTTTTGTGAGACATTCACTCACAGCACAGTTTCTAGTGCATTATATTATCCAAGTCTCAGGACAACACAAACTGTTGTTTCTTTTTCTCTAGCTGTGGTGTGACTTGTTCCCTTTTCCTGGAATACTGTCTTCTAGGAAGAAGTTCTTCATAGAAAGAGTTATTGGCCATGGGAATGTGCTGCCCAGAGAGGTGGTGGAGTCACCATCCCTGGAGGTGCTTAGGCAGAGCCTGGATGAGGCACTTGGTGCCATGGTTTAGTTGATCAGATGGTGTTGGGTGATAGGTTGGACTTGATGATCTTGAAGGTCTTTTCCAACCTGGTTAATTCTACTCTACTCTACTCTACTCTACTCTACTCTACTCTACTCTACTCTACTCTAATCTATTCTGTTCAGGTTTGGGCCCCTCAGTTCAAGACAGACAGGGAGCCACTGGAGGGAGTCCAGTGGAGGCTATGAGGGTGTCTGGAGGACTTGAACATCTCTCCTATGAAGAAAGACTGAGAGTCCTGGGTCTGGTTAGCCTGGAGAGGAGAAGGCTGAGAGGAGATCTGATCAATGTCTATCAATATCTGAGGGGTGGGTGTCAGGATGAAGGTGCCAGGCTCCTTCTGGTGGTGCCCAGTGACAGGACAAGGAACAATGAGTACAAGCCCAGAAAGTTCTGCATCAGTGTGAGGAGAAACTTCTTCACTGTGACAGTGCTGGAGCCCTGGAGCAGGTAGCTCAGAGAGGTTGTGGAGTCTTTGGAGACTTTCAAGACCCTTCTGGATGTGTTCCTGTGGGACCTGGGTGATCCTGCTTTGGCAGGGAAGTTGAACTCGATGATCTCTAGAGGTCCCTTCCAACCCCTAACATTCTATGATTCCTGTGGGTCCTGAGGTTGATACTCAGTGTTCCCTGAGCAGAAGAGGAGGTATCAGCAGGATGAGGTCTTTCTCCAGAGCACTGTGATACTCCTACTGGAGGTTTCTCCTTTTCCATCCTTGGGGCTATTTCACATCTTTTCTTATCACAACCTGCTTCCTCTTCACTGGCTCTCAGCTCAAGCTTGAAGTTTGCACAAACTCCTCAGGCCAGTCACACCCCTTCCATGTGCAGCACTCCCAGAGCTGGAGGCATTACTCACTTCACCACCACACTGTTATCCCAAAGAAAGTTCAGGCCATAAGATGCTGAGGACTTAAAAAGGAGAAAGCTTTTAATGAGCACTGTTTCTAAGGATGAGGCATCGTATGTGTTTCAGTTCATCAGAGCTCCAGGGCAGATCTGTGGATCCTTCCTGTCTTTGCATGGCTGTTGAGGGCCTCTTTTGTGGCTAACCCCTGAGAGATAGGAAGCCAGGTTCCTGTGTCAAGAGTAAATTGAGAGTCATTCAGGTTTGCCTCAGAATATAAATGCTTAGGAGCTTCTTCTGATGCTTTGCTGGTGAAACTTCTGCTCTAGAGAAGATTGCAGGTGCTGGGCATGCTTTTGGCTATTGCCCTCTGTACCGCTGTCCTGGCTCCCAGTAAGCCAGAGGGTTGCATGCCTTGTCACAGAATCACAGGATGCTAGGGGTGGGAAGATCATGGAGTCCAACAACCTGCCAAGACAGGTCACCTAGAGAAGGTCACACAGGAACACATCCAGGCAGGATTTCAATGTCTCCAGAGCTGGAGACTCCACCATCTCCCTAGGCAACCTGCTCCAGGGCTCTGTCACCCTTAAACTACAAAAGTTCCTCCTCATGTTCAGATGGAACTCCTGATGTTCAAGTTTGTGGCTGTTACCCCTTGTCCTGTCACTGGGTACCACTGAACAAAGCCTGGGCCCATCCTCCTGACCCCCACCCTTGAAGTGCTGATGAGCACTGATGTGATCTCCCCTCAGTCTGCTCTTTCCCAGACTAAAGAGCCCAAATTCTCTGTGCCTTTCCTCATAAGAGAGATGTTCCAGTGCCCTCAGCATCTTTGTAGCACTTTGCTATACTCAATCAAACAAATTCAGTCCTCTTGAACTGGGGGGCCCAGAACTGAACACAATACTCCAGATGTGGTCTCACCAGAGCAGAGTAGAGAGGGAGGAGAATATCCCTTGACCTGCTGGCCACACTCTTCTTAATGCATCCCAGGATGCCTTTGACCTTCTTGGCTGGTTGTGCATCAGTACTCCAAGATCCTTTTCCCCAGGGCTGCTCTCCAATCCAAATGTCATGATGCCTCTCCAACCTGATCTCCTCCTATGATCAGGTGACCCACCTGGTGGAAGTGGGGAGGCCTGTGGATGTGGTCTACCTGGACTTCAGCAAGGCCTTTGACACCATCTCCCACAGCAAGCTGCTGGCCAAGCTGTCATCTCGTGGCATGGACAGCAACACTTTGTGCTGGGTTAGGAACTGGCTGGAGGCTGAGCCCAGAGAGTGGTGGTGAATGGTGCCACAGCCAGCTGGAGGCCAGTCACCAGTGGTGTCCCCCAGGGATCAGTGCTGGACCCATCCTCTTTAACACCTTCATTGATGATCTGGATGAGGGGATTGAGACAGTCATCAGCAGATTTGCGGATGACACCAAGTTGGGAGCAGATGTTGGTCAGTTAGAGTGCAGAAGGGCTCTGCAGAGGGACCTTGCCAGGCTGGACAGATGGGCAGAGGCCAACAGGATGGCATTCAACAAGTCCAAGTGCCAGGGGCTGCACTTTGGCCACAACAACCCCATGCAGAGCTACAGGCTGGGGTCAGAGTGGCTGAGAGCTGCCAAACAGAGAGGGACCTGGGGGTGCTGATTGATAGCTGCCTGAAAACGAGCCAGCAGTGTGCCCAGGGGGCCAAGAAAGCCAATGGCATCCTGGCCTGCATCAGGAATATTGTGGCCAGCAGGGGCAGGGAAGTCATTCTGCCCCTCTACTCTGCATTAGTTAGGCCACACCTTGAGTCCTGTGTCCAGTTCTGGGCCCCTCAGTTTAGGATCATCGAGACATTTGAATGTGTCCAGAGAAGGGCAACAAGGCTGGGGAGAGGCCTTGAGCACAGCCCTGTGAGGAGAGGCTGAGGGAGCTGGGGTTGCTTAGCCTGGAGAAGAGGAGGCTCAGGGGAGACCTCATTGCTCTCTACAACTACCTGAAAGGTGGCTGTAGCCAGGAATGGGTTGGTCTCTTCTCTCTAGCAACCAGCAGCAGAACAAGAGGACACAGTCTCAAGCTGTGCCAGGGGAGGTTTAGGCTGGCGGTGAGGAGAAAGTTCTTCATTGAGAGAGTCATTGGTCATATGAATGTGCTGCCCAGGGAGGTGGTGGAGTCCCCATCCCTCGAGGTGTTCAAGAGGGGATTGGATGTGGCACTTGGTGCCATGGTCTAGTCATGAGGTCTGTGGTGCCAGGTTGTATTGTATTGTAGTGTATTTAGGTGGGTTGGATTGGTTGGACGCGATGATCTTGAAGGTCTCTTCCAACCTGGTGTATTGTATTGTATTGTATCTTTGAGGTCTCTTCCAACCTTGGTGATACTGTGATGTCGTCAAAATGACATCACATGTGCAGTAGCTGAGGAGATAGCTCAAAGGGGCTGTGGTGTGCTTCCTTGCACTAACTCATTGCACCGCAGAGCAAGGACTGCAGCACTTCTTCTGAAAGGACTTCTCCAGAAGAGCTGCAGTACTACTTCAGTTTTCTTATTAGAGCTGCAGCCCTTCCTCAGAAATAAAGACATGGAAACTAAGTCCTTCAAAAGCTCTTCCCAGCTCAAGAGAGAGCCTTTGCAGCAGTCAGCCACCATTAATGCAGATCTCTCTGGAAAATTGAGGGCTGCTGTGCCTTTGTGTCACAGGGATGTTCAGCGGCGATAATAAACACTTGAAGATTTTTGTGCTTTGGTTAAATCAAAAAATAAGAGGAATTCCTGTATCTTCTCTCCTGTCTGCTGTTTCTTCCCAGCTTGCTTGCTGCCTTCTTATGATCTACCTTTCTTCCCACCTGATAGCTCCTTTTTAGAGCAATTTTCTGTTGCTATTAATTGCAGTCTATTACAGATCAAGCCAAGGAGAACACTTTAAAGCATTTTTCTGAGATGCTCTATCAGTCACTTTGTCACACAGCTGCTGCTCAAAATGCTAATGCAGGCTCTCTTAGAATTTAAGTAATTGCTATCAACAGTGTTAGCACTCTGAGTGCATCTCCTCCTTCTGGTGGTAGGGAGAGAGTGGAAAACAGCACAGACCTGAAGAATTCAGGTCATCATGATGTGTCCAGTTTTGGGGTCTCCAGCAGAAGGACACAGAGCTACTGGGAGTCCAGAGGAGGCCACAAAGATGATCCAAGGGCTGGAGCAACTCTGTTGTGAGAATAGGTTGAGGGAGCTGGGGATGTTCAGCTTGGAGAAGACTCCAGGGGAACTTTAGAGCTGCCTTCCAATACCTGACGGGATCCTGCAGGAAGGCTGCAGAGAGACTTTTGCTGAGGGTGCCTGGAGACAGGCCAAGGGGGAATGGTTTAAACTGAGGCAGAGCAGGGTTAGACTGGAGCTTAGGAAAGAAGTTCTTCAGTGTGAGGGTGGTGAGACTCTGCAACAGGCTACCCAGGGAGGTTGTGGATGCCTCCTTCCTAGAGGTGTTCAAGGCCAGGTTGGATGAGGCCTTGGGCAACCTGGGCTAGTTGAGAGGTGTCCCTGTCCCTGGTCAGGAGGTTAGGGTGGATGATTTGAGGTCCCTTTCAACCTAAACCATTCTGTGGCTGTCAGAGCTCGTGGCCAGAAGGACTCTCTGTTGTTTATATAGAGGTACATCTGGGCTGTCTAAACACAAACCCAGGAGTTGAAGCCACCTTGAGCCCTCTGAATTGTTAAACACATTTTGCTTTGACCAAAATTTTCTTTGTTATGGTAACTGTGCCTTTCAAGACTGTTTTGCAATCAACCACTGTACTGAGGTTTGCACCTTGTGTTGTCATTGTCCCTCCTGCTGCTGTGCTGCATATTGACAGGATAGTGGATTCAGAGAATCACAGAATGCTTTAGGTTGGAAGGTCACCTAGTCCAGCCCCCTGCACTCAGCAGGGACATCTGCAACTAGAGCAGGTTGCTCACAGCCCCAACCTGACTTGCAGTGGTTCCAGCCATGGGGCATCTCCCACCTCTCTGGGCAGCCTGGGCCAGGCTCTCAGCACCCTCAGCACCAAACATTTCTCCATTCTCTTCAGTCTCCTTCTTTTAGTTCAAATCCATCATCCCTTGTCCTGTCCCAACAGGCCCTGCTCAAAAGTCTGTCCCCGGCATTCTGACCAGCTCCTTCAACTACTGAAAGGCCACCAGAAGGTCTCCTTGGAGCCTTGTCCAGGCTGCCCAAGCCCAACTGTCTCAGCCTGGCCTCACAGCAGAGGGCTTCCAGCCCTGCCAACATTGCTGTGGCCTCCTCTGGCCCTGCTCCAACAGGTCCCTGGCTGTGCTGTGCTGAGGACTCCAGAGCTGCCCCAGCACTGCAGAGGGGGTCTGAGCAGAACACAGCAGAGGGGCAAAATCCCCTCCCTGCCCCTGCTGCCCACACTGCTGGGGATCAGCCCAGGACAGGCTGGGGCTGGGCTGGCAGCACTCATCTCCAGCTTTTCACCCTCAGCACCCCCAAGTCCTTCTCCACATGGCTGCTCTCCAGTCCTTTGTCCCCTAGGCTGGGTTGGTATCTGGGATTTCCCCAACTCAGGTGCAGGACCTTGCACCTGCTCTTGTTGAACCTCCTGAGGTTCCCATGGACCCACTTCCTGAGCTCCAACAACTGTCTGCACTGGGATTTAGAGACACCCAACTGGAGCTGGTAGAAGCCATCTATCTGAAGTGCAATTTTTCACCTGAAATATGTCTTGCTTGCCTGTCCCTAGATGGCCTTGTCTCTGGAGGAGCAGTGATGTATTCCTGGCTCCTAGCTGTGGGAAATAACATCTGCTGCTGAAATGAACGAGTCCTAAAGTCTCAGTCCTCCAAACGGATTGCTTTGTTTCTTTATGCATTCATAAAGTTGCTGGGATTTATTCATAAACCTTTATTGCCCAGGAGGATGCACTAATCACAGCCTATTCAATTAATGCTGGTACATAAGCCACCTATCTGTGTCTTCCATGTATGCCTGGCTGCTGTGTTAACCAGAAAACCTCTTTAACTTTGTGAGTAAATAGGAAGCTGACAGAACATTAATCAGATACAGGCCCAGCCTGAAACCTTCACAGTGCCTCTGTGTGCTTTAAAGCCTACAAGTCTGTGGAATTTAATTCTATCAATGTGCAGAATCCTGAATGCAGCCTTCAGGAAGGGCATTGAGGGGCTGGAATGTGTACAGAGAAGGGCAATGAAGCTGGGAAGGGTCGGGAGAGCAGGGCTGGGGAGGAGTAGCTGAGGGAACTGGGGGTGTTTAGTCTGGAGGAGAGGAGGCTGGGGGGAGACCTCATTGCTCTCCACAAGTCCCTGAAAGGAGGTGGGAACGTTGGTCTCTTCTCCCAAGGAACAAGTGGATGAGAGGAAGCAGCCTCCAGTTGCACTAGGCGAGGTTTAGGTTGCACATTAGGAATAATTTCTTCCTTGAAAGTGTTGTCAAGGCCTAGGACAGGCTGCCCAGGACAGTGGTGGAGTGCCCATCCCTGGAGGGGTTTCAAAGCCATAGAATCTCCATCTCTGGAGATGCTGAAAAGAAGCAGAGATGTGGTGCTGAGGGCCACGGGGCTGACTTGGCAGTGCTAGATTCACAGTTGGATTCCATGACCTTAAAGGTCTCTTCCAGCCTAAACAACTCTGGTTCTCTGCTTTTCTTCCTGCCTTACTTGCCTATTTCCGTCGTGGCTGTACTTGAAAGTGTTTAATTTGTAGGATAACAAGGCTTCAGCTGAAAAGTGCTTCCCATTGTGTGTTAAATACCTCCTGTCTTCAAACTCCCTTTGGGTTTTAACTCCTGCCCGTGGCTGCGAGTGTGCTTTAATGCATCTTCCATGCCTTATTTGTTGGAATCGCTGCAGACTGTTAATCACAAATCGAGCAAAAGCCATGGCAACAAGTATCATCCACAATCAAATGATATTTCAGAGTTCAGCAGCTGGCAAAAGACTGATAAAGAAGACACTGAACTGGATGTGGAATGCCAGAACCAGCTGGGATGCTGGGAGCTGAAACGTTGTTCCTTTTGTGTTTACCCTGATTAGCATTTAAAGAGAGAGCATAGTTAAATGTAAGCAGTTTACTTAGGAATTGGTAATTGAGACTCCTTTGATATGTATTAAGATCAAAGCAGTCTGGCAGCAAACACTATCTGAGAGGAGGCTCTTTTTAAAGAGAGAGCTAAAAATGTTGCGTTTGCTTAGGGAAAGACAGCCTGGAAAATGCAGCTTTGCACATGAGATCAAGTCCAAGATGCACGAAGGCAACATATTGAATCATCTGTCGAGCTAATTGAATTCAGCTTGTGCAAACAAAAACTCAGGCTGATCCTCCAGCTGAAGCTTGCTTCCAGAGCTGAAGGATCCACTGCAGCCTTTGCTTTTGGATTGCTCGTGAAATGTCCTGGCCTAAAAGGAAACTTCCCTCCCAAACCAATGTGTTTGTTTCAATCCAGACATATTCTGTGTTCCCTTACAGCAGGTTTGAATGTACCTGTTGGTAGTGTGCAGAGGCAGTTGCATTTGCACAGCCGAGTGGGAATGTGTATGGAGGCTGAGCAGGAGGAAGGAATCTTCCTTGCAAGCTTTGCTGGCATAGGGAATGCCTGCAGAGCTTCCATGGCAGCAAACACAGGTTGAGGCACAGAACCATAGAATCATTTTGGCTGGAAAAGCCATTTGACAGTCCAACATTCTCTAACTCTACCAAGGCTGGGGCTAAGCAGAATCAAAGAATCACCAAAGTTGGAAGAGAAGTGCTGCAGTCCTTGCTCTGTGGTGCAATGAGTTAGTGGAAGGAAGCACACAACAGCCCCTTTGAGCTATCTCCTCAGCTACTGCACATGTGATGTCATTTTGATGACATCACAGTATCACAGTATCACCAAGGTTGGAAGAGACCTCAAAGATCATCCAGTCCAACCTGTCACCACACACCTCATGACTAGACCATGGCACCAAGTGCCACATCCAATCCCCTCTTGAACACCTCCAGGAATGGGGACTCCACCACCTCCCTGGGCAGCACATTCCAATGGCTAACAACTCTCTCAGTGAAGAACTTTCTCCTCACCTCCAGCCTAAACTTCCCCTGGTGCAGCTTGAGACTGTGTCCTCTTGTTCTGGTGCTGGCTGCCTGGGAGAAGAGCCCAACTCCCTCCTGGCTACAACCTCCCTTCAGGTAGCTGTAGACAGCAATGAGGTCTCCCCCGAGCCTCCTCTTCTCCAGGCTAAGCAACCCCCAGCTCCCTCAGCCTCTCCTCACAGAGCTGTGCTCCAGACCCCTCCCCAGCCATGTTGCCCTTCTCTGGACACCTTCAAGTGTCTCAATGTCCTTCTTAAACTGAGGGTCCCAGAACTGGACACAGGACTCAAGGTGTGGCCTAATCAATGCAGAGTCCAGGGGCACAATGACTTCCCTGCTCCTGCTGGCCACACTGTTCCTGATACTGGCCAGGATGCCATTGGCCTTAGAAATGTTTTTAAAGGCATAACCTGAGGTTTAGGATTTGAATAGTTAACTCCTTCCTCTCTGCAAGGAAATGGAGTTGAATCTGACCATTATTCTATACTCATCCAGGTTCAGCCTTTTTATCCATGGGATCCATCCACTGTGAAGAAAGCAAAGAGTAAAAAGAAAATTCTTAAGTTTTGCTTAGATGACCCCAGAGGTCTCTTCCAGCCAAAACAATTCCACAATGCGCTATCATTGGAAAGAGCAGCAGTGGTACTGCTGCTTCCTCTTGGCCTGAGAAACAGCAAACAGCCAGAAAGCTCTCAGGAGCTGTAGATAAGCTGCTGTCTTCACAGGGATTCTGAATTGAGTGAGGAAGCTGGTGAGGGGCCTGGAGAACAGGTCTGGTGAGGAGCAGCTGCGAGATCTGGGGGTGTTCAGCCTGGAAAAGAGGAGGCTGAGAGGAGACCTCAGTGCTTTCCACAGCTCCCAGAAAGGAGGTTGGAGCCAGGTGGGGGTTGCTCTCTTCTCCCAAGCAGCAAGGTGTAGGATGAGAGTAAAAGGCCTCAAGTTGGTTTAGGTTGGACATGAGGAACAATTTCTTGCCATAAGGGTTGTCCAGGGCTGGAACAGGCTGCCCAGGACTGTGATGGAGTCCCCATCCCTGGAGGGATTTAAAAGCCATGGGGATGTGGTGCTGAGGGATGTGGTGTAGTGGTGACCTGACAGTGCTGGGATAATTGTTGGACTCAATGACCTTAAAGGTCCTTTCCAGCCTCAATGATTCTATGATTCCAAATGCACCTGGATGCAGTCCTCTGAGGAGAAGGACCCTTTTCATTTGGTGACAATTAGCAGGCAGCTTTCAGGGTGGCAAAAAGTAATGATTCTGCTCTCAGTGCTAGGCAGCTCTCATGGGAAACTGGGTCTGGGGTGCTGTATTTATGTGTAGAAAAATTGAGAGTGTTTAGAGGGAAGCAAGAGAAATGGCTGAGAGGATCAGTAATGCCTCCTTTGAGGCAAGTTGGGAAAATGGTATTTAGTTTATTAAAAAAGAGGAAACAAGTGTCAGGAGACATGGTAAGTCTTCAATGTGTCAGCAGGGGCTGTCTGAGTGACAGTGATACATTGGCTTTCACATCAGCTTGGAGAGAAGGATAAAAATACTCTTAGTTCATGGTGAAGAATCCTAGGCTTGAATACTGGAAAAAAACTAATGTCAGGTAGCAAAGCACTGTGGAAAAAGCCAGGGCCTCCAAAGCAGCTATGTGGTGAAGGGCCTGGGAGTGCTGGTGGGCAACAAGTTCCCCATGAGCCAGCAATGTGCCCTCACGGCCAAGGAGACCAGTGGTGTCCTGGGGTGGGTTAAGAGTGTGGCCAGCAGGTTGAGGAAGGTTCTCCTTTCCCTCTGCTGTCACCCTAGTGAGGCCACATCTGCAGTCCTAGATCCAGTTCTGTGCTTCCCAGTTGAAGAGAGACAAGGAACTGCTGGAGAGAGTTCAGGGCAGGCTACAAAGCTGCTGAGGAACCTGGAGCAGCTCTGGGAGCAGCAAAGGCTGAGAGCCCCAGGGCTCAGCCCCAGGGCTGAGAGCCTGCGGAAGAGCAGCCCCAGAGGGCAGCTGAGCAATGCTCAGCAAGAGCTAAAGGAGCTGTGGGGGGCAAGAGGCTGGGGCCAGACTCTGTTCAGTGGTGCCCAGGGACAGCACAAGGGGCACAAACTGGAACCCAGAAGGTTGCATCTGAGCAGGAGGAGAAAGTTGTTTGTTGTGAGGCTGCTGGAGGCCTGGAGCAGGCTGCCCAGAGAGGTTGTGGAGTCTGCTGGTGTGGAGAGCTTCCAGCACCCCCTGGGCATTGTGCTGCTGGGCACTGTGCTGTGGGTGCCCTGCTTTAACAGGGGGTTGGACTGGATGATCTCCAGATGTCTCTTCTGAATCTCCACCATGTTGGGATTCTGGGATTCACAAACACTCTTTGCCCTGCTTCACTTGAAGAGCTGGGAGCAGCTCCATGACAGGAGGGTACACCTAGCACTCAAGCTCCCCTTGTTCTTATTTAACAGAACTTTTGAAGTTTTCTCTGTGGAGCCTTCCTCCTGAAGTTTTAGGTCATCTAGAAATCTAGAGAAGTTTGTGATCAACAAAAGGGTGGAGGGGGCAGGCACAGCAAAGGAATGGAGAGAGCCTAAGTCAGGGTTTTGGCATTCTGTCCTTAAATTGAGGCATTATGGGCTTGCTTTTAGCCCCAGTGAATGAAAATGACCAGCAAACGTTTCCAAAGTAATGTCCCAGACACTGGAGAGGCTCATACTGGGGAATTTATAACCTGGGAGTATTCATGAGCTGTCTCCAACTGACAAAGCATGCCTGTGACAAACCATTTGCTGTCAGCTGCTGTGCTGCCTGATTTCTGCCTTGCTGAGAACTTTGCCACTTGTGTATGTGAAGCACAGCATCTCAGTGTCCTTCTGCTTCCCATCCATTCTCAGCTAAGTGCAGTTAGAGCCCAGCCATCACTTCTAACTGCTGCTTCTTTCTGTGGCTTACCTCATTTGGCCAAAGGGAAAATAAACAACCCCCAAAAATGGCTAAAAATGACAGAGCTTCTCACATTTCAAACAGTCTGGAGCCTGAAGATTTGGTAACTGCTTTGGGTTATGCTGAGGTTAAGTGTAGTTGACACTAGGTGTTGTTAGTAGCAAGGAGAAGTTGCTGGCAGAGGGTATTTTTGGTTTGTGTGTGTGTGTGTGTTATGAGACTTTGAGAAAAGCTGAAAAGACCTCAAGAGCTTTTACTGCACTCCTGGAGTTGGAGCAGGGAGGTTATTAAGTGTTTTCCTGTGAATCAGCAATTTTCCTCTTTTCAGCTCCAAAAGTGTTCCTGATCCAAGCCATCACTGAGAGTGCATTTTCTGTTCAAGTCAGCTTAGTTCTGTTTTGGAAATCTTTATTGTGCTGGGAGCTGGAGGTGACACTGCTGAGCGAGATCAGGAGGAGTCTTCTCTGCTGGTTTCGCTGGGTTTAGTGTCAGGTGATAAGATGAGAAGAAATGGCCTGAAACTGTGCCAGGGGAGGGTTAGGTGGGAGGTTAGGAAAAATGGACAGATGGGCAGAGTCCAACAGGATGGCATTCAACAAGTCCAAGTGCCAGGGGCTGCACTTTGGCCACAGCAACCCCATGCAGAGCTACAGGCTGGGGGTAGAGTGGCTGGAGAGCTGCCAAACAGAAAGTGACCTGGGGGTGCTGATTGACAGCAGCTGAATATGAGCCAGCAGTGTGCCCAGGTGGCCAAGAAGGCCAATGGCATCCTGGCCTGTATCAGGAACAGTGTGGCCAGCAGGAGCAGGGAAGTCATTGTGCCCCTCTACTCTGCATTGGTTAGGCCACACCTTGAGTCCTGTGTCCAGTTCTGGGCCCCCTCAGTTTAAGAAGGACATTGAGAAACTTGAACATGCCCAGAGAAGGGCAACAAGGCTGGGGAGAGGCCTTGAGCACAGCCCTGTGAGGAGAGGCTGAGGGAGCTGGGGTTGCTTAGCCTGGAGAAGAGGAGGCTCAGGGGAGACCTTCTTGCTGTCTACAACTCCCTGAGGGGAGGTTGCAGCCAGGTGGGCGTTGGTCTCTTCTCCCACGCAGCCAGCACCAGAACAAGAGGACACAGTCTCAAGCTGCACCAGGGGAAGTTTAGGTTGGAGGTGAGGAGAAAGTTCTTCCCAGAGAGAGTTGTTAGCCATTGGGATGTGCTGCCCAGGGAGGTGGTGGAGTCCCCATGCCTGGAGGTGTTCAAGAGGGGATTGGATGTGGCACTTGGTGCCATGGTTTAGTCATGAGATCTGTGGTGACAGCTTGGACTTGATGATTTTTGAGGTCTCTTCCAACCTTGGTGATTCTGTGAAGGTGGTGGAGTCCCCATGCCTGTGGGTATTCAAGAAATCTGTGGCCATGGCACTTGGGGCCATGGTTTGATGGCCATGGTGGTCTTAGGCTGCTGGTTGGACTCACTAATCTTAGAGGGCTTTTCCAACCCAAACAATTCTGTGGTTCTAATTTTGCAGTAGTGGGGGCAGAGAGTAAATTGTTGGCTCTAAATGTATAATTTTTTTTTCTCTTTTTGTCATGAGAAGCCTAACTGTATGGTTTGGTAGCTGTGAAGCTGCATTTTTCCTTCATTTACAAGGAAGGTTTACTGTGGTGAGATGTTAAATCATGGAATCATGGAATGGTAGGGGTTGGAGGTGACTTCTAGAGATGAGTCCAAGCCCCCTGCCAAAGCAGGGTCACCTAGGGCAGGTCACACAGGAACACACCCAGGTGGGGCTTGAATGTCTCTAAAAGAGAATCCACAACCTCTCTGGGCAGCCTGCTCCAGGGCTCAGCACCCTCACAGTAAACCTTCCCCTCACAGTGAGGTGGAACCTTCTATGTCCCAGGTTGTATCTGCTGTTTCTTGTCCTATTACTGGACACAACTGAAAAGAGCCTGGCCCCTTCATCCTGACCCCCACCCCTCAGCTCTTGATAGACATTGATCAGATCCCCTCTCAGCCTTCTCTACTCCTGACTAAACAGCTCCAGGGCTCTCAGTCTTTCTTCATAGGAGAGATGTCCCAGTCCCTGAATCGGTGTGAATGTGAATATATGCAGCTTATTTAAGAGACTCCTGGGGGGAAAAAAAAGAAGCAGTTAACACATTCCTATTTTTTTGTCCTGCTGTTTAGGCAGAACTGTTCCAAGATCAATAGCAGTCTGGGCAAATATTTAGTCTTCTCTAAATCACAACTGAAATCCTTCCAGGACTGTGGGGGCTGTAAAGGTTAGAGCCTGCTAATCCTTTCTTTGGGAAGGAAGAAATTGTATTTCCAGGAAAGCAAGATGTTATCTTGGTGCAAACAGCCCTCCTGGTGGAGGAGAAAGCAAAGAGAAAGCTGCTCTGGAGAAACTGGGAAGCTTTGTCTGGTGTCTCTGCTGTTTGTGAAGACAGATTCGTGGAACAGGGTTTTCTTCCTTCAGACCACTAATTGCCCATTCAGAATTAGGTGGCTTTCATCTGCTGTGAGAATCAGCTGTCTCTTAGACCTCACTGCAAGTTCAGCATCCACCTTTGTACTGCAGGGAATCCTGAAAGAGAATCAGAATGGTCTGGGTTGGAAGGGACCTCCAGAGGTCATCCAGTCCAACCCCCTCTGCATCCAGCAGGGACATCCTCCACTGGGTCAGGTTGCCCAGAGCCCTGTCCAGCCTCACTTTGAATATCTCCAGGTATGGGGGCCTCAACCACCTCCCTGGGCAACTGCTCTGTATGCTGTTATCAAGGGGTATTAAAATGGACTTGGGGGACAGACACCTTCCAGCATTTTGATGTGATTTATCTTTTTAAAGTGTTCTTGCTACAGGTTATTCCTGCTTCTGTTATGCTCAGCTTGGTGTAGTCCCTTAAGATAAATGCAAGAAGAAAATGCTCAAGCAATACATGAACTTTAAGAGGAGCAAAACAACTGAATGAATGCAGGTCACTCATCAAGCAGCTGGACCCAGAGATGACTGAAAATGCTTCCAATTTCACAGAATCACAGAGTGTTAGGGGTTGGAAGGGACCTCAAAAGATCATCCAGTCCAACCCCCCTGCCAGAGCAGGATCCCCCCAGGGCAGATCACAGAGGAATGCATCCAGATGGGTTTTGAATGTCTCCAAAGAGGAAGACCCCACAACCTCTCTGGGCAGCCTGCTCCAGTGTTTTGTCACCTCACAGTGACAAGGTTTTTCCTTCTGTTCCCATGGCACCTCCTGTGCTCCAGCTTGCACCCATTGCCCCTTGTCCTGTCATTGGACATCCCTGAGCAGCGCCTGACTCCATCCTCCTGACACTCATCTTTCACATCTTTATGAACATGACTGAGGTCATCCCACATGTTCCTCTGCTCTAAGCTGTAGAGCCCCACCTCCCTCAGCTTGGCCTTGGCAGGAAGCTGTTCCACTGCCTTCAGTGGTTTTTGTGGCTCTGTGCTGAACTCTTTCAAGCAGTTCCCTGAGGTTCTTCATGACCTGAGAGGTCCAGAACTGGACACAATATTCCTGATGTGGCCTCACCAGGGCAGAGTAGAGGGGGCAGAGAACATCTCTCAAGCTACTAACCACAGCCCTTCTTGGCCACAAGGGCACATTGCCGGCTCATGGGCATCCTTCTATCCACCAGGACCTCCATGTACCTCTCCTCTGTGCTGCCCTCCAACAGGTCAGTCCACAACCCATACTGCTCCATGGGGTTGTTCTTTCCCAGATGCAAGACTCTACACTTGCCCTTGTACCAAAACCTCCAGCAAAGCAGAAGTTCAGACATTCAGGCTCTTCATCTTGCTCCACTGTGATGCTGGTTTACTACCTGTTTGCTCTTCAGAGTGTTTGTAAAATGCCTCTCTGCTGTGCTTGCTCATGAAGCATGCAGTTGAGCAGGTCTTTTGTTTTTCACTCTTTCAGATTCCAGGCTTTGAAAAGCTCCTGCAGCCTTGGGAAATAATTGATAGCAAATTTGTCTGTCCTTATTGCTTTCTTGAGATGCACAGCAGTGGTGCAGCTTCTTCCATTTGAAAGCCACAGGAACCCAAACCATCTTCCTTTCATCATCTTTGAACATAATGTATGCTCCTCATTCAAAATACAGCAGCAGCCCCAACTTTGGATGTTCCTATCTGCATATGTAAGAGGAAAGGAAAAGTCATCTGCAGCCTTTCTCCCTGGTAGTCACAGCTTCTTTGGGTACATACTGTCTGTGTTTTCCACCTCTGAAGTGCTACTTCTCCAAAATTCAAACTTTAGCTACTCATTCTTTTATTCCTGCTGCAAAAGCATTGCAGATGTGAAGGACTGGCTTAAGTGGCCTCAGCTCTTTCTTTCCAGAGCTCTGTGCAATGAAAATCACCAGAATCTGTGTAGTCTTCATTACTCCAAGCCAGTAGCAGTCGGTGTCAGCTTAGTTTTGCTACCCTACCTCTTGGGAAAGATCAACCATGGGGCAGGCAACTTGTCCCTCCTTTGTGTACTGTCTCACTCCATTCCTCCTTTCTATAGATACAAACACACTTGGCTGAGAAGTAGGAAGAGGCAATATTGGGGGGTGCAAAGCTGGGGATGAGCCAGCACCAAGCACTGCCAGCCCAGCCCCAGCCTGTCCTGGGCTGATCCCCAGCAGTGTGGGCAGCAGGGGCAGGGAGGGGATTCTGCCCTTCTGCTGTGCTCTGCTCAGACCCCCTCTGCAGTGCTGGGGCAGCTCTGGAGTCCTCAGCACAGCACAGCCAGGGACCTGTTGGAGCAGGGCCAGAGGAGGCCACAGCAATGCTGGCAGGGCTGGAAGCCTTCTGCTGTGAGGTCAGGCTGAGAGAGTTGTGGTGGTTCATCCTGGAGAGGAGAAGGCTCCAGGAGACCTTCTGTTGCTTTTCAGTGCTTCAAGGGCTGAGCAGAGAGCTGGGGACAGACTTTTGAGCAGGGCCTGTTGTGACAGGCCAAAGGGGGATGGTTTGAACTGAGAGAGGGAGATTGAAAGTGGATAGAAGGGAGAAATGTTTGGTGCTGAGGGTGGTGAGAGCCTGGCCCAGGCTGCCCAGAGAGGTGGGAGCTGCCCCATGGCTGGCACCAGTGCAGGTCAGGTTGGGGCTGTGAGCAACCTGCTCTGGTTGCAGATGTCCCTGCTGGCTACATGGGTGTTCGACTATATGCCCTTTAAAGGTCTCTTCCAACCCAACCCAGTCTGTGATTCTAATAGTAGCTGGTGGAAAATTACTCAAAAGATGCCACAATTTGTGGGTGTTCTGCAAGTGTGCTGAAGGAAGCAGGAGGTTTTAGTCTGGTGGCAGTGGATTATGAAGGGATACCTGCAATCATTAATCTGTTACTGAGACAGTCTCAAGCTGTGCCAGGGGAAGTTTAGGTTGGAGGTGAGGAGAAAGTTCTTCCCAGAAAGAGGAATTGGCCATTGGAATGTGCTGCCCAGGGAGGTGGTGGAGTCACCCTGCCTGGAGGTGTTCACAAAAGGCTTGGATGTGGCACTTGGAGCCATGGTTGAGTTGTCAGGAGGTGTTAGGTAATCAGTTGGACTTGATGATCTCTCAGGTCTTTACCAACCTGGTTGATTCTATGATTCAGCAGGAGTCTGTCACCTGTAGAAGCTGCTGCAGGTTCAGCTGCCTCACCATAGCTTGTGTGCAGAGAATGATCCGTCTGTGGCTTCCCTGTTCCGCTATCTCTGCACCGTTTGCCTTAGAAGCATTCCTGGTGCCAGCAGCAGCTCTGCTGCAGAATGTGCAAGTAAACAACAGGGTAATTTCTATGATAATGTATGGTAAATAAATTCAATTCAATTATAAACAGCTTCTGAGATGTCTCTGTTTCGGAGTGAAATGGGAACTGTCACTTGTTTTCAACATCCCTCTCAGGCAGGACTGTGCCGAGCAGCGTGGAGAGGCTGGAGAGTTTGCTTAAGTAAATAACGGCAGGGATCACAGCAGCAGGAGGCCTGCTGCTTGTTTCAGCTGGGGCTTGAAATTATCAGATTGTGTCACATAACAGCAGACTGGGGGGAAAAAAAAAAAAACACAACAATTTTTGTGGAGCAGTTTGTTAAGTAGGATTCTGTTTTACCCAAACCCACGCTTGACATTAGGAAAGGTTACAGTGCTGGGGAGAAACCTGGCCATGATAATCTTACTCTGGTGGAACCTGAAATGCTTTGGCTGTATACTGGGTTCAGTTTTGGGGCCCTCACTACAAGAAGGATATTGAGGGGCTGGAGAGCGTCCACAGAAGGGCAACAAAGCTGGGGAAGAGTCTGGAGAACAGGGCTGGGGAGGAGTAGATGAGGGAGCTGAGTCTGTTTCATCTGGAGGAGAGGGGGCTGAGGGGAGACCTCATTGCTCTCTACTACTCCCTGAAAGGAGGTTGAAGTGAGGTGGGGGTTGGTCTCTTCTGCCTAGTATCAAGTGATAGCATGAGAGGAAATGAACTGAAATTGTGCCAGGGGATGTTTAGGTTGGAGATTAAGAAAAATTTCTTTACTGAAAAGGTGGTCAGGGATTGGCACAGGCTGCCCAGGGAGGTGGTGGAGTCACCATCCTGTATGAAAATGCCACTTTAGGACATGGTTAGATAGCAATGGTGGTCTGAGGTTGATAGTTGGACTGGGTGGTCTTAGAGGTCTTTTCCAACTGAGACTATTCTATGATTCTATTCTGTGATTCTACTTTTCTGATCTGTGTGTCTTGATTATCTTTTTTTGTTTTCTTTCCTATTTAAGAAATAAGGTGACATAGAATCATAGTTTCAGTCAGGGTTGGAAGGGACCCCAAGGATCATCCAGGTCCAGCCCCCCTGCCATGGGCAGGGACACCCCACACTAGATCAGCCTGGCCAGAGCCTCATCCAGCCTGGCCTTAAATACCTCCAGGGACAGGGCCTCAACCACCTCCCTGGACAATCCATTCCAGGGCTTCACCACTCTCATGGAGAAGAACTTCCTCCTCACCTCCAGCCTGAATCTCCCCACCTCCAGCTTCATTCCACTCCCCCTAGTCCTATCACTCCCTGAGATCCTGAGAAGTCCCTCCCCAGCATTCTTGGAGCCCCCTTCAGATCCTGGAAGGCCACAATGAGGTCACCTCGGAGCCTTCTCTTCTCCAGCCTGAACAGCCCCAACTCCTTCAGTCTGTCCTCATAGGAGAGGTGCTCCAGCCCTCTGCTCCTCCTCCTGGCCCTGCTCTGGACACCTTCCAGCACCTCCAGATCCCTCTTGGCATAGGGGCTCCAGAACTGGAGGCAGTACTCCAGGTGGGGTCTCCCCAGAGCTGAGTAGAGGGGGAGAATCCCCTCCCTTGCCCTGCTGGCCACACTTCTCTTGCTGCAGCTCAGGATCTGATTGGCTTTTTGGGCTGCAAGTGCACCCTGAGAGCTCCTGGGGAGCTTCTCCTCCCCCAGCACCCCCAAGGCTCTCTCCTCAGGGCTGCTTTCCAGCCAGTCCCTGCCCAGCCTGGATTTGTGCCTGGGATTGCCTCCACCCAGCTGCAGGACCCTGCCCTTGGTCTTGTTGCAGCTCCTGAGGTTGGCTTGTGCCCACCTCTCCAGCCTGTCCAGGTCCCTCTGGATGAATCCCTTCCCTCCAGCTGTCTGCTGCACCACACAGCTTGGTGTCATCAGCAAACTTGCTGAGGGTGCACTCAGTGCCACTGCCCATGGCACCCACAAAGGTGTTGAACAAGACAGGTCCCAGGACTGATCCCTGAGGGACTCCGCTTGTCACTGGCCTCCACTGGGACATGGACCATTGACAGCCACTCTTTGAGTGCGGCCATCAAGCCAGTTCTTTATCCATCTAGTGGTCACCCATCAAACCCGTGTGTCACCAGCTTGGAGACCAGGATGTGGTGTGGGACAGTGTCAAAGGCTTTGCTCAGGTCCAGGTAAATGACCTCAGTTGCTCGCCCCTTAGCTATTAATGTTTTCACCTGTTCATAGAAGGCCACCAGGTTTGTCAGGCAGGATCTGCCCTTGGCAAAGCCATGCTGACTGCTCCCAATCACCTCTTCACTACTCTTCTGAGTCAGTAGTGCCTCCAGGAGAATCTGCTCCATGATCTTTCCGGGCACAGAGGTGAGACTGCCTGGCTTGTAGTTCCCTGGTTCCTCCTTCTTACCCTTTTTGCAGATGGGAGCAATGTTTGCCCTTTTCCAGCCTGTGGGGACTGCCCCAGGCTGCCATGGCTTTTGGAATAGACTAGAGAGGGGCTTAGCAACCTCATCTGCCAGTTCTCTCAGCACCCGTGGGTGTATCCCGTCGGGTCCCATGGACTTGAACACTTTCAGGTTCTTCAGGTGATCACCAACCTGATCTTCACTTATGATGGGCAGTTCTTCCTCCCCATCCTTGGCATCGTCTTCCATGACACCAGGAGTGTGGCTGGAGGCCCTTGCAGTGAAGACTGAGGTAAAGAAGTTACTGAGTACCTCAGCCTTTTCCACATCACTTGTGACCAATTCACCACTTTCCTTTCTGAGGGGGCCCACACCTTCCCTACTCTTCTTCTTACCATTCATATACCTGTAGAAGTTCTTAGTGCTCCCTTTAACCTCCCTGGCTAGATTCAATTCGAACTCTGCTTTGGCTTTCCTAACCAGGCCTCTTGCTGCTCGGGCAGCTTCCTTATCTCCCCCTGTTCTAGCTGTCCTTCCCTCCACTGCCTGTAGAGTTTCCTTTTAAGTGATAGTGTGTCCAGGAGCTCCTTGTTCATCCAGGCAGGCCTCCTAGCGTTCTTCCCTGCTTTTCTCTTTGTTGGTATACATTGCTCCTGGGCACAGAGGAGGTGGTCCTTGAATACTGACCAGCTGTCCTGGGTTCCTCTTCCCTCCAGGGCTTTGTCCCACGACACCTTGGCTAGCAGATCCCTGAAGCGATCCAAGTCTGCACGCCTAAAGTCTAGGGTTGTAAGCTTAGAATAGGTCCTCCTGATTGCCCTGAGGAGATTAAATTCCACTGCTTCATGGTCACTGCAGCCAAGGCAGTCTCTGAGCCTCACATTGGTTACCAGCCCTTCCCTGTTGGTGAGAACAAGGTCCAGCAGAGCACCTTTTCTTCTTGGTTCCTCTACCATTTGGAGGAGGAAGTTGTCTTCTATGCAGTCCAGGAACATCCTGGATTGCTGATACCTTGCTGTGTTGTCCCTTCAGCAGATGTCAGCTGGTCTAGCTGAGCACCCGGAGCTGAGCACCCGGGGCTGAGCGGGCCGGGCTGAGCACCCGGGGCTGAGCACCCGGGGCTGAGCGGGCCGGGCTGAGCACCCGGGGCTGAGCACCCGGGGCTGAGCGGGCCGGGCTGAGCACCCGGAGCTGAGCACCCAGGGCTGAGTGGGCCGGGCTGAGCATCCGGAGCTGAGCAGGCCGGGCTGAGCACCCGGAGCTGAGCACCCGGAGCTGAGCGGGCCAGGCTGAGCACCCGGAGCTGAGCGGGCCAGGCTGAGCACCCGGAGCTGAGCACCCGGAGCTGAGCGGGGCCGGGCTGAGCACCCGGAGCTGAGCACCCGGGGCTGAGCGGGGCCGGGCTGAGCACCCGGAGCTGAGCACCCGGGGCTGAGCGGGGCGGGGCTGAGCACCCGGAGCTGAGCACCCGGGGCTGAGCGGGGCCGGGCTGAGCACCCGGGGCTGAGCGGGGCCGGGCTGAGCACCCGGGGCTGAGCGGGGCCGGGCTGAGCACCCGGGGCTGAGCCGGGCCGGGCTGAGCGGGGCCGGGCTGAGCACCCGGGGCTGAGCAGGCCGGGCTGAGCACCCGGGGCTGAGCACCCGGAGCTGAGCGGGGCCGGGCTGAGCACCCGGAGCTGAGCGGGCCGGGCTGAGCACCCGGAGCTGAGCGGGCCGGGCTGAGCACCCGGGGCTGAGCACCCGGAGCTGAGCTGGTCTCCCGTGCCTGCTCTCCCGCAGCCACGCGCTGGGCTGTGTTTGGTCGTCGCGGTTTCCACGGCAGCCCGTCCCCCTCTACGTCACTGTACTCAGGCACGTAGGCAACCCGAGCCTGCTGCCCCTCCTCGCCTCTTTAGGCGGTCCTGAGGCACCAACCCCTTATGCCCTGAAAGAAAGGAAAGCCAAAAACAAGCTCCCGGTGCTGAGCTGCTCGCCGCTGCCTCCTCTCTCCGCAGCCACTCGCTGCGGAGATACAGCCTGAGACATAAGTTCATGTTGAGGAAGCAGGGAACTGGGTAGGAAATGCCCAGGGACTACTTCTGAGTAACAGTTAAGACCCTTTGAAGACAGCTGACTCATACTCAGAGCCATGCTGTTGGGCTCAGAGATTTTGTTTCTTCCCTGTGCAGAGGCATTAAGTACAGGTCTGTCAGGCCCACCTCTTTTTCACCTGAATTCTGTTAGCTGCAGGTAACCTGGCTGCTTGTTAGGCCTCTAAGCTACATCTGTAACCCACACCGATGGTGCTCCTGGTTCTGCTGCTGCGTTTTGGTTGCCAGCTCACAACAGCACAGAAACACAAAATGGTAGGGGTTGGAAGGGACCTCTGGAGATCATGAAGTGCAACCCCCCTGCCAAGACAGGTCACCTAGAGAAGGTCACACAGGAACACATCTAGGCAGGATTTCAATGTCTCCAGAGCTGGAGACTCCACCACCTCCCTGGGTGGCTTGTTCCAGTGTCCCATCACCCTTAACTTACAGAAGTTCCTCCTCAAGTTTAGCTGGAGCTTCCGATGTTCAAGTTTGTGGCTGTTACCCCTTGTCCTGTCACCGGGCACCACTGCACAAAGCCTGGTCCCATCCTCTAGGAATGTCTCCTATGGGACCCTTGAATCAGTATTGATGAGATCCCACCCTCTGGCTGCTCTTTTCCAGACTGAGCAGCCCCAGTTCTCTGTCTTTCGTCATAAGAGAGTTGTTCCAGTGCCCTCAGGATCTTTGTAGCCCTTTGCTGTACACTGTCCAGTAAGTCTCTGTCCGTCTTGAACTGGGGAGCCCAGCGCAGGGTTGCTCTGACTGCAGCTATGCATTTTGTATAGCTTCAAAAAGGACTGGAAGGGAACAAATCTATGTAAAGGAATGCAGCCAAGGCCTGACTGCACTGCCATGTGGTGAAGCAGGTGTACACATCAGATTTTGGATTCCTGCTAGGAAGAATCATTAACATTATCTGTAGGTCAACTAATGATGGTGGAAGAGAGGGAAGAGTGGAAGATATTCCTCACCACGTCTGGCATTTGGAGCTCTACAAGTTCTGAGCCAGCTGCTGCAGAGCCATTCCTGCATAAGATTCAGCGTGAAGATAGAAAACTTTCAAACAAAAAGGAGAAGGATGAGCATTCAAAGTCATTGCAAGAGGAATTAAGGCTACATTTGGTGTGTTAAGAGATTTTAAAGGAGGCTTTCATGCTGCAGGGTACCAGCTTGGGTACCCTGTGATGTGTGATGCTCTGCTGTTGGAGTGTGCTTTGCCTGGGCATTAAGCCCTGGCACGAGAAGCCCTGGAGTTGTCTGGAAATGAGGAGAACCAACTGATGACACAGTAGATGTGTAGTCTTGCTTAAGTGACTCCTCTGCAGAGGCTGAAGCACAGTGTTAAAAAGAGAGCAGCTAGCCTGCCCTGGAATGGAAGCAGGAAACACAGTGCCAAGCAGCAAAAGAAACTTTTTCTTCTTGGCTGTTCCAGTTGGCTGCTTTTGTCAAGCAGGTGAATTCCTCATGTTGGCTGAAGAGTTTCAGGTACATATTCTGAAAAATAAATTGTGTAAGTGGTGCAGCCTGGTCTGCCAGCCTGCCTCAGCTCCAAGGACAGCCATTTCCAGGCTCATTTGGCCCCTCCATGCCTGCTGGGGCTTCACACTTCCTTTACAGGGCATAGAATTGTTGGCATGTTTCTCCTTCTTGACCAGATGGGCCACAGGTAATTAGTTTGGCTTCATGAAAAGTCTGTGGGCTACTGCATGGCAAGAACAGATCCTGGGTTTGTCTGTTTGGAGAGCAAGCTCTGCAAAGGCAGCAGCTGGGCTGGGATGTGCCTGCCCTTGGTGTTCTGCAGAAGTTTCATTTGGTCCATAATCATCAGCTTGTTTCTCCATGAAAATACAGCAAGTTGTTCCTTGGCAGGCTGTTATCATTTACCAAGCGCTTATGTGAAGTCACCACTCCCACTTCTGTCTTGTGGTTCTATTTGACTCACAGTTTTATTGCTTCACAGAGTCACAGAAACATTCAGGTTGGAAAAGACCCTCAGGATCACCAAGTCCAGCCATTAACCCTACTCTGCAAGGTTCACCACTCAACTATATCCCCAAGCACCACATCCAAACCACCTTTAAACACATCCAGGGCTGGTGACTCAACCTCCTCCCTGGGCAGCACATTCCAGTCCCTGACCACAAACTGGCCAGGTTTACCTGTTGGTTTTTCAGTGCCTATCCTAATCCAGTCTGAGGAGTGGAAAAGTGCTCCAAGGTGAAGCCACACCTTGAGAATTGGATTCAGTTTTGGGCCCCTCACCACAGGAGGGACATTGAGTAGGTCCAGAGAAGGCCAACAAATCTGGCAATGGGTCTGGAGAACAGGATTGGTGAGGAGCAGCTGAGGGACATGGGGGTATTTAGTCTGGAGGAGGCTGAGGGGAGACCTCATTGCTCTCTACAGCTCCCTGAAAGGAGGTTGCGGTGAGGTGAGGGTTGGTCTCTTCTCCCTAGTATCAGGTGATAGGATGAGAGGAAATGGCCTGTAACTGTTCCAGGAGTGGGTTAGGTGGAGATGAGGAAAATTTCTTCACTGCAAGAGTGGTCAGGGATTGGCACAGGCTGCCCAGGGAGGTGGTGCAGTCACCATTCCTGGAGGGGTTCAAGAAACCTGTGGCCATGGCACTTGGGGACATAGTTCAGTGGTCAATGTGGTTTTCCAGCCAAAACAGTGCTATGATTCTTTAATTGTTCTTGCCATGAAGAAAAGGTGGTCAGGAGTGCTGATCAAATGTCAGCTTTGTGTTTTCACAGATTTTTATTTTCTCTTCAGCTGCATTTAAAATTCTGTGGACATCTGGCAGGTAGCCCTTATGCTCTTTGATGACACCTAAATCTTAGTGTTCCTGTCATTCAGCAGCCCTCTGTCCTATCCCTGGGCACCACTGACAAGAGTCTGGCCCCAGCCTCTTGCCCCCCACCATTTAGCTTTTGCTGAGCATTGCTCAGCTGCCCTCTGGGGCTGCTCTTCTGCAGGCTCTCAGCCCCAGGGCCTCTCAGCCTTTGCTGCTCCCAGAGCTGCTCCAGGCCCCTCAGCAGCTTTGTAGCCTCTGCTGCACTCTCTGCAGCAGTTCCCCGTCCAGGCTTCAGTGCAGCTAACCATGAGGTGCTGTGAAAACCAATAATACCTGATGGTGATGAGAAATGGGAGAAGGGGACTTACACAATCAGTTGCTTTACCAATTATACACCAGGAGAAAATGAAGTCATTGCTGAGAAGGGGACTGCTGAAATAGATACAGGAAACAGAAAATCAATCAGCTTTCCATTATGAAGGACTATTTGGAGAGGTGATGATACAGAAAGCTCGGTGAGGGATCCAACCAAGAATGCAGTTCCACCTTGCAGGGAACAGCAGTCACTTACAAGACCTTATTTTTTTTCTTCCTTTCTTTCTTATCTTATTTCATTTTGAGAGTAATCATAGTGAGAGAAGAAGCAATTGAGAATGCAGATTCATTTGGCAGAGAATGGAAGTGCCTTGCATGGCTGGAGGAGTTTTTCCTGCTCTTTCAATAAGAAAGACTATGGAGGCCAAACCTGAGAGAAATGCTTGTCAGGAAAGCACCAATGGCAGTTCTGATCCCTGTGCCCCTGTGATGTTTAGAGTCTTGCTTCAATATCTGAGGGGGACCTGCAGGAAGGCTGGGGAGAAACTGTTCAGAAGGGCCTGTGGGGATAGGACGAGGGGCAAGGGTTTGAAACTGGAGCAGGGCAGAGTTAGGTTGGACACCAGGAGGAAGTTCTGCACAGGGAGGCTGGGGAGACACTGGAACAGGCAGCCCAGGGAGGTGGTTGAGGCCCCATCCCTGGAGACATTCAAGGTCAAACTTGATGTGGCCTTGAGCAACCTGCTCTAATTGGAGGTGTCCCTGCTGACTGCAGGGGTGTTTGACAAGATGACCTTTGAGAGTCTCTTCCAACCTGATGCATCCTGTGGTCAATAAACAGTCTGGGCTCTGAAACAAACTCCCTGCATTTATTGTGGACATGAGTGGGCTCCCAGAGCAATCAGCTCCAGTGCAGGCACATTTCACTGCAGCACGGGGAATGTGCTGTACCGTGGGGTGTCTTCTGAGCTGGGGGTGTGCCATGATGTACAAGAGTGGATATTTGCAGGAGAAAGAGACTTCCCCCAAAAGCCTGAGGTGCCCTTGCAGAACCACTTCATCACTGTAGACTGAAGAGGAAGGAAGAGACAGTGGAGCTGAGTAAGGCTGGAAGACCTGGGGAACTACAGTTTCAGAGCTAAGTGTTGAACAGATAGAGTCACAAAGAACACTAGTGGAAATGAGGCCTTGAGCAACCTGGGCTAGTGGAAGGTGTTCCTGCCCATGGCAAGGGGTTTGGAACTACATCATCTTTAAGGTCTCTTCCAACTATGGTCTCATTCATTCTATGAATCTGATGCTAGTGCAGGATGTTATGGAACCTGAATGAAGTTTGCTGAAGGTATTGAGTTAGAAAACCACATTTCTAGTGCCTGTTGCAATATATTTTTGGGCCATCAGGAGCAGGTTTCTCTCTACAGCAGCTTTCTCTTGTCTTCAGTGTTCAGGTCCCCACTTTAACAAGAACATTTGTTAGACTCCCGAGGAGATGTCATTTCTGAACTCAAAGCCAAAGCAGATGAAGCAGTTCAGCTGTCAGGGTTAATTCCATGCAAAGAGAATTTTCAGATACATTCAATCATTTGCTCTTCATGTTCATACACTTGGCTCCTGCTCCTTCACCAAGGTTTCACTCACCTGGCACTTCATAGTGAGCACTCTTTAGCGAGTGTGTTGGACAGTGCTGACAGACTCTGATGGGGACATTTGTGCCACTTCAGGGCTTAGAAGAATGGCAGCTTTTGGCTTAGACGTGGAAACCTCTGTTCCTATAGGTTCATAGAATGATTTGGGTTGGAAGGTACCTTAAAGATCATCCAGTTCCAAACCCCCCTGCCATGGGCAGGGACACCTCCCACCAGCACAGCTTGCTCAAGGCCTCATCCAACCTGGCCTTCAACACTTCCAGGCAGGAGGCAGCCACAGCCAGTGGCAACCTGTGCCAGAGTCTCTCCACCCTCACTCTCAACAATTTCTTCCTCATCTCCACTCTCAGTCTCCTCTCTCCCAACTCAAAGCCATTGTCCCTCATCCTGGCACTGCCAGCCCTTGTCCAAAGTCCTTCCCCACTCTCCTGGAGCCCCTTAGGATACTGGAAGGCTGCTCTGAGGTCTGCCTGGAGCCTTCTCTTCTCAAGGCTGAACAGACCCAACTCTCTCAGCCTGTTCCAATAGGGGAGGTTCTCCAGCCCTCTGAGCATCTTCCTAGCTCTGCTCTCATGGGCCATGCATATTCTCTACTAAGTCTTTGCCTCTGTTGATTTTCTCAGCAATGTAGTCAGAACATGCCTGCCCTTGAGTTAAGTTCAAAATTAAATCTCAGAATGACTGGAAAACTTCAAATGAGAAGCATAACAGCTGTTGAAAACTGTTTAGTTTTCATGCTGGAGTGCCACTTTTCCTGACTTGAAACAACTCTCAGGGGCATGCATTGAATCATCTCGGTTCTGCTCCAGTGGACAGTGCAGAGCAGAATTGACTGGTGCTGCTGGTGGGGCTGGTGAGCGGTGCTTGCTTTCTGGGAGGAGGGATGGTGCTGTAACACTCTCCATCAGCAGGCAAAGCCTATTCATTGCTGCTGGGCTGCTTCCAAGTTGGAAGTCTATGACCTTGCTCCTCAGATAGCCATCTTTTGTAGCTAAAGTACTTCAATTCCAGGCTTGCTTTGGAGACAGTTAGGACAATAACCACGTTAACCTGCTTGCTTTGTGTGTGTGTGTAAGTATTCCTTGTTGTTCCCTCCCCCCCCCCCCTTATTTCTTGACAGCAGATATGAAAAATGGCTGCAGAGGGCAAGTTGCACACAGAGATTTCATTAAGTGCTACCCAGCTTAATCTATAAAGCAATCCAACATGCCCTAATATCTAATACACATTATAATTACTTTTCATGCTTTTCCCTTCATGAGCAATCACAATCAATTTACTTGAAAATGTGTTGTGCTGGAGCTGGAGTTGTGGAATTGCTTTGCCTACAGACATCCAAGTTGCTGAGATGTTGTTTCGAAGGTGTCTTTCATTGTCTTTATTCTTGTAGAACAACCCAGGGCTGCAGTGGCAGTAAATAACGAGCAGGAACCTGATGTTGTGCAGGGCTCGGTGGTGGGGCCAGTTCTCTTGCAAAGCTCTATCAGTGATCTGCACAAGGGCATTGAGGTGCCCTCAGTCAGTTTGCAGATGACCCTAGGTGAGGTGGATTTGTCAGCCTGATGCAGGGGGACCTGGACAGGCTGGATCGATGGGGTCAAGGCCAGTGGGATGAGGTTCAACAAGGCCAAGTGCTGGGTTCTGCACTTGGATCACAACAACTCTATGAAGGCTCTAGGAAGGAGTGGACTGGGGGAAAGGGACCTGCAAATGCTGGTTGACAGCATCTGAACATGAGCCAGTGTGTGCCCAGGTGGCCAAGAAGGCCGTCAGCATCCTGGGCCTGGATCAGCAATGGTGTGCCCAGCAGGACCAGGGCAGGGATTGTGCCCCTGGGCTGGGCACTGGTGAGGCTGCACTTCAGATAGGGGTTCAATTTTGGGCCACTCACTCCAAGAAAGACACTGAGGGGCTGGAGCAGGTCCAGAGAAGGGCAACAAAGCTGGGGAAGGGTCTGGAGAACAGGGCTGGGGAGGAGCAGCTGGGGTAGTGTTTAGTGTGAAGAAAAGTAGGCTGAAGAGACCTCCTCACTCTCTTCAACTCCCTGAAAGGAGGCAGGAGCCAGGTGGGGTTTGCTCTCTTCTTCTAAGTAACAAGTGACAGGACAAGAGGAAAGAGTCTTAAGTTGCACCAGGGAAGGTTTAGGTTGCATATGAGGAACAATTTCTTTCCCAAAAGGGCTGTCAACCCTGGAACAGACTGCCCAGGGCAGTGGTAGATTCCCCATCCCTGGAGGGGTTTCAAAGCTGTATAGGTGTGGTGCTGAGGGATATGGTTTGGTGGTGGCTGGCAGTGCTGGGTTCGTGGTTGGCCTTTGTGATCTTAAAGGTCTCCAACCAAAACAATTCTGTGATTCCAGCTGAAGATTTGTTTCAATTTGTTAAAACCCAGAAGGAAAGAGATGGGATTTGTCCTCGAGGTTGGGATTTCTCCTCAAGGTGCCAAGAATGTCACTGGTTCTGAAGCCATGAGCCTTCCAGAGCACTTCTGTGCCTCACACAACCTACAGCTGCATAACCCAGCGAGTATTTGGTCAGGTTCATTGACCTGGCTTTGCAAGCAGCCTTTGTGCTTTGCTCCCTCACCTTACACCATGGCAGGCACTTAACAGTGATTCACCCTGCCTCACTTTGCATCCTTCACCCTGTTAGCCTCTTTCCTGATGTGATGGAGCAGCGAGTGCCCTTGTAAAGCACTAAATGAACACTGTCACGCTCTGGTGATCCACCCAGCACATGGTGTTGGATGGAGAATTTGCACACTGGTCCAAGACTGGTAAGGGTCAAAATGAGGGAGTTTTCAGTTTATTGCTTGCATCTGTCACTTAGCAGCTTTTTGGTTTTACATTTCTGATGGAATATGAGTGGCTTTAATGTGTACCTTGTCTAGGCAGGGCTTGCCTACTCAGTTCTAAGTCAAGGAGCAGTTTGTGATCCTGCTGCAAGGTCTGGAATCTGCAACCTCTCCCCTCTTCTCTCCAGAGGACTCTTGTCTGGTTGTCTGAGTTGGAGTCTTGAATGGCAGAGTCCCTTCACAGTTTGTAGCTGTTAATCCACCTTTTCTTTTGTTTCCCATCAAGATGTTCCCCCTGCTCTCCCAGGCTATGTAGAGCCCTATTCTACTTCTCTACCTGTCTGTCTCATCTTACCCTGCTTCAGAGTTGTTTAGCCTGCAGAAAAGGAGATTCCAGGGGGTGTTAGAGCTGCTTTCCCATACTTGAAAGGATTCTATGGGAAGGCTGCAGAGGGACTTCTCCTCAGGGTGTCTAGAGACAAGGGGGCATGGTTTGAAGCTGAGGCAGAGCAGGGTTAGCCTGGAGCTTAGGAAGAAGTTCTTCAGTAGGAGGGTGGTGAGGCTCTGGAACAGGCTGCCCAGGGAGGCTGTGGATGCCTCCTCCTTGGGGATGTTCAAGGCCAGGTTGGATGAGGCTTTGAGCAACAAAGTCTAGTTGAGAGGTGTCCCTGCCCATGGAGGGAAGGTTGGAGTAGATGATCTCTTGGGTCTTGCCCAGCCCAGGACATTCTATGATTCTATGCTTCAGAGCTGATTCTCCTGGCAGCAGCTTCTCCTTTTGAGTTGTGTCTCATCTTTGCAGTGTGGTAAAGGCAGCCTCACATTCCCCACTGTGCTGTGTGCTGCCAGCTTGATGTTAGGAATTCTCTTTGAAATAGGTTCAGTGAAACACATGTCAGGCAACTCATGGGCATTTATTTTCTCTGAATGGAATGATTGAAGGAAGTCAGGAGTCTGGAGTCTAAAGCTGTCAAAAATCCACTCACTCACCCACGAAACAAAGCTAGATATTAACCCAAGGGTAGACTTGTAAATCAAGAATAAGCAAAAACAAGGGAAATCAAACCTCTGCTCATGTTTCCTACAAAAATAGGCAGAAGGCATAACTAGGCTTGAGCCTAGAGAAGGTCATGAAATGGATTTCTTTTCCTCCTCCACAAGAAGGAAGAAATAGATTTATTTTTGTCCAAAGAAAAGAGGTTTGTATAATCTTGTTCTAAAAGCAGACAGTTCTGTTGACCTGCTGCTTTCTAGGACTGGTTGGGAAAGGAATAAAAAGAAACTGAAGTGCTCTCCACCAGTGAGAGAAAATTTCTTCAGTACCATGCAAGCTGAAACCAGCAGGGGGTTGTGAGGTTAATAAAATAATTACCTTTGGTTTCTCTGTTTTCCATCAACACTGCACCCATCCACTTATTTAAGTGTGGCTCAGATAACTTAGTTTTAGAAGAATCAAACCCAGTTGCACAGGCCAAGCAATTAAAGGTTTTGTCAAAAAGAAGATGATCAGAGGGCTGGAGAATCTCCCCTATGGACACAGGCTGAGAGAGCTGGGGTTGCTCAGCCTGAAAAAGAGAAGGCTCCAGGGAGACCTTAGAGCAACCTTCCAGTATCCTAAGGGGGCTCCAGGAGAGCTGGGGAGGGACTTTGGGCAAGGGCTGGGAGTGCCAGGATGAGGAACAATGGCTTTGAGCTGGGAGAGAGGAGATTTGAGACTGGAGATGAGGAAGAAATTGTTGGCAGTGAGGGTGGGGAGGCTCTGGAGCAGGCTGCCCAGGGAGGCAACCTGGAGGTGTTGAAGGCCAGGTTGGATGTGGCCTTGAGGAACCTGGACTGGTGGAAGGCCCATGGCAGGGGGGGCTGGACTAGGTGATCTTGAAGGTCCCCTTCCAACCCAAACCATTGTATGAATCTATGTACAGATTTCAGCATCTAGCTGATTGCTGCCTAAGGCAATTTGATTAGTCCACAGCCTCTGTGCTGGCTGCTGGAGCCATGCTGGAAATGCCTATCTGGCCACTATGCTCTGGAAGTCTTGCTCTTCCCACTGACAACAGAAGTAGAATTACACTGTGGTGTGGGGTTCTTTCCTTAACCTTTATTAGAAGAATGGCCCTGAAATACCCTTTTCTATTTTTTTTCATATTTTATTTTGCCATCTCAAAATGAAAGATGTTCCACAATTCACAGGAGGCATTGGGTTGGAAGGGACCCCCAAAGATCATCTTGTCCAACCACCTCTGCAAGTCAGCTGCCACATTAAGTCTGATCTTGAATGTCCCCAGGGATGGGACATCGACCACATCCTTGGGCAGGCTGTTCAAGTATGTTACCACCCTCATTGTGAGGAATTTCTCCCTATGCCTTTCTTACCTGATCACATGCTGTGAAACCCACAGGAGAGAATAAGCCAATTCCTGCAGTAAGTCTCTTCTTGGGTTTATTTTCATAGAATCATAGAATCAATAAGGTTGGAAAAGACCTCAAAGATCATCAAGTCCAACCTATCACCCAGCACTTGGAGACTACTATACCATGGCTTCAAGTGCCATGTCCAGTCCCTTTTTGAACACCTCCACATCCCTTTTTGAACACCTCCACATCCCTTTTTGACTCCACCACCTCCCTGGGCAGCACATCCCAGTGGCCAATTACTCTTTCTATGAAGAACTTCTTCCTAACATCCAGCCTAAACCTCCCCTGGCACAGCTTGAGACTGTGTCCTCTTGTTCTGGTGCTGGCTGCCTGGGAGAAGATACCAACCCCCACCTGGCTACAACCTCCTTTCAGGTTTTGCTTTGTTTTAACAGGACTAACCAGCCAGGAATGTTCACCAAGAAGGATTTTGATCAGTTGGCCTCAGCAATAGACAGCTTCAGCCTCATGACCTACGACTATTCAACACCACACCGGTAAGACTCCACCTAACACTGGAACAAGACTGCTGAAGGAACTGGTTTCCAGTTCAGTCCCCAGTAAATCTGCAGTGTGAGTTCATTCTTTCAGCTAAGTGGGTGTGTTCTAACTCTGTCAGATACTAAAAGGAATCTGGGGGTTCTAATCAACAAGCAGCTGAACAGGACTCAGCAGTGTGCCCAGGTGGCCAAGAAAGCCAAAGGCCTCCTGGCTGGTATCAGCAATGCTGTGTCCAGCAGGAGCAGGGAGGGGATTGTCCCTTTGTACTCATCTCTGGTGAGGCCACACCTTGAGTGTTGTGTCCAGTTTTGGGCACCTTAACACAAGAAGACGTGGAGGTGCTGGAGCCAGGGCAGATGAGGGCAGGGAAGCTGTGAAGGGCCTGGAAAATAAATCTGATGAAGAGCAACTGAAGGAGCTGGGGATGGTTACTGTGAAACAGGAGGCTGAGGGGAGACCTCACTGCTCCCTACAGCTACCCAAAAGGAGGTTGTGGAGAGGCTGCTGCTGGTCTCTTCTCACAGGTTATTAGAGACAGAACAAGAGGGAATGGCCTCAGGATGCAACAGGGCAGGGTTAGACTGGACCGTAGGAAAGTTTTTTCGTGGCAAGAGTGGTCAGGGACTGGAATGTGCTGCCCAGGGAGGTGGTGGACTCACCAACCCTGGATGTGTTTAAAGGTCATTTGGATGTGGTGCTTGGGGACATGGTTTAGGGGTGAACCTTGCAGAGTAGGGTTAATGGTTGGACTTGGTGATCAGCCTTGGTAGCATCAGAGAATGGTTGGACTGGATGATCTTAAAGGGCTTTTCCAACCAAAATGGTTCAGTGATTCCTTCAGCAGTCTTTGCTCCAGTGTCTCAGTGTCTTTTAAACTCCTTCAGGGATGGGGCTTCAACCACCTCCTGGGGAGCCTGTTCCCGGGCTTGACAACCCTTCTGGGGACAAGATTTTTCCTTACATCCAACCTAAGCCTCTCCTGGTGCACCTTGAGGCCATTTCCACTTGTCCTATCACTTGTTACTTGGAAGAAGAGACCAACCCCCACTTCACTCCACCCTCCTTTCAGGGAGTTGTAGAGAGCAATGAGGTCTCCCCTCAGCCTCCTCTTCTCCAGCCTGAACACCCCCAGCTCCCTCAGCTGCTCCTCCCCAGCCCTGTTCTCCAGACCCTTCCCCAGCTTTGTTGCCCTTCTCTGAAGCTGCTCCTGCACCTCAATTTCCTTCTTGTAGTGAGGCCCCCAAAACTGAGGGTCTATTATGTTACAGACATCTTTATGCTTTCACTGGCACTGACACATTGCCTTGACCTGGCTGGGAGCTAATCTTTTGTACCCGGGAGGAGGAGGGAACCTTGCACACCCATTGTCTGAATGAGCCTTCCAGTACCTGAAAGGGGCCCACAAGAAAGCTGGGGAGGGACTTTTTACAAGGGCTTGTGCCAGGCCCAGTGACAGAGAAGCTGTGCAAGGTGGAAACTTTTCTTACCCACTCTAAGAAGTTTTGTGTCCCTTCACCTTAGCAATGGACCAAACAGTCCAGAGTGGGGCCAGCAAGAACTTCGACACAGTGAAGAGTGAGCATTTAACCTTCATGGGGTTGGGGGCTAACCCTCCCTCCTTTTTGTGTGCCATAGTTTGCTCTTCCCAATTGGACTTGCCAGCAGGAGGAAGCTGAGGCTGAATGTGTGCTTTTTCTGGCAAACTGATTTGGTCTGGTTTTCTTCTCTCACTTCACAGACCTGGTCCAAATTCCCCTCTGCCCTGGGTACGAGCCTGTGTTCAGGTACTGGATCCTGATTCAAAATGGAGGAGTAAAATCCTTCTAGGGCTGAATTTCTATGGCATGGACTACTCTGCCTTGGGAGCCTCTGGGGAGCCAATCCTTGGGAGCAGGTAAGACTTCTCAGGATATTAAGTACTTCTGTTTGATTTACTCTCCCCAAACTCAGCCCTTCACAGGTATTCTACTTTAGAAAGATGGCTGTGTTGCTAGCAGGGAAGTGGCCACAGTGACAGATAAATCTGCACATGAAATAGTAGCTCACCACTCAAGAGTGTAAAGCCTGTAACTTCTCTTCCCTGTCCTAAAGTGCAGATAGATGGCACAGTTGCCCTGCCAGAACTCCCATGGAAACCTGATTTGTGTGGGTTTTTTTTCCCTCTCTCTGTGTTTGTCCCTGCAGTTGGCCATGTTTTGTGTTCAAGTGTTCTGCACCATTCTTTTATGTTCTGTACCATTTTCAGGGGGTCCTGCAGTTGACCTAAAGATTGCTTCTCTCAGCTGCTAAAGTTGTTACCTGTTATTTGAAACTTGATATTGGTTTCACACAGCAATATGCCACCAAGTTTCTGTTGTGTAGAAGATGCTGCAATAAGCTCACCTGGAGGAGGAAAAAAAAAAGAAAGAAAAATCTATAACAAGATAAAGGGAAGCATTCCAAAGGCAGCCTGAGACTTTATATTGATTCTCAGAGGAAAATGATTGTTTTAGTTTGGGGTAATAACCACCTATAATAACAGTGAGCTTTGTAGGAACAAAGCACATCAAACCAGGGGGTGGGGGGAAAGAAGGCAAGAAAACCAGTGTGAATTTGGCAGGAAAATCAGGTTTGCTCAGAAGCTTCTTATTGATTCATAAAATGGACCCAAGTGAAAACAGATCTAAATCACCAGAGATGACTCTGCTCCCCTTCAGAAGTTGCTAAGTTCCTGCCCCTGAGTTCTTCAGTATAGTAACAGATGACTTGGTAGGCATGGAAATAGTGTCAGAGGTGGGTTGTAGAAGGGAAGGGTCTGAATTGGTGATGTCACAGAATCACCAAGGTTGGAAGAGACCTCAAAGACCAAGTCCAACCTGTCAGCACAGACCTCATGACTAAACCATGGCTCCAAGGGCCACATCCAATCCCCGCTTGAGCACCTCCAGGGATGGGGACTCCACCACCGCCCTGGGCAGCACATCCCAGTGGCTAACGACTCTCTCAGGGGAAGAACTTTCTCCTCACCTTGAGCCTAAACCTCCCCTGGTGCAGCTTGAGACCGTGTCCTCTTGTTCTGGTGCTGCTTGCTAGAGAGACCAACCCCTTTCCTGGCTACAACCTCCCTTCAGGGAGTTGGAGAGAGCAAGAAGGTCTCCCCTGAGCCTCCTCTTCTTCAGGCTAAACAACCCCAGCTCCCTCAGCCTCTCCTCATAGGGCTGTGCTCCAGACCCCCTCCCCAGCTTTCTTGCCCTTCTCTGGACATGTTCAAGTGTCTCAATGTCCTTCTTAAACTGAGGGGGCCAGAACTGGACACAGGACTCAGGGTGTGGCCTAACTAATGCAGAGTAGAGGGGCAGAATGACTTCCCTGCTCCTGCTGGCCACACTGTTCCTCATGCAGGCCAGGATGCCATTGGCCTTCTTGGCCACCCGGGCACGCTGCTGGCTCATGTTCAGGCAGCTGTCAATCAGCACCCCCAGGTTCCCCTCTGCCTGGCTGCTCTCAGCCACTGTGACCCCAGCCTGCAGCTCTGCATGGGGTTGTTGTGACCAAAGGGCAGCCCCTGGCACTTGGATTTGTTGAATGTCCATCAGTATAGTAACAGATGACTTGTTAGGCATCGAAATAGTGTCAGAGGTGGGTTGTAGGAGGGATGGGTCTGAATTGTTGCTGTCCATGCCTTCAGTTACACAAACACTTTGTCATCATTACACTCGCCTCTGCTGTTATCCTGGGGCTCCTCAGCTGCTGGCAGGGGTGCGGTGCTGCAGACACAGTTTCCTCCCACTGCTGAATGGTGTCTGAATCTGGCTGTGAATAACAGAAAACGACCTGGTGAGGGAAATGACCTCATGGTGCGGGCCATAAAGGCATTGTCTACAGTGAAAGGTGCCCACTGAGCAGATCAGAGTGCCTTCTGTGGGCTTAGGTGTAGTGAGCTAGGCAGGAAAGCCACTCACCAGTCAAAGCTTTGCTAATTTCCAAGCCTCATTTTGCACACTCAGCACAATAGATGTAGCTTCACTGTGATACTTAGAGTTCCTTTTGCAGCTAGGAGTGGAGCACTGCCTGGCCACAACAGGAGGAGTTTGCTTGTTTCTGAACTGCAGCTTCTGCAATGAATTTTCCACTTGAAAGCATACAGCACACAAGGGCAGCATCTCATTGGACTTTCCCTGCACTTTTCTGGACCATATTACAGTGTTAAGACATGATGCTTTTTAATTAATGATAACAATATCCTAGCCAAGAGTCATGCAGGACTCACTGCTGCCTGCTGGTATCTAGGGCAGAGCTGCACAGTATGGGAGAACCTGTTTTATACAGAGAATGATCCTGTGAACAGAGAATGGCTTAGGTTGAGAGGGACCTCAGAGATCACCTACTCCAACCCCCACTGCCATGGGCAGGGACACCTCTCAGCTAGACCTGATTGCCCAAAGCCTCATTCAGCCTGGCCTTGAACACCCCCAGGCAGGAGGCATCCACAGCCTCCCTGGGCAACCTGCTCCAGTGTCTCATCACCCTCATACTGAAGAACTTCTTCCTAAGATCCAATCTTACACTCTCCTCCCTCAGCTTAGAACCATTTCTCCTTGTTCTATTGCTAGGAAAAGTCCCTCTGCAGCCTTCCTGTAGGATCCCTTCAGTTCTGGGCCTCTCAGTTCAGGAAAGATGTTGAGATGCTGGAAGGTGTCCAGAGAAGGGCAGCAAAGCTGGGGAGGGGTCTGGAGCACAGCCCTGTGAGGAGAGGCTGAGGGAGCTGGGCTTGCTTAGCCTGGAGAAGAGGAGGCTCAGGGGAGACCTTCTTGCTCTCTACAACTCCCTGAAGGGAGGTTGTAGCCAGGTGGGGGTTGGTCTCTTCTCCCAGGCACCCAGAACAAGAGGACACAATCTCAAGCTGTGCCAGGGGAGGTTTAGGCTGGAGGTGAGGAAGAAATTCTTCCCAGCAAGAGAGATTAGCCATGGGAATGTGCTGCCCAGGGAGGTGGTGGAGTCACCATCCCTGGAGGTGTTTAGGAAGAGACTGAACGGGGTGCTTGGTGCCATGGTTTAGTTGATCAGATGGTGCTGGGTGATAGGTTGGACTGGATGATCTCTGAGGTCTCTTCCAATCTGTTCTATTCTATTCTATTCTATTCTATTCTATTCTATTCTATTCTATTCTATTCTATTCTATTCTACTGGAAGGCTCTAAGCTCCCCCCAGAGTTTCCTCTCCTCCATGCCAAACAAACCCAGCTCCCTCAGTCTGTCCTCATAGCTTAGCTTCCCCAGCCCTTAGATCATCTTTGTGGCCTCCTCTGGACTTGCTTCAGCAGCTATGTCCTTCTTATGCTGAGGACACCAGAAGATATTCTGAACTGACGGAGCAGGTTATTATAATTTTCCAGATACCTACCAGAAGCAGGACAAAGGCTTCAGGAGACTCTGACTTATGCATAAAACAACTTAATTTTCCTTTTAGTTTCATAGTTTCATAGTTTCAGTTAGAGTTGGAAGGGACCACAAGGATCATCCAGTTCCAACCCCCCTGCCATGGGCAGGGACACCTCACACTAGATCAGGCTGGCCAGAGCCTCATCCAGCCTGGCCTTAAACACCTCCAGGGATGGGGCCTCAACCACCTCCCTGCACAACCCATTCCAGGGCTTCACCACTCTCATGGGGAAGAACTTCCTCCTCACCTCCAGCCTGAATCTCCCCACCTCCAGCTTCATCCCATTCCCCCTAGTCCTATCACTCCCTGATAGCCTGAAAAGTCCCTCCCCAGCCTTCCTGTAGCCCCCTTCAGATCCTGGAAGGCCACAATGAGGTCACCTTGGAGCCTTCTCTTCTCCAGCCTGAACAGCCCCAACTCCTTCAGTCTGTCCTCACAGGAGAGGTGCTCCAGCCCTCTGCTCCTCCTCCTGGCCCTGCTCTGGACACCTTCCAGCCCCTCCAGATCCCTCTTGGCATAGGGGCTCCAGACCTGGAGGCAGTACTCCAGGTGGGGTCTCCCCAGGGCTGAGCAGAGGGGGGAGAATCCCCTCCCTTGCCCTGCTGGCCACACTTCTCCTGCTGCAGCCCAGGATCTGATTGGCTTTCCGGGCTGCAAGTGCACCCTGAGAGCTCCTGGTGAGCTTCTCCTCCCCCAGCACCCCCAAGGCTCTCTCCTCAGGGCTGCTCCCCAGCCAGTCCCTGCCCAGCCTGGATTTGTGCCTGGGGTTGCCTCCACCCAGCTGCAGGACCCTGCCCTTGGTCTTGTTGAAGCTCCTGAGCTTGGCTTGTGCCCACCCTCTCCAGCCTGTCCAGGTCCCTCTGGATGGATCCTTTCCCATCCAGCGTGTCTGCTGCACCACACAGCTTGGTGTCAGCAGCAAACCTGCTGAGGGTGCACTCAATGCCATGTCACCCACAAAGATGTTGAACAAGCCTGGTCCCAGGACTGATCCCTGAGGGACTCCGCTTGTCACTGGCCTCCACTGGGACATGGACCCATGGACAGCCACTCTTTGGGTGCTGCCTTACCTATTAAACCTCAGTCAATGGTTAAGTTTGTTATTGCAGAAATAGCTCTGTGAGCCTGCACAGTTTTGTCTCAGTCTTTGATGTAAAGGTTATGTGTAGTAATATACTAGTGAGGCAGGCTGGAGATAAACCAGCTTCAAACTTGGCACAGCTTCTTACTTAAAACAGAAAGAAGGTTGTTAGAGTAAAAGCAACTTTCTGTTGTAAGGAAGTCCTAGTTCCTGGCAGCTGTGAGTCCTTGGAAACTGTCACTGTCAGATCCAGTTGACTCTCAGCTTCTTCAGAGATGCTCTTCTCTCCGCCTTCCAAATGAGCTTCCCTCTGGCTCCATTATTATCACTCTGGCTGCATCAGGTTTTGTGGTTCTCTAATAAGACACAGCTGAGGCTGATCCTATTGCTCCTCATTTTTCTGGCTGCTCCATCCTACATCAAAAGACTGCTCAGAAGCTGTGTCCAGTATGGAAGTGGATGGTCTGATGAGTTGTTTTTCTCATCTTGGCTCCTTAGTGACTCTGACCTTCCAGTTTCTCAGTAACTGTAATCTTGTGTTAGTCATGACCTGTAACTAGTGCTGAAGGACTGAGTCAGGGCTCCTTTAAGGCCTCCTCCATGTGCTGTACTGCTGGACATGAGCAGACAGTGTGAGCCTGCAGCCCAGGAGGCCAATGGCAGCCTGGGCTTCATCAAAAGCAGCGTGGACAGAGATGGAGAGATGCCACTTTGCTCTGCTCTGGTGAGACCTCATCTGGAGTACTGCATCCAGCTCTGGAGCCCTCAGTATAGGAAGGACATGCACCTGATGGAGAGGGTCCAGAGGAGGGCCCTGGAAATGATCAGGGGGGTGGAGCACAAGGGGCAGTCTGAGGGAGCTGGGGGTGTTCAGCCTGGAAAAGAGGAGGCTCTGGGGAGACCTAAGAGCAGCTTTCCAGTACCTGAAGGATGAGGAGAGACTGTTTGCAGGGGTCTGCAGTGACAGGACGAGAGGCAATGGCTTCAAACTAGAGCGGAGGAGATTTAGATTGGATGTTAGGAGCATGTTCTGCCCCATGAGGGTGGTGGAACACTGCAGCATTGCCTGGCAGTACTTTTTACTTGCAGAATGTAATCTAGGGGTGCAAGTACCTGGTTACCCTTCCATAGAATATCCTTTTTCCTTCATGCACTCCATGGAATGCCATATGGCTGTGTGTCTGTGCCTTGTGTATTTCTGTGTACATCAGGCTTGAAGGAAACAAAAGGACTTGGTTTTGTGCAGCACAACCTAGTTTCTCCTTGGGCTTTGTTGCAGCCGCAGCTGCAGCTCAGTTTGCAGTAACAATGTGTTCGTCTTGCTGCTCAGTCACAAGTATTCCTTGTTCATACATGAAGTCAGTTTCAGAGATCCCGGCACATTCTGGGGCTTTAATCAGCCAAGTACCATCGATGTCTGGCTGTGGGGAAGGTTCGTGCCTGTGACTGTTTAGTTCTGACCTAATTGGTGTCAAGTGCTAAGCCTGAAGTCAAGGTGCTGTGCCTGTGATTCCCCAAATCGCCTCTAGTGCTCCTGGCAATGTTTTCTGCCCTCTGGCTGTCAGGAGTCAGGTGTCTGAAGTGCTAAAATGCAGTCATTAAAACTTACCACTCTGTTAAATCCTGTCAGAACTGAGCCATCTGCTGCTGCTCACTCCCTGCTCTAATGATCAGTTTGTTCCAGCAGGTCCTCTATTGATACCTCAACCTGACAGGATTTCTTCTTCACCTCAGAAGTCTATGTCTGGGGTAAATAATTCTTCACCGTACCCTGAAGCTGCAGAAATTGTTCAGCATTTCTGCAGAGTCTTTACCTTTTGAGTCCTTTTTGAGAGCTGTAGCAGGTCAGCAAGCCCCTCGGTCTCACAAGCTTCTTTCTTCCCAAGTACAGTTCCAGGCTGGGTGAGGAGTGGCAGAGAGCAGCCTGGAGGAGTAGACGTTGGGGGTGTCAGCTGGTAACAAACTCCCCAGGAGCCAGCACTGGTCCCTGGCAGCCCAGAGCCAGCTGAGTGCTGAGCTGCAGCCAGAGCAGGGAGAGCAGCAGCCCAGGGAGGGGATTCTGCCCCTCTGCTCTGCTCTGCTCAGCCCCCACCTGCAGCACTGCCTCCAGCTCTGGGGCCTCCAGCACAAGAAAGACCTGGAGCTGCTGGAGAGGCTCCAGAGGAGGCCATAAAGATGCTCAGAGGCTGCAGACCCTCCCCTGTGGGGCCAGGCTGGGAGAGTTGGAGCTGTTCAGCCTGGAGAAGAGAAGGCTCCAGGGAGACCTTAGAGCAGCTTTCTAGTGCCTACATGGCAGTGGGGAGGGACTTTAGACAAGGGCTGGGAGTGACAGGACAAAGGACAATGACTCTGAGCTGGGAGAGGGGAAATTGAGTCTGGAGGTAAGGAAGAAATTGTTGCAAGTGAGGGTGGGGAGACTCTGGCACAGGCTGCCCAGGGAGGCTGTGGCTGCCTCCTGCCTGGAGGTGTTTCAGGCCAGGCTGGATGAGGTCCTGAGCAAGCTGTGCTGGTGGGAGGTGTCCCTGCCCATGGCAGGGCGTTGGAAGTGGATGAGCTTTGAGGTCCCATTCGACCCTATTCTCTGATTCCAATGTACTTCTTTCACCTTTAGCTCCTCAGCCTTGGTTACAGAGCACATCCCTTCAAAGCTTCATTTGCCAAAGACATTTTGTCCTTCCCTGGTGTGTTGTGTAGTGCTGAAAGGGAGGGGGGAGATACCTCTCTGAAGTTCCACCAGGCTGTAGATAACTTCTGAGTGTATTCTGCATTCCAGCTCCTTTTGTTCCAAGGGTAGCTGCTGCAAATAGCTGGTGTGAAGAGCTCCATTGTTGGGAGACAATGCTCTGTGTGCTCACCTTGTAGGGAGAGGAATCCAAAGAGGGAGTTTTATGTTTATTTTTCAAACACTTCACAAGACTGATAGGGTAAAGTGTGGGGTGAAGCTAGGGAGAAACTAATTTGACAATGGATTGTGCTATTCAGAGATGGAAAATGAGATGACTTGCAAGCAGTGTGAGGGGGGTAGAGTTCTGCTGAGGGTTTTATTGGCTGCCTGCCATTCTGTAAATAGCAGGTAATAAAGAGAAGGACATAGAAACAGTTAGAGGTGTGCTTCCTCTGCATTACCACAGCAGTGTCTTTATTAGCAGCAATTTAAGGAGATTTGGCCCAACTGTGACTCATGATTTTGTCTTACAGAAAGTACCAAAAAAGCCTGCAAGGAGTGGGGTTTTGCTCTTCAAGCTTCAAGGCTTTTACAGCAATTTTCCCATGTTGTAACTCTCTCAGGACTTCCATTCTTTCCCTGCATGCCAGGGTTCTGTCTCCTCAGTTAATCCACTTTGCTCATAAGTTTGTGTAAGATAGAGCACAGGTCCTGTGAGAAGCAGCTGAGAAACTGGCATTGTTTAACCTGGAGAAAAGGGGGCTGAGGACAGGTCTGATTGCTCTCTACAGCTCCCTGTCTGCCTAAACATGAGCCAGCAGTGTGCCCAGGGGGACAAGAAGGCCAATGGCATCCTGGCCTGCATCAGGAACAGTGTGGCCAGCAGGAGAAGGGAGGTCATTCTGCCCCTCTACTCTGCACTGGTTAGGCCACACCTTGAGTACTGTGTCCAGTTCTGGGCCCCTCAGTTTAGGAAGGACATTGAGACACTTGAACATGTCCAGAGAAGGGCAACAAGGCTGGGGAGGGGTCTGGAGCACAGCCCTGTGAGGAGAGGCTGAGGGAGCTGGGGTTGCTTAGCCTGGAGAAGAGAAGGCTCAGGGGAGACCTCATTGCTCTCTACAACTACCTGAAGGGAGGTTGTAGCCAGGAAGGGGTTGGTCTCTTCTCTCTAGCAACCAGCACCGGAACAAGGGGACACAGTCTCAAGCTGCACCAGGGGAAGTTTAGGCTGGAGGTGGTGAGAAAGTTCTTCACTGAGAGAGTTGTTAGCCATTGGAATGTGCTGCCCAGGGAGGTGGTGGAGTCCCCATCCCTGGAGGTGTTCAAGAGGGGATTGGATGTGGCACTTGGTGCCATGGTCTAGTCATGAGCTCTGTGGTGCCAGGTTGGACTCGATGATCTTCGATGTCTCTTCCAACCTTAGTGTTATTGTGATACTGCAGTGAGGTGGGAGTTGATCTTTTCTCCCTAGTCTCAGGTGACAGAAGGAGAGGAAATGGCCTGAAATTGTGCCAGGGGAGGATTAGGTTGGAGATGAGGAGAAATTTCTTTGCTGCAAGAGTGGTCAGGGATTAGATCAGGATGCCCAGGGTGGTTGTGGAGTCCCCATCCTTGGAGGTGAGGTGGGAGAAAATGGCCTCAAGTTGTGCTGAGGGAGGTTTATGTTGGACATTAGGAATAATTTCTTCACTGAAAGAGTGGTTAAGCTTTGGAACAGACTGTGCAGGGCAGTTGTGGAGTCCCCATCCCTGGAGGGGTTCAAAAAGCTGTGTAGATGTGGTGCTGAAGAACATGGTGTAGGGGTAACCTGGCAGTGCTGGGTTAATGGTTGGACTTCATCTTGGATTTCTAACCTTAATGCCTCTGTGACTGGGGAGATACTAATAGTGCAAATAAAGCATTGGGCCAGTTAGCTCTGCAGGATTGAGCATCATTTTAGTCTGGAGAGGAGAAGGCTGAGAGGAGATCTAATCAATGCCTATAGATATATAAGGAAGGGACAGGGTCAGCCTCTGCTCACTTGTGCCCTGGGATAGGACAAGGAGCAATGGATGGAAAATCCAGCACAGGAGGTTCCACCTTAACGTGAAGAGGAAATTCTTTACTGTAAGGGTCACGAAGCACTGGAGCAGGCTGCCCAGAGGTTGTGGAGTCTCCTTCTCTGGAGCCTTTGCAGCCCTGCCTGGATGTGTTCCTGTGTGACCTGTTCTGGATTCTATGCTCCTGCTCTGGCAGGGGGGTTCGACTTGATGATCTCCAGAGGTCCCTTCCAACCCCTAACATCCTGTAAGCTGCGATCCTTCATAGTACCATAGTATCATAGAATCAGTCAGGGTTGGAAGGGACCACAAGGATCAGCTAGTTCCAACCCCCCCTGCCATGGGCAGGGACACCCCACACTAGATCAGGCTGGCCAGAGCCTCATCCAGCCTGGCCTTAAACACCTCCAGGGATGGGGCCTCAACCACCTCCCTGAACAACCCATTCCAGGGCTTCACCACTCTCATGGGGAAGAACTTCCTCCCCACCTCCAGCTTCATTCCATTCCCCCTAGTCCTATCACTCCCTGAGATCCTGAGAAGTCCCTCCCAAGCCTTCTTGGAGCCCCCTTCAGATCCTGGAAGGCCACAATGAGGTCCCCTGGGAGCCTTCTCTTCTCCAGCCTGAACAGCCCCAACTCCTTCAGTCTGTCCTCACAGGAGAGGTGCTCCAGCCCTCTGCTCCTCCTCCTGGCCCTGCTCTGGACACCTTCCAGCCCCTCCAGATCCCTCTTGTCATAGGGGCTCCAGAGCTGGAGGCAGTACTCCAGGTGGGGTCTCAGCAGAGCTGAGCAGAGGGGGAGAATCCCCTCCCTTGCCCTGCTGGCCACACTTCTCTTGCTGCAGCCCAGGATCTGATTGGCTTTCCAGGCTGGATGAAATGGAGAAACTGTTCAACTCTTCCTTCTTAAATTTTTACTGCTGGGTCAGGTGGCCAAATCATGGCAGTGAGAGGAGAAAGTTACAACTGGGCCTGGAATCAGAAAGAAGTTCCTTCTGTATTACAAATGTCTGAATAATTCAGGAGTGTATCAAGAGGTTTGTTTAATGCAAGCCCCCCTGGGACGGGGGACTTTCATGGGATGTGTCCCTCCTTGTCAGAATGGAAGCCCTTAGCTGGAAGTGGAAGTCTAATTAATGCCTACAAAGCAGAGCATCTTGAGAAGCAACATTCTTGTCACATTTCAGCTCCTCCAGGTTGTAAACATGATGTTAAACACAAAAGCTTTTCTAATTGGTTCTCCTGTAAAACACAATCCCTCCTTCCCTTTGAAAGGAGGGGAAAGGTAGCTCCTGGTTGTTAGGCAGCTAATTGGTTCTGAAGTGGAGGGGTTGGCTCTGGCTGAGTGTGGCTGTCTCAGAGCATCTGCTTGAACAAAAGCGTAATCAGTTGTGATGTACATCTTAACTGGTGGGGATACGGCTGTGAAATGGCCTCTTCTCTGTCCCTTAGGACCCCTTTTTTAGTAGTACATTTGCTACAGGCAATAGATGGGCAGTCAGATGTTGACAAAATAATAACAGTATTGTTTGTTAGTGTCTCATGGATGTGCTCTAACCATCAGAAGATAGTGTGATGCAGTTTGGAACAATCAAACAAACAAAGGGAAGAGCCACAAGCGTAGAATCATGGAATCATAGAATGGTGGGGGGTGGAGGGGACCTCTGGAGATGGAGTCCAGCCCCCTGCCAGAGCAGGGGCATGCAGGGTAGGTCACACAGGAACACATCCAGGTGGGTTTTGAAAGCCTCCAGAGACTCCACAACTGCTCTGGGCAGCCTGCTCCAGGGCTCTGTCACCCTCACAGTAAAGCTTCCCCTCACACTGAGGTGGAACCTCCTGTGTCTGAGGACAAAAAAAGGGGGAAGGGAGGGGGCAGGGTGCTGTTCCTTGTCCTATCACTGGACACCACCAAAAAGAGCCTGGCCCCTTCATCCTGACACCCACCCCTCAAATATTTATAGGCATTGATCAGATCCCCTCTCAGCCTTCTCTTCTCCTGACTAAACAGCCCCAAGGCTCTCAGCCTTTCTTCATAGGAGAGATGTTCCAGTCCCTTCATCATCCTCTTCACAGTAAGTTAAATGTACTGATGTTCATAGATTTGCATATCAGTGTCTGCACCCAGTGTAAAATGAAGCAAACTCATTGCTTTGGAAGCCCTCTTTGGGCTTGTGAGATTTCTGATGGTGAAGCTCAACCCACTGCCAGCCCTGACTGAATCTCCTCCAATATACAGTGATGACCAAATGAGGTAGAACAGGGAACACCATCTGTCAATCCAGATTCCTCCACTGTCAGTCCCTTTTCTCCCATTGCCCCATCCTCAGTCATGCTCAGTGATGAAGGGGTAATGACTAATTTTTGCCTGGTGTTGACTGCCCACCAGGACATCATCACTGTGTTCACTCAGATCAGTTGGGGATGAGTGTGAAAAGGGAGTCCTAAAAATGCTTGGTGTCTATACAGCTTGGCCTGGAGCTGCCTAAGTGCACTGTAGATTCCTTCCCAGGGATCCTGTACACTGGGGATTCCTCTGGGAAGCTTCTGATGCTGAGGTCATGAGGTCCTCCTCCTTTAGAGCCACAGGACAGCAGCCTGGATGAAATGTACCACTGCTAGCAGGGAGGTATGGACTGACTCCAGGCACCTGGATGTTTCTCTCTTATTTCTGACCTGGGAAAGTTTTTGACTTGTTCCTGAGAAGAACACATCCTGGGCTTGGGTTTGTTTTCTGGGCTCATGCCCCTCCTTGCTTGTTTTCTGTCTAAGTGACTTCTCCAGTGGTTTTGATGAGGTGCACCACTTCTTGTTTTGGTTGATGAACGTGTCTGGTGATTGAGAAATTGGACTGGCTTGGAAAATAATGGAATCTATGTTTCTGAAGGCAGAGACTGCAAGACAGGGCTTGCTTATCTCCCACCTTTAATGGAGGCACACTCTGAGTGCCTCTGCTCTCTGCTAGAACACTGACAGTAATGAGATCATTTGGGTTTGGTTGAAGGAGGGGCATTGCTTGATGTGTGGTGTCTGCTGGGGATTTGGATCAGACAGGCTGCTCTTGAAAGTCTTAAAGGCAGCCTGGGAGGAGTGGCTGACACCCATATCAGGCTGTGCTGCCACTTGGTGATACCTGGCCAGGCTGGAGAGCTGAACCTCATGAAGTTCAGCAAGGGCAAGTACTCCTGCAGCAGTACAGGTGATGGTTCACCTCCTGGAAAGTAGCTCCATGGGGAGGGCACTAGGAGTGCTGGTAGACAACAAGGTACCCACGGGCCACCAATGTGCCCTTGTGTTCTGAGAGTGTGGCCAGCAGGTCAAGGGAGGTTCTCCTTCCTCTCTACTCTGCCCTAGTGTGGCCATATCTGGAGTATTGTGTCCAGTTCTGGGCTTTCACAACAAGAGAAACAGGGAGCTACTGGAGAGAGTCCAGCAGAGGCTGCAAAGCTGCTGAGGGGCCTGGAGCACCTCTGGGAGGAGCAACGGCTGAGAGCCCTGGGGCTGTTGAGCCTGGAGAAGAGCAGCCCCAGAGGGGATCTAAGCAATGCTCAGCAAGAGCCAAAGGAGCTGTGAGGGGCAAGAGGCCTGGGCCAGACTCTTGTCAGTAGTGCCCAGAGACGGGGCAAGGGGCACAAACTGGAACCCAGGAGGTTCCACCTGAACAGGAGGAGAAACTTGCTTGGTGTGAGGGTGCATTCTGTGATGCAAATGGAACTGCAACTTCAGCCTCTGGTTTTCAGGCACTTGGCCCCTCTGTGCAGCCAGCAGTTCTGTCGTGGCTCCTGTCAGCTCAGCACGGGGTGCGTTAAGACTGGCAACCACTTTGGGTTTGATTTCAAGCAGAATGAAGATCTCAGCACTGCTTTTTCACACAGATTTGACATTGTCCTCCTTGCTTTCCACCTAATACCCGTTACAGATTCAGATCTTTAAAGCTGTTTGCTTCTGTGTGTGATCAAGGTCAGGTTGGATGAGGATCTGAGCAACCTGCCCCAGTTGCAGATGTCCCAGCTCTTTGCAAGGGGGTTGGTTGGACTAGATAACCTTTAAAGGTCCCTTCCAGCCCAAACCAGTTTTGATTCACTTTGACACAATGTTTTTAAGAAGATTAATTAAAAATCTGGTGAAGGGTCTGGTGAGGAGCAGCTGAGGGACCTGGGGGTGTTTAGCCTGGAGAAGAAGTGGCTCAGCGGAGACCTCATTGCTCTCTACAGCTCTCTGAAAGGAGATTGCAGTGCGGTGGGAGTTGGTGTCTTCTCCCTAGTCTCAGATGATAGAAGGAGAGGAACTGGCCTGAAATTGTGCCAGGGGAAGGTTAGGTTGGAGATGAGGAAAAATGTCTTTGCTGCAAGAGTGGTCAGGGATTGGATGAGGCTGCCTAGTGGGGTGGTGGAGTCCCCATCCCTGGAGGTGTTCAAGAAACCTGTGCCATGGCAGTTCAGGACATGATTCTGTAAGAGTGTCCACCAACAGGACAAGGGGAAATGGATTTAAATGGAAGGAGAGTAGGTTTAGGATGTTAGGAAGAAATTCTTCCCTACAAGGGTGGTAAGACTCTGGAATGAATTGTCCAGAGAGGTGGTGGATGCCCCCTCCCTGGAGATATTCAAGACCAGGTTGGATGAGGCCTTGAGCAACCTGGGCTAGTTGAGAGGGATCCCTGCCCAAGTCAGGGGGGTTGGATTAGATGATTTCTAAGGTCTCTTCCAGCCTGACCCATTCTGTGGTTAATGGCCATGGTGGGGCTGGGTCGATGGCTGGACTTGATGACCTTAGAGGTCTCTTCCAACCCAAAGCATTCTGTGATTCTGTGATGAAACCAAACCCCCTGTTGCTGAGTCTTTGCACAAGGCAGTGGAAAAAGTTCTGTACAAATACAGTAACATTTCTCCAGGTTGTTTTTTGTGCCCAGGGGTTTCTGAGGCCCAGAATAAATGTGCATGGTTATTACTGTTCTAGAGACAAGTAGCAATCCCAGCTCCAGTGTGTGCAGGGTGATCTAATTCCTGATGGACAGCCCTGATAACCAGTCAAGAGCCAGCAGGGAAGGCTCAGACCTAAGAAGAGGCTTAAAGTGCTATCCAGTTTGTCCACAACCTCATGCAGTGCTACAGACTTGGGGAGGAGTGGCTGGAGAGCAGCCTGGCAGAGAGGGACCTGGGAGTGCTGGGTGACAACAGCTGAACATGAGCCTGCAGTGTGGCCAGCAGGGCTAGGGATGGAGTTCTGCCTTGTACTGGGCACTGGTGAGGCCTCACCTCAAGCACTGCCTGCAGCTCTGGGTCCCTCACTTCAGGAAGGATATTGAGGTGCTGGAGCAGGTCCAGAGGAGAGTGACCAGACTGGGGAGAGGGCTGCAGGGAAAGTCTGATGAGGAGAGGCTGAGGGAGCTGGGGGTGTTCAGCCTGGAGACTTAGAGGGGACCTTATCACTCTCTACAACTACCTACAAGGAAGCTGTAGTGAGGTGGGGGTCAGGCTGTGCTCCCAGGCAACTTGTGACAGGACAAGAGGCCATGGCCTGAAGCTGTGCCAGGGGAGGTTTAGGTTGGATATTAGGAAGCAATTCCTCAGGGAAAGGCTGGGTAGCCACTGCCCAGGGAGGTGGTGGAGTTGCCATCCCTGGAGGTCTTGAAGAAAAGCTTGGATGTGGCACTTGGTGGCATGGTTTAGCTGGTGTGGTGGCGTTAGGTCAAAGGCTGGACTTGATGATCTCAGAGGTCTGTTCCAGCCTCAATAACTCTGTGATTGTGTACAGAAAACAGTAATGGAGCGTGGTGGCTCCACAGACTGAAGTAATAGAAGTGCAAGCATGTTCCACAACATTAACAGCTTGGGATTTGGGCAAACAGCTTGTTTACACTTGCAGTTAGGCAGCAGGTGATTGAAGGAGGTTTCTGGTGATAGCATTCAGCAGCAGTAAAAGGGGCAATAAATTATTTCCTTCTGTTTTTTTTATGAGCTATTCCCAGTATGGTATTAACACCAGCAAGTAGGAGGAGAGTGGTGTTTCCCTCCCTCCCCCTTTCAATTAGCTCCTGCCCATTTTAAGGCAAGGGACCTGGAAATGCTCAGGAATAAATCTGAGCTAAAAGAATTGGTGGGGTTTTGTGCTCCCAAGAAGGAAGAGGCTTGCATCTCAGAGTGCTGCTGGGCTGTTGTTTATGGCTAAAATCAAGGCACACTCTCTGATGCTTCATCTAATTTTAGGAACAAAAATACAGCATTATGGAAAATTATTGCAAATGAGTTATTTGAAACCTCAACTGAGTGTACCAAAGTATGCCCCAAATCCATCTCCAGGCCCTAAGTAGTTCCCTTTGTCTGACAGTTTAATATGTGTAATTTCCATGTTTAAATCAAATGTTGGCTTTGTTAGCCTGTTTTGCTCTTTGGAAACCAATAAAAACCTCTCCATGTGCCACCTCTTTGCAAAACCTTTGGCAAATGGCTTCTGTCTTCTGTTATTTACCTGCCCTTAGGGCTGGGGAGGGGAAAGAGAGTTCCTCTGGAATGGTGTTTCATGTCAAGTTCATGCTGGCTCTATTAGCAGCTCACAGAGGGGTTGGAAGGGACCTCTGGAGATCATCCAGGCCAAGCCCCCTGCCAGAGCAGGGTCACGCAGGGCAGGTCACACAGGAACACATCCAGGTGGGTTCTGAAAGCCTCCAGAGAAGGAGACTCCACAACCTCTCTGGGCAGCCTGCTCCAGGCCTCCAGCACCCTCACACCAAAGTTGTTTCTCCTCATGTTGAGATGCAACCTTCTAGTTTCCAGTTTGTAGCTCCTGTTCCTTGTCCTATCACCAGTCACCACCAAAAAGAGGTGACTGGCCCCTTCCTCTTGACCCCCCACCCCTCAGATATTTATAGGCATTGATAAAACCCCCTCTCAGCCTTCTCCTCTCCAGACTAAACAGCCCCAGAGCTCTCATAAGAGAGACATTTAAGTCCCTTCAGCATCCTTATAGCCTCCTTTGGACTCTCTCCAGCAGATCTCAGTCTCTCTTGAATTGGAGGCTCCAGAAGTGACCCAGTCCTCCAGCTGTGCCCTCAGTAGGGCAGAGTAGAGGGGGAGGAGAACCTCCCTTGACCTGCTGGCCCACTTTTCTTAATGCACCCCAGGATCCCATTGACTCTCTTGGACACAAGGGCACATTGCTGACCCGTGCAAAACTTGCTGTCCACTGTGACTCCAAGGTCTTTCTCCCTGGGGCTGCTTTCCAGCAGGATGACCTCTAGTGTGCCCTGATGCCTGTATTGGCAGGCATGTGCACCTCCTAGTTTGTGGGTGAGGCTGTTGAGCACCAAGAGGGTTAAAATGGGGCCTGGGGATTCTGTGGTCCAGTTTCTTAAGACTGGGGCTAGTCCTGCAGTCACAGGGGGCAGGGGGAGATGGAGGTGGTGCTTGCAGTCTGCAGCATAAATTATCTGCTGCAGTGGTTAAAACCCAGAGGAGGTCATCATGGAAGCCCAGCATGGTGGGAGCTGGAAGGGGCCTCTGGAGATCATCCAGTCCCACCCCCCTGCTAAAGCAGGGCACCCACAGCAGCTGGCCCAGGATCACGCTGGCCAGGAGGTTTGGAAGTCTCCAGAGAAGGAGACTGCACAGCCTGTCTGGGCACCCTCAGAGGAAAGAAGTCTTGGCATTCCTGTTTCCTTGTATTTACCAAAATCTATAGACATTGGTGTTTCACAGGATGAAGTTTTTTTCCTCTTTGTGTCAAAGAAATTTCCCTAAGTCCTGGGCTTTGAGTCCCAGCATCTTATTTTCCCAAGGTGTTTCCAGCTGAGGAGTAGTTGTGGGTGAGAGGTCTGAGCTCTATGTGCTGATTGTTGGAGCCATAAAGCTGTAGAGAGGTGAAAGTCAATGGAGCTGTCACTTCCCATTTCTTGCTCAGCTTTGGATTCCTTTTAATGGGTTTAGACACAGCTACATCTCACTGCAGCCTGCCTTTTACAGTAATGAGGCACTGGGCAGGCTGAGAGGACTCACTGAAGGTGTGGAAGATGGGTGAGTGCTGACAGGGTGAGTGGGGTTATGATTGCTCTGGGGAATACTCTATGGAATTGGTCCTAGATTTCAGCAGTTGTGGATCATTAGCATGTGGAGAGAAATCAGTGAGGCAGGCATCCTTCAGGGACACCTTCATGGACCAAACCTGGGGAACTCATGTGAGCGTTATGCAGATGAGGGAGCAGGTCAAGGGAGGTTCTCCTTTATTCTGCCCTGGGAAGCCACATCAGGAGTACTGGGTCTATTCTGGGCTCTCCCCAGTTCAAGAGAGTCAGGGAACTGCTGGAGAGCGTCCAGCAGAGGCTACAAAGATGCTGAGGGAATTGAAGCATCTCTGTGAGGAGGAAAAGCTGAGAGCCCTGGGGCTGGAAAAGAGCAGCCTGAGAGGGGATCTTCTCAAACCTGATTGATAGCTAAAGGGCAGAGAGCCAGAGGTTGGGGCCAGATTCTTGTCTGGTGGTGCCCAGCAACAGCACAGCGGGCAATGGGCACAAACTGGAACCCAGGAGGTTCCATCTGAACAGAAGGAGAAAATTCTTTGCTGTGATAGTGCTGGAGGCCTGGGGCAGGCTGCCCAGAGAGGTTGTGGAGAGTCTCTTTGTCTGGAGAGATTCCAATCCCCCCCTGGCCATTGTGCTCCTGGGCAAACTGCTGTGGGTGCTTTAGAAGGGGTTGGACTGAATGGTCTCCAGAGGTGCCTCCAAGCCCCACCCTGCTGGGATTCTGTGATACACATTTTTTCACACAGCTACTTTCTGGGCTGCCAGTGACCACTGCTGGCTCCTGGGGAGTTTGTCACCAACTGATATCCCCAAGGTCTTCTCATCCCGGCTGCTCTTGAGCCACTCCTCACCCAGCCTGGATTTGTGCTTGGGATTGCCCTGACCCAGGTGCAGGACCTTGCACTTGGCCTTGTTGAACTTCATGAGGTTGGCTTGGGGCCACCTCTGCAGCCTGTCCAAGTCCCTCTGGGTGGCATCCCTGCCTGGTGCTGTAAGTCTCATTGCACTTGCCATATTATTTTATCTAGGCCTCTTATTTGATGTGTGATTTCCTCTCCCCCCCCAAAAAGGTGGTTATTTGAAGTCTTTAATACTTATACTACATATTTGTAGTGCCCATGTTCACCTCATGGAAAGTTCACCTTACCCACACATGATCTTGAATCCCACACCATGCTGCAGTGTAAATTTGGAAGTGATTCTCTTCAGAACTCCAAGCTCTGCATATTTTACAAACTTTGACACATTGAAGTGAAAATGTCTCACATAAGAATGCTTCAAGGTTCTGCTGAGTGTGGCAAACTTTCAGAGCAGCTTAAACCTTCTCCCTCTATTGCAGCACCAACAAGAATAGAATAGAATTAACCAGGTTGGAAAAGACATTGAAGATCATCAAGTCCAATCTATCACCCTACACCATCTGATCAACTCAACCATGGCACCAAGTGCCTCATCCAGGCTCTTCCTAAACACCTCCAGGGATGGGGACTCCACCACCTCCCTGGGCAGCACATTCCCATGGCCAATCTCTCTTGCTGGGAAGAATTTCTTCCTAACATCCAACCCAAACCTCCCCTGGTGCAGCTTGAGACTGTGTCCTCTTGTTCTGGTACTGGCTGCCTGGGAGAAGAGACCAACCCCCACCTGGCTGCAACCTCCCCTCAGGGAGCTGTAGAGAGCAAGAAGGTCTCTCCTGAGCCTCCTCTTCTCCAGGCTAAGCAGCCCCTTGTCCCTCAGCCTCTCCTCCCAGGGCTGTGCTCCAGACCCCTCCCCAGCTTTGTTGCCCTTCTCTGGACACCTTCCAGCATCTCAACATCTTTCCTAACCTGAGGAGCCCAGAACCGGACACAGGACTCAAGGTGTGGCCTAAGCAGTGCTGAGCCCAGGGGCACAATGACTCCTGCTGGCCACACTCTTCCTGATGCAGGCCAGGATGCCATTGGCCTTCTTGGCCCCCTGGGCACACTGCTGGCTCAAAGGGGCGTTCCTGGTGCTCAGGTTGGGGCTTTACCTAACCCAAATAAGCCACCAATGTTCCCAGAGAAAGAGAGTTAGGTTACCCTCTGCAATTCAGCTCAAGGGCTGGTGAGAAGGGCAGCAGAGCACATTAGTCCCAACATAAACTGGAAATAAAAACCAAGTCTGTGTCTCCACCTTTCCATGCCTGCAAACTGGATTTCACATTCCTTGAGGAAAGAATTTGGAGCAAGTAGAGGGATGTGGGGCAGGAAAACAACAGGAGAAGGGACAACTGAAGAGGCTGAGGGAGCTGTGAGTGAGGAGCAGCACCTAGCTAGTTGCTGCAGTGCTGCTGGCAAAGATGCTCTTCACAGAGAGCTGAGGCTGTGGATGTAGTCTCAGGCTGCTATTTTCATTCATCCTTTCCCCCTTTTTTCCTTCTTCCTTTGACAGATGTGAAGGTTAATGAAACTTAATTTTAATTTGGCCTTTTCCTTGGGTTACTGACAGTTCCTTCCACACCACAGGGACTTTGTTTTTCCAGCTCCCTTCATATTTCAGTAAGAAGTGGAGCATCTGATGGAAACTTCTTCATGAATAAGTGAACTCAACTGGAACACAGCCAAACACTGTCAGAACTGGCTCCCTGAATCCCAGCCTTGTGTTTTACCCTGCTATGAGAGATTAGATTCATTAACCTCTCATTAGAAGCATGTCAATGCTAAAATCCCACAGTGGGCTGGATTCAGCCTATTAGAAATCCCCAAAGGCCACTTAACACACAAGAATTAACATCTCTTATTCCAGAAGTTAATGGTGGATTCCTCATTTGGCTCCCTTCCATTTAATTGATATGGTAACTTGTGAGGGGCTTTCTCCTTTGGAATTAGCAGCAATTTCAGCAATCCAGACAGAGCTGTTTGATAGAAAAGCTTTTAGCAGGGTGGAAGCAGCAGCACTTGCCCTGCACAAATGTTTCTTTTATTAGTACATTTCTGTGCAGGTGTATAGAGAGTGTTATGTGTGTGGAACATCCCCATCCCAAGCACAGATCCTGGCTGGGCAAGGAGTGGCTCAAAAGCAGCCTGGAGGAGAAGGCCTTGGGGGTGTCAGGTGGAGACAAACGCCCCAGGAGCCAGCACTGGTCCCTGGCAGCCCAGAGCCAGCTGAGTGCTGAGCTGCAGCCAGAGCAGGGAGAGCAGCAGCACAGGGAGGGGATTCTGCCCCTCTGCTCTGCTCTGCTCATCCCACCTGCAGCACTGCCTCCAGCTCTGGGACCCCCAGCACAAGAAGGGCCTGGAGCTGCTGGAGAGGCTCCAGAGGAGGACATGAAGATGCTCAGGGGGCTACAGAACCTCCCCTATATGGACAGGCTGGGAGAGTTGGAGCTGTTCAGCCTGGAGAAGAGAAGGCTCCAGGGAGACCTTAGAGCAACCTTCCAATACCTGAAGGGGCTCCAGGAGAGCTGGGGAGGGACTTTGGACAAGGGCTGGGAGTGACAGGACAAGGGACAATGGCTTTGAGCTGGGAGAGAGAAGATTGAGAGTGGAGATGAGGAAGAAATTGTTGAGAGTGAGGCTGGGGAGACTCTGGCACAGGCTGCCCAGGGAGGCTGTGGCTGCCTCCTGCCTGGAGGTGTTTCAGGCCAGGCTGGATAAGGCCTTGAGCAAGCTGTGCTGGTGGGAGGCCCATGGCAGGGGGTTGGACTGGGTGATCTTGAAGGTCCCTTCCAACCCAACCCCTTCTATGATTCTCTATGATTCTCTGAACTTGGTACATGTTTTACCTCTGAATGTAACAGTGCTTGCAAGAGCTCGCTCTGCACCAGGGACACCTCAGACAGAACCTGCTCTTTACAGAAGGACCTGAAATGCTGTTTGAGCAGATCCACATGCATCCAGATATTACAGCACTGTGTTTCATTCCAGGTAGAGTTCAGAGCATGACCTGGAACGAAACATCCTTCCCCTTGCCTTGTGACCTGAGGAGCTTTCTCCTCTTAATGAGAGTAAGCACTGCAAGATGATTTGAGTGAGATGGAATTCATTCTGCATCAGTCATGTTCCATAGCTCCTGCTCAAGCCTGATGCAAAAGCCAGTTAAAAACCATGAAACAAGTAGGAAATGACCCTTTAGCAGCAATCCATCTTTGTGTGTATTCATCTGCTACTGTGAGCAAAAAGAAGCATTTTCATCTCATGTGCTTATTACAAGAAGCATGAACCAGGGCTCTGGAATTGCTTAATGCCAGTGCTGGAAATGGAAACCAGCCTCTGCAAAGGCACTGCACTTTGTTACACAGGGCCATGCTTCTCAGCCACCCTTGCTGGAACACTGGGCTGCTGTGTAAGAGTTGAACACAGGGTCATTAGGAGGGAGATGAGAAGGAGTTGGGCTGGTGGAACCATGCCCTGCCCTCCCTGAGACAGAAACAGGAGCAACTACCAGGAATAACTCCACATCAAGGGGATCCTGTGTCCTCCCTTGCCAGGCAGCAGCTTAAATAAAAGACTGAGTGGAGGCACAGCCCTGCTCAGGGTGGCAGGTGAACCCCTCCTTGCCCACTTTGCTTTCCCAATGCTTCTGTGCAACAGGTATGAGGCTCCTTCTTGAGAAGGGTCTTTGCCTACTGGAACAGCTGTCTAACGAGGAAAGGCTGAGACCTGGGGCTGTTTAGTCCTGAGAAGGGGTAACATCAATGTCTGTAAATACCTGAGGGGTGGCTGTCAGGATGAAGGTGCCAGGCTCTTTTTGGGGTGCCCAGTGACAGGACAAGAAACAACAGGAATAAGCTGGAACCCAGGAAGTTCCACCTCAACATGAGGAGAAATTTCTTTGCTGTGAGGGTGCTGGGGGCCTGGAACAGGCTGCCCAGAGAGGTTGTGGAGTCTCCTTCTCTGGAGGCTTTCAAGACCCTCCTGGATGTTTCATAGTTTCATAGTTTCAGTCAGGGTTGGAAGGGACCATAAGGATCATCTAGTTCCAACCCCCCTGCCATGGGCAGGGACACCCCACACTAGATCAGCCTGGCCAGAGCCTCATCCAGCCTGGGCTTAAACACCACCTCCCTGGACAACCCATTCCAGGGCTTCACCACTCTCATGGGGAAGAACTTCCTCCTCACCTCCAGCCTGAATCTCTCCACCTCCAGCTTCAGTCCATTCCCCCTAGTCCTAGCACTACCTGATAGCGTGAGAAGTCCCTCCCCAGCCTTCTTCTGGAAGCCCCCTGCAGATCCTGGAAGGCCACAATGAGGTCACCTGGGAGCCTTCTCTTCTCCAGCCTGAACAGCCCCAACTCCTTCAGTCTGTCCTCACAGGAGAGCTGCTCCAGCCCTCTGCTCCTCCTCCTGGCCCTGTTCTGGACACCTTCCAGCCCCTCCAGATCCCTCTTGGCATAGGGGCTGCAGAACTGGAGGCAGTACTCCAGGTGGGGTCTCCCCAGGGCTGAGCAGAGGGGGAGAATCCCCTCCCTTGCCCTGCTGGCCACACTTCTCCTGCTGCAGCCCAGGCTCTGCTTGGCTTTTTGGGCTGCAAGTGCACCCTGAGAGCTCCTGGGGAGCTTCTCCTCCCCCAGCACCCCCAAGGCTCTCTCCTCAGGGCTGCTCTCCAGCCAGTCCCTGCCCAGCCTGGATTTGTGCCTGGGGTTGCCTCCCCCCAGCTGCAGGACCCTGCCCTTGGTCTTGTTGAAGCTCCTGAGGTTGGCTTGTGCCCACCTCTCCAGCCTGCCCAGGTCCCTCTGGATGGATCCCTTCCCTCCAGCTGTCTGCTGCACCACACAGCTTGGTGTCATCAGCAAACCTGCTGAGGGTGCACTCAGTGCCACTGCCCATGGCACCCACAAAGGTGTTGAACAAGCCTGGTCCCAGGCCTGATCCCTGAGGGACTCTGCTTGTCCCTGGCCTCCACTGGGACATGGACCCATGGACAGCCACTCTTTGGGTGCAGCCATCAAGCCAGTTCTGTATCCATCTAGTGGTCACCCATCAAACCCATGTATCACCAGTTTGGATGTGGTGTGGGACAGTGTCAAAGGCTTTGCTCAGGGCCAGAGAAACGACATCAGCTGCTCACCCCTCAGCTATTAATATTGTCACCTGTTCATAGAAGGCCACCAGGTTTGTCAGGCAGGATCTGCCCTTGGCAAAGCCATGCTGACTGCTCCCAATCACCTCTTCACTATTCTTCTGAGTCAGTAGTGCCTCCAGGAGGATCTGCTCCATGATCTTTCTGGGCACAGAGGTGAGGCTGACTGGCCTGGAGTTCCCTGGTTCCTCCTTCTTACCCTTTTTGAAGGGTGTGTTCCTGTGTGACCTGCCCTGGGTGCCCCTGCTCTGGCAGGGGGTTGGGCTTGATGATCTCCAGAGGTGCCTTCCAACCCTGACAATTCTGTGATCATCCAGTCCAACCATTCTCTACCTCTGCCAAGGCTGGTGCTAATCCACGTCCCTCAGCACCACCTCTCTGCCTCTTTTCAAGGTCTCCAGGGATGGAGATTCAACCACCTCTTACAAAGCAGAAGACTCTAGTTAAATTCTTGCTGATACTTCCTCAGCAGGTTTGACTCTCTCCAGGTTCAGGGGGGAGTGTTGCATAAGTGACAGTGCCCTCTCACATGATAAACCCAAGCTGGCTGCTGGCAACACTCAGTGATTTAGCTTTTCATTTTGAAGCAGATGTTCCTTAATTGCCTCATGGATTGGATTAGCCTCTAATGGAGTGGGTTTGCAGCCCACGCCGCTGGTGGCAACATCCAGTTGCTGCTTTTTTTCCCCTTCTTAATGGAAAATTGCTTCCTCAAATGACTGATTGCCGTGGCAAAAGAGATCCTTGAAGTGGTTATTGTGTCTGTATGAGGCGAGAGTTGTAGAGTCACAGAACTGTCAGGGTCAGAAGGGACCTCAAGGATCATCCAGTCCCAGCCTCACACTACAGCAGGTTGCTCACAGCCACATCCAGCCTGGCCTTAAAAAATTCCAGGGATGAGGCTTCTGCCACCTCCCTGGGCCAGTCTCTCACCACCCGCCGGGGAACAACTTCCTAACATCCAATCTGAATCTATCCATTTCTCGTTTTGTTCCATCCCCCCCCAGTCCTATCCCTCCCTGACACCCTCAGAAGTCCCTCCCCAGCTTTCTTGTAGGCCCCTGCAGATACTGGAAGGCCACAATGAGGTCTCCTGGGAGCCTTCTCCTCTCCAGCCTGCACAACCCCAACTCTTTCAGTCTGTCTCCAGAGCAGAGCAGCTCCAGCCCTCTGCTCCTCCTCCTGGCCCTTCTCTGGACACCTTCCAGCCCTCCAGATCCTTCCTGGCACAGAGGCTCCAGCACTGGACCCAGAGCTGCAGCTGTGGTCTGAGCAGAGTGGAGCAGAGGGGCAGAATCCCCTGCCTGGCCCTGCTGGCCACACTTCTCTGGCTGAAGCCCAGGATGTGATTGGCTCTGTGAACTTTGAGTCTGTTCTGTAGCTGTTGCTCTGCTGCAAGAGGTAAGTTCAGTGCAAGAAGAGCAAATGCCTCTTCCAGCTGTGGCTGGGACATTGCAGGGGCTGAATGCATTTGTCTGACAATCTGTGAAGCTTGGTTGGGTGCTCCAGCAGCTCTTCATCAACTGTTCTGAGATATTTCAGTGTGCTTATTGCAGAATTCATGTGAGTGCCCCCATGCTTGCCTCGCTTATTAATACTTAATGAAATGAGCCAGCTTGTACCAACTGGAGACCATTCCATGGGAAGGAGGCTGGTACAGCAGTCTGGCAGATTATGAAAATGTAGGCCATTAATGTGCAAGCTTATTGAGGGAAACATCTTCTAGACTTCAGGCACATCAACCTTTTGATTTGAAGCCAGAGAAATAACAGATCACTGTCTGATTTTCCAGACAGAGGTGGGGGGGGGGGAAGAGAAAGCTTCATTACTTTTCTCCTTACACAGAATCATAGAATTAACCAGGTTGGAAAAGGCCTTTGAGATCATCAAGTCCAACCTATCACCCAACACCATCTTATCAGCTAAACCATGGCACCAAGGGCCTCAGCCAGGCTCTTCCTAAACCCCTCCAGGGATGGGGACTCCACCACCTCCCAGGGCAGCACATTCCCATGGCCAATCTCTCTTGCTGGGAAGAATTTCTTTCTAACATCCAGCCTGAACCTCCCCTGGCACAGCTTGAGACTGTGTCCTCTTGTTCTGCTGCTGGTTGCCTGGGAGAAGAGCCCAACCCCCTCCTGGCTACAACCTCCCTTCAGGTAGTTGTAGACAGCAATGAGGTCTCCCCTGAGCCTCCTCTTCTCCAGGCTAAGCAACCCCAGGTCCCATTGAAGGCTTTGTGAAGTTAGGGGTAAAATAGACTTTATTAATTGTTTATTAATTGTTCCAGTTTTTAAAATACAGATCAGTATCTACAGGGTGAGGGGCCAGACCCTTTTCAGTGGTGCTCAGGGACAGGACAAGGGCCACTGGGCACAAACTGGAGCCCAGGAGGTTCCACCTGAACAGGAGGAGAAACTTGTTTGGTGTGAGGGTGCTGGAGGCCTGCAGCAGGCTGCCCAGGGAGGTTGTGGAGTCTTCTTCTCTGGAGAGCTTCCAACCCCCCCTGGCCATTGTGCTCCTGGGCAAGGTGCTGTGGGTGCCCTGCTTTAGCAGGGGGTTGGACTGGGTGAGCTCCAGAGGTCCCTTCCAGCCCTCACCATGCTGGGATTCTGTACAGTCTACACAAAAAAGAGGTCTTCTAAATCCCTCCAGCTCTGCTACATTCTCCCCTTCCACTCATCTGTCAGAAGCTCACCCAACAGCCAGTAGCAGTGCCAAGGACATACAGAGTCACCTTCACACTGCTGGAGGCAAAGGGCTGGAGGTGAGGTCAGCAGGACACCAGCTGAACTAGATGACCTCCAGAGGTGCCTTCCAAGTCCTACCATTCTGGGACTCTGTGAAGTCCATCATTTGGAGTTGATTTAATGAAACTGCTCAGGATGGACCTTCTGAAGTGAAGTTTGACTTCACATTTGGGATTCTGCCTTTCTACTTTCACTGGCTGCTCTCATCCTTGTGTGCCAGAAAGATCCTATGCACAGGGGTGTCCTGTGCTGGAGCTGGAGCTGCTCTGCTATGAGGACAGACTGAGAGAGTTGGGATTGTTCAGTCTGGAGAGGAGAAGGCTCCCAGGAGACCTTAGTGTGGGCTTCCACTATCTGCAGGGGGCTACAAGAAGGCTGGGGAGGGACTTTTTAGGGTGTCAGGGAGTGATAGGCCTGGGGGGGATGAAACAAAACTAGAGAGGGGGAGATCGAGACTGGATGTTAGGAAGTTGTTCCCCATGAGGGTGGTGAGAGGCTGGCACAGGTTGCCCAGGGAGGTGGTGGAAGCCTCCTGCCTGGAGATTTTTTAAGGCCAGGCTGGATGTGGCTGTGAGCAACCTGCTGTAGTGGCAGGGGGGTTGGAACTGGCTGAGCCTTGAGGTCCCTTCCAACCCTGATTCTATGTATTTCCCTGGGAACATGTGCACTGAGCTGGGACAGTCAACTGGCCCAGTGAAGCCAGTACCAGCCTTTTACTGTTCCCTGACAGCTGCAAAATACTACCTGAGGTCTGGATCCAGCTGGAAGTATTTCATTATTTGTGTGCAAATTCATGGCCAAGAAAAGAAGAGGAAAAAGAAAGGAAGGTTGTCTGGCAAGTAAAATAATCCCAGAGCAGTAATGCCCAGGGGGAAAAGGCTGTTTATTAAGAATCCATGCACCAAGTCCATCTAGAAGATAAATCCTGTAGAACAATGCAGAAAGAGGTCAACTTGAGCACTTTCTGAAGTGGAACAGGCAACCAGGGCATGCCTTTGAGTAGAAAATGAGATAAAGATGACTCTGCTCTCATAGATCCTGCTGCCTGCTTTGTCAAGGAGCTGGAGGGGCTGCAGAAGCATCACACTGAGTGCCTGCACCTCTTTATATGCATTCTATCAACATCATCTCTGTGCTTGGGTGAGAAGTATGGATTGCTTGCCCTGGGTTTGAGGACTTTACTGATGAGCAGTTTAATAGCTCCTGTGAGGAGCTGGACTCTCTGCTGATGTTTCTCTCATTGACTTGTGCAGCCTTTGGCAAATTGCCTAATATTTACATTGCTGGGGTTTGAAAGATGTTGGTACTTATTCCTCTAGGATGCTGCTGGGGGGGGAAAAGCAAGCTCTGGAGTGAAAAATTGCTGGATAAATTCATGTTTACTTCTTTATATTAAACCCATCACTCTGGGTTTTCTCCCCTATTTGCTTCCTCAGGCAGATGCTCAATTTGGTGCTGGCTTCTTGCTGGTGCAGTTCCCAGAATTGGTTTGGGGGGACTGATTGTAGCATTCAAAGTAGAGAGGAGGATGTGAAAGCAGGGGACTGTGGTTGGCTTGGTTATTTTAAGCCACATACTCATACTTTACAACTAGTAGAGTGGAATTGAGCTCCAAATACAGCAGCACTTCTGTTGCACAGCAGAATGTCCAGACAGATGTGTGGCAGGGGAAGGAAAGGTGATGTGTGATGACTCCAGAAACCCACTGGGAAATATATTGGCTTGCAAGTAAGAGAATAGAATTGTTCAGGGGGGATTTGAAACTGAATTTGGCAGAACAGCTTTTGAGTTTTAACTGGAGCCAAGTTTGGTCCTCAGCTTCTAGTCAGCATTTGTGGAAAGCAAATGGCTTCCTTGCTGGCAAACATAATTCTAGCTACATGAGAGGAGCAGTGGATGAAATACCTTTGAAGCATGCCATCTGCCATGCTTGCAGGTGACAGCAGCCCTGCAGAGAAGGACTTGGGGGTGCTGGTGGGGGAGAAGCTGAACAGGAGCCAGCAGTGGGCACTTGCAACCCAGAAAGCCATGGGCAGCCTGGGCTGCATCCAAAGCAGTGTGGCCAGAGACAGAGAGAGGGGATCCTGCCCCTCTGCTCTGCTCTGCTCAGACCTCACCTGCAGTGCTGTGTCCAGCTGTGGGGTCCCCAACACAAGAAGGACCTGGAGCTGCTGGAGTGGGTCCAGGGGAGGCCACAAAGATGATCAGAGGGCTGGAAAACTTCACCTATGGCTGGGAGAGTTGGGGCTGTCCAGCCTGGAGAAGAAAGGCTCCAAGGAGACCTTGGAGCAGCCTTCCAGTACCTGAAGGGGCTCCAGGAGAGCTGGGGAGGGACTTTTGACACGGGCTGGGAGGACAAGGGACAATGGTTTGAAACTGAAGCAGGGAGGTTGGACATAAGGAGGAAGTTCTTGACAAGGAGAGGGTAGATTTAGAGTGGAGATTAGGAAGAAATTCTTTCTAGTGAGGGTGGGGAGACACTGGCACAGGTTGCCCAGAGATGTTGTTGAGGCCCCATCCCTGGAGACATTCAAGATCAGCCTTGATGTGTCCCTGGGCAGCCTGCTCTAGTTGGAGGTGTCCCTGCTGCCTGCAGCAGGGATGGACAAGATGTCCTTTGAGACTCCCTTCCCACCCAGTGCAATCTGTGAAGCTGTGAACACAATCCCTGGATCAGGGCAAGCTGAGGTTTTACTTCATGTCAGATAGTTGGTCTGTGGTGGCAGCAGTGCAGCTACTTCAATGTTTTCATAGACTCACAGGCTGGTTTGGGTTGGAAGGGACCTTTAAAAGTCATGCAGTCCAAATCCCCTGCAGTCAGCAGAGACATGGCCAACTAGAGCCCTAAACAACCTGAGCTAGACACCAAAACCACGGCAGCAATTTGAATCTGATTTCAGCAGAGGCTTCAGCAGAGGCACTCAGAACAGTCTTACTGGAGAACATTTTTCTTGCTTTCTTCAGTGAGAAATCTCCAACCCCCAAAATGTAAAATATACATAAATGAAGATGAGAATGGAAATGTGAGATGAGAGATGAAGTTCCCAGTGCAGCATCATGCCAAGTATAGCTCAGTCTTCTGGACTGCTGATGGCTGCACGTGAGTGAGATGTATCTGTGGGCATGAAATCCATTCCATCTGACGTTTCTCTGAGAGCCTTCCCCTTTTCAAACTCCCTGCTGCTTGTTTGTTCAAGGCCCAGTTCAAATCTCATGCCTGTTGGAAAAGGATGGCAGCAGTTCCCTTTCTTTCTCCCAAGTAAACAGAATGCTAATGCTGTGTCTGATCTTGTGAAGGCAAACTGCAAAGCTCTATCCCATAGCTGATGGAAGGAGTGGATAGGCTGAAGAGAGCTTAGGCAGAATTAGCAAGGGGAATGCATTAGGTACAGAAAGTGATTTATAATCCAAGGGGAGAACAGCTGAGCAGGTCAGGATTCACACTTGTATGGTTGTGGGTACATGTGAGTGCCCACAAGTGATCTCACAGCCCAAAAACTGTTCTGGAAAGTGAAGCCTAGAGGGACACACGCACTGGAGGGCTGCTGGTCAGATCAGTAGTGCTCTGAGGGGCAGCCTGCTACTGCCTGCCTTCTCCAGCAAGCTGGCCTAGGGCTGCCCTGCTCCCAGCACAGAGGGCTGGGTGACTCTGCAGCTCTTTAAAACCCATGAGCCAAAGTCCTTCACAGTCCTGTCAGGTGATCAGTCACTGTATGTTAGCCAAAATTAATAACCAGTGTCAAGGGTCAGGGCTGGGCTGGCTACTAGCCAAGTGCCACAGGCTCTCCCTGAGCCACTCTGCCTCCTAAAGGGGAGGGAAAGGGAAGAAGGGAGAGAGACTGATGGGGTGGGAAAAAATGAACCAGCTGGGATGGAAATGAGAACAACCCAATGAAATAGAGACACAGAGACACAAACCAACATGGAACCCAAGCCCTGGTGGCACTGACAGGCTGCTGGGGCAGGCACTGGGCAAGGCCCCTCACAGCAGAAGGGAACAGGATTCAGGAGCTGGATTCTGGAAGTGGATTCAGGAACACAGGGATCAGGCTGGAAGGCAGAAGGGACAGAGTCCTGCTGGGACACTGCCCAGAGAAGAAGAGGCTTGGCCCTGGGGATCCCTCAGCTTGCTCCTGAAGATGCCCTCCATGGGCTGCAATCCCTTGGGGGTCACTTGAGGCTCACCTGTCCTGGCTGCTCCTCCCCACAGCTCCACCTCTGCCTGCCTGCCCCCCAAGGTGTGGCCCAAGCTGTGGCAGTGGCCTTGGTGTGCCCAGGAGCAGTCTCAGGCAGAGGCTTTCTTTAGCCCAGCCCTTGACAGGATCTGTCCCCATCAGCCTCTGCCTGCTGGGAGCAGCCCCTGGCTGTGCCAAGCTGCCCTGAGCTGCAGCAGGTGCCTCAGTGAGCAGGGACTGAGCTGGGCAGGGCCAGCCCTGAGCAGAGCTGGCTCTGGGCTGGCTCCCAGCAGGACAAAGAGTAATAGCTACAATTAGTGAAGCAAAGTAATAATGCTCAGTGAAACATGTATTTACACAGGGAGAAGATCAAATAGTAGGAGACACATTCAGACACATACCACACTCACCCAGGACTCATTACTGTTCCAGGCTGTGTAAAGCCCACACCATGGCTACACCAGAGGAGTTGTACTCTGTGGACCTTCCATGGTCCTGTCTTGGCCAAGAGAACTGTTGAGGCTGCTCATGATGAAGGAATGATAAACTACAGCAGTACAGGTTAGGAGGTGATCTGCTAGGGAGCAGCCCAGTGGACCTGGGAGTCCTGGTGGACAAGTTTTCCATGGGTCAGCAGTGTGCCCTGGTGACCAAGAATGCCAATGGGATCCTGGGGTGCATTCAGAGCAGTGTGTCCAGCAGATCCAGGGAGGATCTCCTCCCTCCTGCTCTGCCCTGGTGAGGCCACACCTGGAACACTGCATCCAGCTCTGGGCTCCCCAGCTCAGGAGGGACAGGGATCTGCTGGAGAGAGTCCAAGGGAGGGCTGCAAGGATGCTGAAGGGACTGGAGCACTGCCTGGGGAGGAGAGGCTGAGAGCCCTGGGGGTGCTACAGTCTGGAGAGAAGAAGGCTGAGAGGGGATTTAATAAATGTCTATAAAAATCTGCGGGCTGGGGGTCCAGAGGGAGGGGACAGGCACAGGCTCTGCTCAGTTGCACCCTGGGATAGGACAAGGGGCAATGGATATAAACTACAGCACAGGAGGTTCCAACTTGACATGAGGAGGAACTTCTTCACTGTGAGGCTCACAGAGCCTGGAGCAGGCTGCCCAGAGAGGTTGTGGAGTCTCCCTCTCTGGAGCCTTTCCAGCTCTGCCTGGATGTGTTCCTGTGTGACCTGTGCTGGACTCTATGCTCCTGCTCTGGCAGAGGGTTGGACTCCATGATCTTCAGATGTCCTTCCAACCCCTAACATCCTGGGAGCTGTGACCTGATGTATAAAATCCAGCAACAAGATTGAGGCTCTTGTGCTTCTTCCCTTGGAGTTTTCTTGCTGTCTGCCTCGAGTTTGTATTTCTGCCCTTAAGTTGTGCCTCCTGGTAGATGTTCCTCTGGGTTTGTTTGGAAGGATCTTGGCCACAATCATCCAAAGAGTTTCCCTGTCTCAAGCAATGAATCTGAGTGTGTTGCATTCAGGTATTGGCTACTGCACTCAGTGATGCCCCTTGGTGAGAGGCCATTTTTCATCTCTCCTTCTGCCAACAACAAAACTCTGCCTATAGCAGATACAGGCAGGAGAGCTCACCTCAGCTGGCAGCAAAAGAAATTGTCAGCTTTCTCTCAGTCAGCTGCTTCCATCAAATGCAGCCACTCTTTCAAAGATAGGATTTCATTCTCTGGTTCGGGGTTTGGGTTGGGTTTGTTTGGTTTTCTTTAGCACACAAATCTCTCTGCATTCAGATAATTAAAGTGCCCTAACAGTTTTCACATTTCATTGCCTAATTAACAGCAATAAAGGCCTCACTAAATCAGGATGAATCTGTAATTTCAGCACTAATCACACAAGTGTGAGTGTCAGCATGGTAATGAGATGCACAAATCTGGAGGTAATGAGGCTGTGGCTGTCTGGGAAATTAGAGCAAGTGCTGGCACAAATTGTGCAGCAAGGTTTGGTCCCATTGTATTAATTACACGCTTGCACAGGGAATTGTAACCAACTCAAATTGCTTTAATTTGTGAAATTCGTGCTCCAACAATGAACTTGACATCTGGGCATGAAGTTGGGTTCCCCAGCCCTCCCTCAGTGCAGAAACAACAGCCTCCCCGCCCTGCCCCCACCAGTGCCCTGAAATGGCTGTTTCGATGTGAAGGCTTCGACGTTCTGGCTGCGAGGGCGTTGCAAAGCTGATGGCAGCACTGGCACGCTGTGGGCATTGCTGAGGGGTTAGCACCCTCCCTGCAGGTGTTCAAGAGGGGATTGGCTGTGGCACTTGGTGCCACGGTTTAGTCATGGCGACAGGTTGGACTCAATGATCTTTGAGGTCTCTTCCAACCTTGGTGATACTGTGATACTGTGATTTGCCTTCCCCACCCCAGCAATCAGAGGCTCCCAGCCCAAATGAAGAGTTACCTCCAGAATAAAGCACCAGACTGGCTCAGAAAGTCTGGAAGCCAGAGGAAATTATATGTACAAAATGAGCTAGATATGAAACTCAGTGTAAGGGCAGGCTTCTGCACCTGGGCCACAGCAACCCTCTCTGTCAATACAGTCTCAGGGAGGAGGTGACAGAAGCAGCCCTGAGGAAAAGGATTTGGGGGTGCTGGTGGATGAGAAGCTGGACAGGGGCAGGCAGTGTGAGCTTGCAGCACAGAAGGCAAGTGGCAGCCTGGGCTGCATCCAGAGCAGCATTGCCAGCAGAGCCAAAGAGGTGATTCTGCCCCTTTGCTCTGGGGAGACCTCACCTGGAGGTCTGGTGTGTATGTCTGGAGTTCTGAGTATAGGAAGGACCTGGACCTGAATGGAGAGGGTCCAAAGGAGGACCACAAAAATGGTCAGGGGGTTGGAGCATCTCTGCTATGAGGACAGGCTGAGGGAGCTGAGGGTGCTCAGCCTGGAGAAGAGAAGGCTCTGGGGAGACCTAGTAGCAGCCTGCCAGTACCTGAAGGGGGCTACAAGAAGGCTGCAGAGGGACTGTTTGCGAGGGCCTGCAGTGACAAGAGGTAATGGCTTCAAACTAGAGAAGGGCAGATTTAGATTGGATATCAGGAAGATGTTCTTCACTATGAGGGTGGTGGAAAACTGGAACAGGTTGCCCAGGGAGTGTTTGAGGCCCCATCCCTGGAGATATTCAAGGTAAGACTTGATGAGGCCCTGGGCAACCTGATCTATTGGACTGGATGAGCTTTGGAGGTCCCTTCCAGCCTGGACCATTCTATGATTCTGTGATTCTCTGTAAGGTGATGAGACATAGACACTATATATATTTAGGTATATTTACAACTCAACAATCAGAAGGATTGTCCAGAGGGACTGCTAACAACCTCCTTCCCTTCCTTGGTACCTTCAGAGGCACAACACAGTCAGTTCAGCCAGCAGAAGGCCACATGGAGATAAGGCAGCAAAGCCATGCAAGCAATAGCTGCAGAAAGAGAGAATCAAAAAGGGAAGAGGCTGTTTGTGCAACCAAGTATAAGCTATACAGATTGAGGGAGTTGGGGTTGTTCAGTCTGGAAGAGAGAAAGCTCCAAGGAGATCTAATTGTGGCCTTCCAGTATCTGCAAGGGGCTACAAGAAAGCTGGGGAGGGACTTTGGAGGGTGTCAGGGAGGGATAGGACTGGGGGGAATGGAACAAAACTAGAAATGAGTAGATTCAGATGGGATGTGAGGAAGAAGTTGTTCCCCAGGAGGGTGGTGAGAGCCTGGCACAGGTTGCCCAGGGAGGTGGTGGAAGACTCATCCCTGGAGGTGTTTGCAGCCAGGCTGGAGGTGGCTGTGAGCAACCTGCTGCAGTGTGAGGTGTCCCTGGCCATGGCAGGGGGGTTGGAGCTGGCTGAGCCTTGAGGTCCCTTCCAGCCCTGACAATTCTCTGATTCTATGATTTTATGATTCTACCCAGCAAACCAAGGGGATGATGTATACCTATCAGTTGTTATTGTTCTGTATCCTATCTGTAATTTTATTTACCTTTTACTTGAAGTCTGTGGAAAATCCCTACTCTCATTATGCAATTAGGAGCTGGGCTGAAGTTGCAGCTTCAACCCATAACAGTCATTTGCTGCTGGTGGTGCTGTTCTGTGATGGAGGCCATCAGGGCTGAGGTGCCAAGGGGTTTGAGTGCTGCAAAGTGAAGAGTAGGACAGACAGAAGCATTTGGGGTCCAAGTACTGACTGGTGTGATGTGATTGCAGCTCTGAGCCAGTGCACTGCACCTGTTGAATTGATGGACTGAAAGCTCACCAGCCTGGCTGGCTTTGGTTAAGCAAAGTCCACTTTTGCCTTCTAGCAAAAACTGCTGCAGTGCTGCAGGTGAGAAATGACTGACTCAGATGTGTTGGTCCATCTGAGGTGGGATGGTTTTATGAACATGTCACGCCAGGTCAACTGTGAGTTGGATCAAGGTGATTGAATGATTTGTGCTGATTCTACCCTAAAGCTGTTTAGGAAGTTTCTGGGTCATTTGGGGGTTTATCCAGCGGCACATGGATGCCTTTTCTGTGAGAGCCAAGGGTGACACTGATCTTTCTTCCACTGGAATCTTTTGTAGCTAATAATCAGCACTTAAATAAGATAGTCAAAGAATAGTCTGGCTGGGAAGGGACCCTTAAAGCCCATCCAGTCCAAGCCCTCTGCACTCAGCAGGGACATTTGCAACCAGAGCACGTTGCTCACACAGCCCCACACAACCTGACCTGCAGTGGTTCCAGCCATGGGGCAGCTCCCACCTCTCTGGGCAGCCTGGGCCAGGCTCTCACCATCCTCAGTGTCAAACATTTCTCCCTTCTCTCCACTCCAAGCTCCCTCTTGCAGTTCAAACCATCCCCCCTGTCCTGTCACTGCAGGCCCTGCTCCAAAGTCTGTCCCCACCTTTCTCATCCTCCCCTTGAAGCACTGCAAGACCACCAGAAGGTCTCCCTGGAGCTTTCTCTTCTCCAGTCTGAACAACCCCAACTCTCAGCCTGGCCTCCCAGCAGAGGGCTTCCAGCCCTGCCAGCATTGCTGTGGCCTCCTCTGACCCACTCCAACAGGTCCCTGTCTGTGCTGTGCTGAGGAACCTTAATCTTTCATTCTGAACGCTGCTAGCCTGCTACAAGGACTCAGTGATCTTAAAGGTCGTTTCCAACCAAACCAATTCTTTGTGCTGTGCTCACAAAGCCACTGTTCATCCTATCTGCATTCAGGTTTTACATTGCATTAACATTTCTCACCAAAGAGGCAAAATCCAATCTCTTGTCAGCCCCCAAAGGATTGTTCACAAGGGGCTGAAGGAATTACATTTCCTGGGCTCTGTTTATCTCAATGTGGAGAAGTTGTAAAGATGTTGAGAAGTTGTAAAGGTGCCAGTGAGGTTAAGGATTAGCTTCAGCAGCCTGATAAGCATTTTACAGGGAAAACACTGGCAATCCCACAGTGGGGAACACTTCAGTTATTCTCTTGCACTAGATAAAGTTGGTACTAGCAGGTAACTGCTTGTATCAGGAGGTAATAGCTAAACGTTTTCCCACATTGAAGAGAGGAAGGGGTTGGTCTCTTCTCACATGGAACAAGTGAGAGGACAAGAGGAAACAGCCTCAAGTTGTGCCAGGGGAGGGTTAGGTTGGCTATTAGGAAAAATGTATTCCCAGCAAGGGTTCTCAGGCATGCCCACTGAGTGCACTGATGCTCAACCTTTCAGCACTGCTGAGGCCACAGCACAAATACTGGGATCAGTTCTGCACCCCTCACTACAAGAAGGACATTGAGGGGCTGCAGCATGTCCAGAGAAGGGCAATCAAGCTGGTGAAGGGACTTGAACACAAGGCTGAGGCTGAGGGAATGTGTGGTGCTTAGTCTTCAGTAGAGAACACTGAGGGAGACCTCTACAACTACCTCAGAAGAGGCTGGAGCCAGGTGGGGGTTGGCTTCCTCTCACATGCACCAAATGACAGGACAAGAGGAAACAGCCTCAAGTTGTGCCAGGGGACATTCAGCTTGGGTATTAGGAAAAAAATTATTCCCAGCAAGGGTTCTCAGGCACTGGAACAGGCTGCCCAGGGAGGTGATGGAGTCACCATCCCAGGAGGTGTTGAAAATACAGGTGGATGTGGTGCTGAGGGATGTGGTTTAGTGGCAGTGGCTTAGCAGCAGTGGTGGCATTGTGAGCTCTGGGCAAGCAGTTGGACTCGATGATCTCAAAGGTCTCTTCCAACCCCAACAGTTCTGTGGTCCATCCAGACCTGATGGCTTCTGCCTTTTCTGCAGTTGTATTGAATGAAGAGTTTCTTTTTTTTTCCCAGCCAAGTGTCCTATGCCCACATTTTAAAGAGCAATGCAATTTCCAGTGGCAGAGTCAGTGGGGAGAGCCTGCATTGAGACTCTTGAACGTGTCCAGAGAAGGGCAACGAGGCTGGGGAGAGGCCTGGAGCACAGCCCTGTGAGGAGAGGCTGAGGGAGCTGGGGTTGCTTAGCCCTGTGAGGAGAGGCTGAGGGAGCTGGGGTTGCTTAGCCTGGAGAAGAGGAGGCTCAGGGGAGACCTCATTGCTCTCTCCAACTCCCTGAAGGGAGGTTGTAGCCAGGTGCGGGTTGGTCTCTTCTCCCAGGCAGCCAGCAGCAGAACAAGAGGACACAGTCTCAAGCTGTGCCAGGGGAGGTTTAGGCTGGAGGTGAGGAGAAAGTTCTTCCCAGAGAGAGTTGTTAGCCATTGGGATGTGCTGCCTAGGGAGGTGGTGGAGTCACCATCCTTGGAGGTGTTCAAGAGGGGATTGGACGTGGCACTTGGTGCCATGGTTTAGTACTCATGAGGTCTGTGGTGGCAGGTTGGACTGGATGATGGTCTAGTCATGAGGTCTGTGGTGACAGGTTGGACTTGATGATGGTCTAGTCATGAGGTCTGTGGTGACAGGTTGGACTCAATGATCTTTGAGGTCTCTTCCAACCTCGGTGACACTGTGATACTGTGATTATCTGTGAGGTGTTTTCCAACCTTATTGATTCTATGATGGTCTTACCCTTGATGGGTCAAGTTGTTGGTAAGGGGCTGCCTGAGCAGCCAGCTCGTGTGTGGAGCAGCTGTGGATTGGGGTAGATCAGAGCTGTCTTCCAATCAACCCCAACAAAACCTGGCTGTGTTTTCTTGCATCTTTGCTTCCTCCTGGCTGGTGGTTTTGCTCATGTTTCCAATCTTGTTAGGTATTTTAGTTCTCTGCATTAAAGGGAGGATGGTGGCCTCCTAAAACGTGCAGTGGTTTGGGAAGTTGCTTCTCCATCTGGGTTGTCTTGCTCGGCCCAGCTGAGGACTGACTCAGTGCTCTGCAGATACTCTGTGTCATTAGCCAACATCAAGGGGCGACTGAAGGCATCCTAATGATTGTGCTCACATCCTCATCTGCTATTACCAGATGGGATTAGCAGAGGTTCAGTGTGGCCTTTCATAAGACTTGCTGACTGCTGCTTCAGAAGAACATTTCCTTTGCTTAGTTTCCTGTTTGGCAAAACTCGCTCTGAAGAAATCTGACTTGCTAGTGGAAGTTTGACAAAGCCAGGCTTCTGACACATAGCATAAGGCTGCCTGTTCTGTCGCAAGATGCCATCTGTCAGCAGCCTTGTTTTGAGCTTTCAGTTCCCTGGTAGAAGATTTTGGAAATCACAGGGCCCTCAAGAGTTTTTGCCCTGAAAGGGCAGGTGACAGACTGCAGCGTAGCCCACGCTGGCAGCAGCTGCGAGCTCTGCTCTCAGCTTGTCTCAGGGCTTTGAAGCGGAGCAGCCGTGTCCTCCTCACTCTCTCTCAGAAGGAAAACTTTCAGGAGAAGTTAGGGCTTTTTCTCAAGTCTTGTTTGACAGTTAGCTTGCATAAATAGTTCTGTGACTCATAGAATGGTTGGGGTTGGAAGGGACCTTAAAGATCATCTTGCTCCAATCCCCCCTGCCATGGACAGGGACACGTCCTGCTAGAGCAGGAGGTGTCCTGCTCTCTTTTCCCACAAAGCAGTTAGATCTTTTCTGAGTTCAGCCTTGTCATATAGCTGTGCATCTGCTGTGACCTTTTCTTTGGCTTTGTGAATGCTCTGTGATCATCAGAGGAGACCTTCTTGCTCTCTCCAACTCCCTGAAGGGAGGTTGTAGCCAGGTGGGGGTTGGTCTCTTCTCCCAGGCACCCAGCAACAGAACAAGAGGACACAGTCTCAAGCTGTGCCAGGGGAAAATTAGGTTGGATGTTAGGTAGAAATTCTTCCCAGCAAGAGAGCTTGGCCATGGGAATGTGCTGCCCAGGGAGGTGGTGGAGTCCCCATCCCTGGAGGTGTTTAAGAAGAACCTGGATGAGGCACTTGGTGCCATGGTTTAGTTGAGTAGATGGTGTTGGGTGATAGGTTGGACTTGATCTCAAAGGTCTTTTCCAACCTGGTTAATTCTAGTCTAGTCTAGTCTATATTCTATTCTATTCTATTCTATTCTATTCTATTCTATTCTATTCTATTCTACTCTATTCTATCCTATTCTATATTCTATTCTACTCTCCTATTCTACTCTTCTATTCTATTCTACTCTATTCTATCCTATTCTATATTCTATTCTACTCTCCTATTCTATTCTTCTATTCTATTCTATTCTATTCTATTCTATTCTATTCTACTCTATTATCTATTCAATTCTCTATTCTATTTCTATTCTATTCTATTCTATTATCTATTCTGTTCTATTCTATCATGTAGCTCTGGCATTGATTTATTATTTGTATCCCTCTGCTGATGTGCTGCATCCAGAGCTGAGACTTAAAAGCGTTGCATATCTGTAGATACCCAGGAGACTGATGAAGCTTGGAAGCAAAACACAATGGGCAAGGAAACTTCAAAATATGTTTTGTCTTAGTATTCATTTTATTTAATAATTTCAGTTCCCTTTTACCAGATTTGTTCTGTTATTTTGGTTGGGCTCCTTTTGGAGGAACTTCGTTGACTGTCAAGAATCACAGACTCACAGAGTGCCAGGTTGTAAGGCACCCCAAGGATCATCTGCTCCAACCTCTCTAGGTGATGGTGGAGTTGCAGGCAGCTGGGCCCAGCACCCTGCCAAGCTGAGTCTTCAAACTGCCCTCTGTAGAGGACTCCACTGCTGCCCTTGGGAGATGATCCCACTGTCCAACTGTGCTCATGGGAAACCATTTCCTTCTGGAGTGCAATGGGAATGTCGCCAGCAGTAACTTGTCCCCATCACCTCTTGTCTTTTCCATGGGAATCCTTCTCAAAAGGGAGTCTCCATCCTCCTGGTAGCCACCCTTTATGGTACTATGCACAGGGTGAATTACATCTCACCACCATCCCAGCTCCTAGGAGCTTCAGGAGTTTCTCTTTGTCTCAGACTTAGAACTGAGGTCCAGGAATGTGAATTCTCTCACATCTCAGACAGCACTGTAAATTTCTCAGGTTCTCTGTGCAGCATTGGTGTGGCAGGGACTTTTGTAAGCTAGTACCTTGCACTGGTGGGATTCTAGGAACTGAGCAGACAATGTGAGTGTAAGAGGGGCTGCAACAGAGGCAGCAGCTCAGCACTGGGAACTGGGGCTGGTTTGTGACCTACGACTTACAGGTGGCAGAGCTAATCAGGGAAGTATGTCATCCTATATCAAATACTGCCTTCAGTTTTGGGCCCCTCACTCCAAGAAGGACATTGAGGTGCTGGAGTGTGTCCAGAGAAGGGCAGTAAAGCTGGGGAAGGGTCTGGAGAACAGGGCTGGGGAGGAGCAGCTGAGGGACCTGGGGTTGTTTAGTGTGGAGAAGAGGAGCCTGAGGGGAGACCTGATTGCTCTCTACAGCTCCCCGGAAAGGAGGCTGCAGTGAGGTGGGGGTTGGGCTCTTCTCCCTAGTCTCAGATGATAGAAGGAGAGGAAATGGCCTGAAATTGTGCCAGGGGAGGCTTAGGTTGGAGAGGAGGAAAAATGTCTTTGCTGCAACAGTGGTCAGGGATTGGAAGAGGCTGTGCAGGGAGGTGGTGGATTCCCCATGCCTGGAGGTGTTCAAGACACCTGTGGCCATGGTACTTGGGTCCATGGTTTGATGGCCATGGTGTGGTTGGGTTGGTGGTTGGACTCAATGACCTTAGAGGTTTTTTCCAGCCAAAACAATTCCATGATGTTACGTGGTCGTTATATCAGATTCTTGCATCTTTTCTTTCTCTTCCCTTGCCCTTCTATGTCACTAGGCTTAAAAGATGCGTTTTGGAAGGGTAAGCAATCCTGGAACACCATTAAACCCTGGCTGCTAACATCTAAAGTGCTTTGTGCAAGACCCTAAAGCAGTCACTTGAATTAGAGCTGACCCAGTTCTTTACGACTCGATAAGCTCAAACTGCCTTTGGAAGCAGCCAGGCTTCCGTCCCATAAAGTGTTCTTCTGAAATGTGATTGTCCTGTTGAACTGTGGTTAAAATTCTTTGTTGCTTCATTCATTATTCAGCAGGCTGAAGCCTTAGCTGTAGCTTAAGATCCGTGTCATGTATTTGTAATGCATTAATTCACTCTCGGCAGCGATCGGTGCTTAATGCCTAATTAACAAGCAGATTGTCTGTGAGGACCATGCTCTCTGTTGCAGAAATGTTGTGCTCATACCTCACCAAATTCAGGGCACAGAGAGGCCACCAGAGAATGCTTGTCACAACTGCAGCGTGGCTGTTCAACAAGCAAAGAGGACGTGGGCTGGGTTGCAGAGGGTGATGTTTGTGCCTCCCGTTAATGTGGAGCTGGTGCTGGCAGGCAGAGCGGAGCAGAACCTGCTGGGTCTGCAGCTCAGGGACTCCTACATTCATACAATGGGATGGGTTGGAAGGGACCTTAAAGATCATCCAGTTCCAACCCCCTTGCCATGGACAGGGACACCTCCCACTAGCCCAGGTTGCTCAAGGTTCATCCAGCCTGGCCTCGAACACCCTCCATGGGAAGGGGTGTCCACAACCTCCCTGGGCAACCTGGTCCAGTGTCTTAGCACCCTCACTGGCAAGAATTCCTTCCTACCATCCAGTCTCAATCTCCAGCTCAAAGCCATTGCCCTCATGCTGTCACTACAAGTCCTTGTAAACAGTCCCTCCCCAGCTCCTTCCACTAGGCCATTGTGCTGTGCTGTGCTGCACAATGATCTATAAGAATATCAGAAACTAGATCCCTCTTTTGTGTGATGTCTGTATGTGTTGCTGTCTCACAATACCCTTCAGCAGTAGGATAATTGAAAGGTGCAGAGGGACTTGTTGCTGGAAACAGCCCCTCCCTTTGCTTGCAGACTTTAAATTAATGAATGCTGTTGTGCTGCTGTAGAGCAGTGCTCGAGGGTTTCATCTGTGCAGGTGTACAGTGTTTGAATATTGTCCTGCTGGGAGCCAGCCCACAGCCAGCTCTGCTCAGGGCTGGCCCTGCCCAGCTCAGTCCCTGCTCACTGAGGCACCTGCTGCAGCTCAGGGCAGCTTGGCACAGCCAGGGGCTGCTCCTAGCAGGCAGAAGCTGATGGGGACAGATCCTGCCAAGGGCTGGGCTAAAGAAAGCCTCTGCCTGAGACTTGCTCCTGGGCACACCAAGGCCACTGCCACAGCTTGGGCCACAGCTTGGGGGGCAGGCAGGCAGAGGTGGAGCTGTGGGGAGGAGCAGCCAGGACAGGTGAGCCTCACCTGCCCCCCAAGGGATTGCAGCCCATGGAGGGCATCTTCAGGAGCAAGCTGAGGGATCCCCAGGGCCAAGCCTCTTCTTCCCTGGGCAGTGTCCCAGCAGGACTCTGTCCCTTCTGCCTTCCAGCCTGATCCCTGTGTTCCTGAATCCACTTCCAGAATCCAGCTCCTGAATCCTGTTCCCTTCTGCTGTGAGGGGCCTTGCCCAGTGCCTGCCCCCAGCAGCAGTGGTGCCAGTGGTGCTGTCAGTGCCACCAGGGCTTGGGTTCCATGTTGGTTTGTGTCTCTGTGTCTCTATTTCATTGGATTGCTCTCATTTCCATCCCAGCTGGTTCAGTTTCTTTCCCACCCCATCAGTCTCTCTCCCTTCTTCCCTTTCTCTTCCCTTTGGGCAGGCAGAGGGCTTCCTGGAGAGCCTCTGGCACTCGGCTGGTGGCCAGCCCAGCCCTTGACCCTTGACAAATACTGCAGGAACTGCTGGCTGAATGAAGACTGCTCTGTTCATTTCAGTGTTAGGAATTTCTGCAAGTACAGCCCTGTTTCAGAAGCATCCTTAGCCTGTGCTCTTCACTGCTGCCCAGAATGGATATTGATACTGAGCTGGGTTTGAAACCCTGAAATACAGAGAGTGTTCAAGAGATTCTAAGCAGCAAAATCTTGATGCTATTCTGTGTGTCACACTGACTTGCTGGGTTGCTCTGAGAATGCTGAAGTGTTGATAACCTCTCTGAGACATTTGCAGTACAGCATGGCAGTCTGCTCTTCATATGCACAGTGAGGAGCTGCTTTGGTGAACAAAAATACACTCTTGATGTATTTCAACATGATTCTCATGTAACAAGCCATTAGAGTAGGTTGTGTACAGAGACAGTGAAAAGTTTCTGTACATGAAACATGAGAATGTTACCTCTGGGAGCAGAAGTACTCCCTGGAGCACTGTGTCCAGTTCTGGAGCCCCTATTACAGGAAGGATCTGGAGGTGCTGGAAGGTGTCCAGAGAAGGGCCACCAGGATGAGTAGAGGGCTGGAACTGTTCTGCTCTGGAGACAGCCTGAGAGAGTTGGGGCTGTTCAGTCTGGAGAGGAGAAGGCTCCCAGGAGACCTTCTTGTGGCCTTCCAGGATCTTAATGGGGCTCCAAGACAGCTGGGGAGGGACTTTTTAGGGTGTCAGGGAGTGATAGCACTGGGGGGGCTGGAACAAAACTAGAAGTGGGGAGATTGAGATTGGATGTGAGGAAGGAGTTGTTCCCCATGAGGGTGGTGAGAGCCTGGCACAGGTTGCCCAGGGAGGTGGTGAAAGCCTCGTCCCTGGAGGTGTTTGCAGCCAGGCTAGAGGTGGCTGTGAGCAACCTGCTGTGGTGTGAGGTGTCCCTGCCCATGGCAGGGGGGTTGGAACTGGCTGAGCCTTGAGGTCCCTTCCAGCCCTGGCAATTCTATGGTTCTAATTCAAATATAAAACAGTGTCCTATCTAGTGGGGGTGTCAGTCTGTTCTCCCAAGGAACAAGAAGAAATGGTCTCAACTTGTGCCAGGGGAGGTTTAGGTTGGACATGAGGAACAATTTCTTTCCCCAAAGGGTTGTCCAGCCCTGGTCCAGGCTGCCCAGGGCACTCGTGGATTCCCTGTCCCTGGAAGGGTTTCAAAGCTCTGTGGGTGTGGTGCTGAGGGCCATGGCTTAGTGGTGACCTGGCAGTGCTGGGTTAATGGTTGGCTTGGTGATCTTTAAGGCCTTTTCCAGCCAAATCAATTGTGTGGTTCTGTGATTCTAATAGTAATTGTGGACTCTCCACATACGATTGCAGCTGGTTAGATGTTCTCATGCTAGATGGTTCTCAGTGCAAACACTCACTTGGCCATGTGAGATTGTGAAACCACTGGAGCAGAGATGCTGTAGTAACCCTTAGGCAGCCCCTCAGAGCACTGACTTCCTGATCTCACTCCTCATCCAACCAGACACTTGACAAGCTTTTCACTTTAGAGTTCTCCACACGTTTCAAAAGATTCCTTTGACTGCAGCTGTAGCCTATTCATCTGCTGTTTCTGATAGGAGCTCTGAAGAGGTCAAACCCAGGGTCCTGTCACCAAGTGGAACACTGCTGAGAGCCTCCTGGGAAAGGGCAGTGCTCAGGAGGTGATGCTGCTGCACTGCATGGGAAGCACCATGAGCATGCCTGACAGCAGCAGCTGTAGCAATTAGCCACTTAAACAGTTTTTATTGATGATCTGCAAGAGCTAATAAACTTTTAACAAGCTATAAAACACCCCCTGGATCCATCTTGCTATTAACAGGCTGGATCATAACCAATTCTTATTAATTCTAACTAACATTATTGTTTGGAAGCTGGAAGGAGTAAGTGGACTCTGCCAAATCTGAAAGTGGAGACATCATTCCAAATAAATTCTGGTGGTTTAGGGAGTATTTCTAATTTACTTCAGCAAATAAAGCAGTCAATGATTCACAAAATAGTTTAGGCTGGAAGGGACCTTGAAGTTCCTCCAGTGCCAACCCCACTGCCATATGCAGGGACACCTCTCCCTAGAGCAGATTGCTCAAGGCCTCATCCAGCTTGGTCTTGAGCAATTCCAGGCTTGGAGCCTCCACAGCTTCTCTCACCCCTCTCATAGGAAAGAACTTCTTCCTAATGTGGCAGGGGTGTAAAAGAGATGTGTTGAAGAGCCTAAAGAGATGTCACAGGCTTTGTCATCTGACCAAGCACTCAAGTTTACTAATGGATTTCACGTTTCAGACTCCCTTTGGAGTCAAGAAGGCTTTCAGAGTTCCCCAGAACTGTGGCAGGAGGGTTGGAATTAGATGATCTTTAGGGTCCCTTCCAGCCCAAACTATTCTGTGATGTATAAACTCTGGCTATATGTAAGCAGCCTAGCACAGGCTTATCTCTGCAGTTGCCATTTCCCCTACAGACACCCCACCACACATCCCTTCAGGTCACAGCTTCGAGGGAAGGAGAGCAAAAGGACTTTGCTGCCACCATGCAGGGAAGTCTGACTCACATTTAGACCATTTATTTTGTTTCCTTTTAACTGAACCAAACCCCCTGAGCAGCAAGTTGGAAGATTGCTCCCCCAGGGTAGGAACGTGGTGTCACAAATTACCCTCCAGAGAGGGCTCTGTGACCCAAGGTTTATCCAGAGACAAGAGGTTAAGGCAAAACATTAGGGCACCAACAGGATCAACACTTCAGTTGTTTACTGGACTTTTGACAAGGGCTTGTAGTGATAGGATGAGAGAGAAGGTCGAGGAGGGGAGATTTAGACTGAAGATTAGGAAGAAATTGTTGGCAGTGAGGGTGGGGAGACTCTGGCACAGGCTGCCCAGGGAGGCTGTGGCTGCCTCCTGCCTGGAGGGGTTGAAGGCCAGGCTGGATGAGACTTTGAGCAGCCTGTGCTGGTGGGAGGTGTCCCTGTCCATGGCAGGGGGTTGGAACTGCATGAGCTTTGAGCTCCCTTCCAAGCCAACCCCTTTCTATGAATCTGTGGAGCTGCCATGATCCCTGTGTGTGTCCATGCATCCAGCTAGGCCCTTACAGCTGGAAAAGAATTGTACTTCATTATCCTCTTCCTAGCTCTATGCTTGCAAAGCCCTCACCTCAGTGTTCTTGCATGAGGAGTGCAAACAATAAAGTCTTGCACAAGAATGGAGGCTTCACGTGTAATATATGATGTCTCTAATCCGGGGCTGTGTTTCATGTCCCGAAGGGTTTTGCTTTCTCTTCCTCATTGGCATTGTAATGGAAATGTGTTGCACTGGGAGGATCCCAGGGCATTGCTGCAAATATTGGCTTGAATGCTTTATAAATATTTGTTGCAGCCTGCAAATGTTTGGAGTTGGCACTAAAAATATTTGTGCTTAGAGCCGCCAGAGGGGAAAAAAACAAAACCCCAACACTCGCAGGGTGTTGGGATTTACCAAGGAAACTCTTTGCAGGAGCTGGCAACAAGGAAGCCTTGGGGCAAGGAATTGCAGCGGTGCCACCGCGCCGCTCGGTTCTGTTGCTGCCGATGCAGGCAGCTGGGTTTGAAGTTCACCTTCGTGCTCATACCTTGGCTGGGGCTTGCATGGTTACTGTGCTGTCCTTCTCCCTCCCTTCCTGATGGAGGCAGACCCTTCTTTGTTCCCCTACAGTGAGCTGTACCTTGCAGCTGGTTTCTTTGAGCCCCCGGACAAGCATGGATCCTGCCAATGCAGTTAGCACAAACCCTCCTTCAGCTCCTGCTCTCCGCTTGTGTTGTGCTGTTTCTCTTGTCGAGTATTTCTGATTCAGCAAGTAAAACAAACAAGTAAATGCCCACTGGGACTTGCTCATGGCTCCAAGAAAGCAAACACTCCTCACTTCAGCTGGAAAAAGAAACATACAGAGGGCAAACCCATAAATGTCTGTGTATTTCTTATGCTTGGGCTTTCTTCAGTGAGTGCTCTTTGAAGTTAGCACCCAAGGACATTCCTCCCCTCCTGCACATAGTTTTTATTCTTCTGCTCAGAGGAAAACAAATTACAGAATCACAGAATTGCCAGGGTTGGAAGAGACCTCAAGGCCCAGCCAGTTCCAACCCCCTGCCATGGGCAGGGACACCTCACACTACAGCAGGTTGCTCACAGCCACCTCCAGCCTGGCTGCAAACACCTCCAGCCAGGAGGCTTCCATCACCTCCCTGGGAAACCTGTGCCAGGCTCTCACCACCCTCATGGGGAACAACTTCTTCCTCACAGCCAAGCTCAATCTCCCCTCTAGCTCAGATCCATTCCCCCTACTCCACTCACTACCCCACACCCTCAAAAGTCCCTCCCCAGCTTTCTTGGAGCCCCCTTCAGATACTGGAAGGCCACAAGAAGGTCTCCTTGGAGCTTTCTCTTCTCCAGCCTGCACAACCCCAACTCTCTCAGCCTGTCCTCATAAGAGAAGTACTCCAGCCCTATGAGGACAGGCTGCTCTTTTCTCCCAGAGAGCCATTATGTTCCCCCTCCTTTTCTAGTCCTTTGTCTCTTTTGTCTCTTTCCCTTGTCAGAGGATCAAAGGTAGTTCATGTATTCAGAGCCTGTTAGAATTTAAATGTAAAAGTGAGCTTTATCTGGTGCAGCAAGCTGTCCTCCAGGGATGCTCCCTCTGAAGAGCTGGTCAGCAAAGGAGGCTTTCTTGCACTTGAGCTGGGAGATCAGATGCTGCTGTGATAGACAACTGCAGCCTCTGTGTGGCCATAAGGGCTTCCATGTTTTCATCACCAAAAGTCCTAAGGCACTGACAGTCTCTGGGCTGTCAGAGGCACTTGGTGGAAATGCATTGTCCTGTCCTGGTCAGGCTGCAGCTCCAGAAGGGGGTTCAGTCTGGGGCCTCTCACTCCAAGGAAGACATTGAGGTGCTGCACTGGGTCCAGAGAAGGGCAACAAAGCTGGGGGGGGGTGGAGGGGTGGTCTGGAGAACAGGACTGGGGAGGAGCAGCTGAGGGAGCTGGGGTTGCTTAGCCTGGAGAAGAGGAGGCTGAGGGGAGACCTCATTGCTCTCTACAGCTCCCTGAAAGGAGATTGGAGTGAGGTAAGGGTTAGTCTCCTTTCCCTAGGAACAAGTGATGGGTGCAGAGGAAGCGGCCTCAAACTTGCTCCATTGGAGGCTTAGCTTGGAGATGAGGAACAAAATCCTCCCAGGAAGGCTTGTCAAGGCCTTGACCAGGCAGCCCAGGGCAGTGGTGGAGCCCCCATTCTGGAGGGGTTTCAAAGCTGTGTGGATGTGGTGCTGAGGGCCATGGTCTAGTGGTGACCTGGCGGTGCAGGGTTAACAGCTGGACCCAATGGCATTAAAGGCCTCTTCCAACCCAAACAATTCCATGATTCTATGAAATGAATTCTACAAGATGTAGAGAGGGCTGTGCTCTGGGACCTGTGCTGCAGAACTACTGAGAAAATATCCTGGGAAGCTGATTGTGATGCTGCTTTTGGAGAGAACAAGGCTGGAATGGTAATGCAAAGGCTTGTTAGGGCAAGCGAAAGCAATAGGGTGTTTGCACAGGCAGGGATGGAGAAGGAGCAAATGAAGACACATCTCTTGATTATCTCCACAAAATGAAGTTTGTCAGTGCAAGGGCTCTGGAATCCATTTCTGCTTAAGTCTATAAATAAATATTGCACTTCATTACCGGGAGGCAGACTGCATGCATCATAGCTTTTGAATTGGTATTAAATGGCAAAATTTGCATTCAAAAAGCAGCCAAAAGGAGCAGGAGGGGCACTGGGTTGTCCAGCTTCTGCCTTGCAGTTGGATTCCATTGCTAAATCCTCTTTCACTCCATTGAAGGCCTTAATTTTCTGTGTTTGCATAGGTCACTACTTTGTTGTTCTCCTCACCTGCACTAAGTGACAAGTGGCCACGAGGATGATCAGAGGGCTGGAGAATCTCCCCTGTGGGGACAGACTGAGCAAGCTGGGGCTGTTCAGCCTGGAGAAGAGCTTAGAGCAGCCACCCAGCACCTGAAGGGGCTACAGGAGTGCTGGAGAGGGACCTTTGACAAGGGGTTGTAGTGATAGGACAAGGGGCAATGGCTTTGAGCTGGAAGAGGGGAGATTGAGACTGGAGATAAGGAAGAAATTCTTGCCAGGGAGGGTGGGGAAACACTGGAGTAGGTTGCCCAGGGAGGCTGTGGTTGCCTCCTCTCTGGAGCTGTTTACAGCCAGGTGGGATAAGGCCTTGAGCCACTTGGGCTGGTGGGAGTCCAGAACTGCACAGTGGGCAAAACATAGAGCATTGAGGGCTGGAGCATGACCAGAGAAGGCAACAAAGCTGGGGAAGGGTCTGGAGAACAGGGCTGGGGAGGAGCAGCGGAGAGACCTGGGGATGTTTAGCATAGAGAAGAGGAGGCTGAGGGAGGCCTCATTGCTCTCTACAGCTCCCTGAGAGGAGGCTGTAGTGAGATGATAGAAGGAGAGGAACTGGCCTGAAATTGTGCCAGGGGAGGCTTAGGTTGGAGAAGAGGAAAAATTTCCTTGCTGCAAGAGTGGTCAGGGATTGACACAGGCTGCCCAGGGAGGTGGTGGAGTCCCCATGCCTGGAGGTGTTGAAGAAATGTGTGACCATGGCAACCAGGGCCATGGTTTGAGGGCCATGGTGGGGCTGGGTTGCTGGTTGGACTCAAAGGCCTTGGAGGTATTTTCTAACCCAAACATTTCAATGATTTCCTGTTTTGTGACCTTGCTTCTGGAGATTTTGCTCTTTCCATTTTGAAAGTGAAGAATTCTCAGCTTTCTCTCTCTCCTGCAACTTATGCAACATTTTGTTCAGTCTTCCTTTGAATCCTCAGACTTCACAGCAGTGTCTGAAGTGTCATAACTCACACCCAGGAGGCTGCCGTTGTGAAATCCCTGCCGCAGCTCGCGCTGAAGTTACAGCCGTCGCCTTCAACCACGGTGCCATCACAGCACCACCTCCTTCATGGCACTGGGGGGCTTGAGTGAAGGTTTAATATGCTGCAATTACAGTCTGCAGGTAGTGTTTGGAGCTTTGCAAACAAAGGGTTTGCTGCTGCTTGGCCTGCATCAGGAGCAGTGTGGCCAGCAGGAGCAGGGAAGTCATTCTGCCCTGTGCTCAGCACTGGTTAGGCGACACAGTATCACTGTGGCTCCAAGGTTGGAAGAGGCCTCAAAGATCATCCAGTCCAACCTGGCACCACAGACCTCATGACTGGACTATGGCACCAAGTGCCACATCCAGTCCTCTCTTGAACACCTCCAGGGATAGGGACTCCACCACCTCCCTGGGCAGCACATTCCAATGGCTAACAACTCTCTCAGTGAAGAACTTTCTCCTCACCTCCAGCCTAAACTTCCCCTGGTGCAGCTTGAGACTGTGTACCCTTGCTCTGGTGCTGGTTGCTAGAGAGAAGAGCCCAACCCCTTCCTGGCTACAACCACCTTTCAGGTAGTTGTACTGAGCAATGAGGTCTCCCCTGAGCCTCCTCTTCTCCAGGATAAACAATCCCAGCTCCCTCAGCCTTTCCTCACAAGGCTTCTGCTCAAGGCCTCTCACCAGCCTTGTTGCCCTTCTCTCGATGTACTTCCTAAACTGAGGGGCCCAGAACTGGACACAGGACTCAAGGTGTGGCCTAACCAGTGCAGTGTACAGGGGCACAATGACCTCCCTGCTCCTGCTGGCCACACCTTGAGTCCTGTGTCCAGTTCTGGGCTCCTCAGTGCAGGAAAGATGTTGAGATGCTGGAAGGTGTCCAGAGAAGGGCAAGAAAGCTGGGGAGGGGTCTGGAGCACAGCCCTGTGAGGAGAGGCTGAGGGACAAGGGGCTGCTTAGCCTGGAGAAGAGGAGGCTCAGGGGAGACCTTCTTGCTGTCTATAACTCCCTGAAGGGAGGTTGTAGCCAGGTGGGGGTTGGTCTCTTCTCCCAGGCACCCAGCCCCAGAACAAGAGGACACAGTCTCAAGCTGCACCAGGGGAGGTTTGGGTTGGATGTTAGGAAGAAATTCTTCCCAGCAAGAGAGCTTGGCCATGGGAATGTGCTGCCCAGGGAGGTGGTGGAGTCCCCATCCCTGGAGGTGTTTAGGCAGAGCCTGGATGAGGCACTTGGTGCCATGGTTTAGTTGATCAGATGGTGCTGGGTGATAAGTTGGACTGGATGATCTCAGAGGTCTTTTCCAACCTGGTTAATTCTATTCTATTCTTCATCACACAATTGGAGAATCAATGTTGATGTTTCTGTTTGTCCTTAATATAACCTTTCTATGGGGCCTAACATGACATTGGCACTGACTTTTTTTATTAGTTATTAGTGGTGACCACTCTGCTTTGGAACCTGATCATACAATCATAGAATGGTTTGGGTTGGAAGGGATCTTAAAGTTCATCCAGTTCCAAGCCCCTGCCATGGGCAGGGACACCTCCCACCAGCCCAGCTTGCTCAAGGCCTCATCCAGCCTGGCCTGCAACACCTCCAGGCAGGAGGCAGCCACAGCCTCCCTGGGCAGCCTGGGCCAGAGTCCCCCCAGCCTCACTCTCAACTATTTCTTCCTCCAGTCTCAATCTCACTTCTCCAAGCTCAAAGCCATTGTCCCTCAGCCTGGCACTCCCAGCCCTTGTCCAAAGTCCCTCTCCAGCTGTCCTGGAGCTCTCTTCAGGTACTGAAGGGCTGCTCTAAAGTCTCCCTGGAGCCTTCTCTTCTCCAGGCTGAACAGCTCCAACTCTCCCAGCCTGGCCCCACAGGGGAGGGTCTGCATCTTCATGGCCTCCTCTGGAGCCTCTCCAGCAGCTCCAGGTCCTTCTTGTGCTGGGGGCCCCAGAGCTGGAGGCAGTGCTGCAGGTGGGGGCTGAGCAGAGCAGAGGGGCAGAATCCCCTCCCTGTGCTGCTGCTCTCCCTGCTCTGGCTGCAGCTCAGCACTCAGCTGGCTCTGGGCTGCCAGGGCCCAGTGCTAGCTCCTGGGGAGTTTGTCACCACCTGACACCCCCAAGGCCTTCTCCTCCAGGCTGCTCTCAGCCACTCATCACCCAGCCTGGATTTGTGCCTGGGATTGCCCTGACACGGGTGCAAGACCTTGCACTTGGCCTTGTTGAGTTTGATGAGGTTGGCTTGGGGCCACCTCTCCAGCCTGTCCAAGTCCCTCTGGGTGGCATCCCTGCCCTCCAGCCTGTCAAGCAGATCATGTTTAATGACTACTTGGTGTTACAGAACCCACACAGAAAAGCCAAATCAGGGCCTCTTCTCTCTCTGGAAGCTGTTTCTCGGTGTGTTTGCATGGTGTATGTTCCTCAGAAGCAAATATGCTACCAATCCTCAAAGCTGTGGACCCTGTGAGGATCTTGCACAGTCAGGTTGGCAGATCAGATCATTAAGGTGCCAGGTCTGCTGCAATTAAGAACCTGCTTTTGTGTCTAAAGCTTTTCTAAATACTGCCAAGTGAACCTGCTTGCTGAGGTTTGGGCTGTCTCCTGGCAGGGCTTAAGCACCAAATCAGCACTTGTTGGGTTCCATATCTCAGCTGCTCTGTTCTTAATTCCCCTTCAGCCTACAGAGCTTCCTGGTGATTGACAGGTTCTATTAGTGCCCATTCTGATATGGAGATTAAACCATGACTAAGGGAGCTGTGCTCCAGACTCTTTCATTTCTTCAGTGGCTCCTCATGCAGTGCAGTGGCACCTCCTTGCCCCCTGGGAGAGCAAAGCTGAAAGAGCTGCTCAGGCCAAGATGAGTTTTACATTCACCTAACTGATGGCAGCAGTATGGGCAAAGCAGCACAAGGGATTTCTGCTTTGTGATTTATTTCCTGCTTGGAGGGGATGTGTAGCAGACACTGGTATTGGATGGAGATTGGTCAGAGGCTGGTGAAAGGTGACCCTAAGCTGGAGGGTTTGATGCATTGCACCTGATACCTGTCACAGACTTTCGAGCACCAGAGCTGGGAGCTGCATCCAGACTGCTTTATAAGTGAGTGAGAGGCTTCATCACAGATTCAGAGGTAGTATTGGGTTGGAAGGGACCCTCAAAGGGCATCTTGACCAACTCCCCTGCAGGCAGCAGGGACACCTCCATCTAGATCAGGCTACCCATGGCCACATCCAGTCTGATCTTGAATGTCTTCAGTGATGGGACCTCAACCACCTCCCTGGGCAACCTCTCCCAGTGTCTCCCCACCCTCATTGTGCAGAACTTCCTCCTGGTGTCCAACCTAAGTCTGTCCTGCTCCAGTTTCAAACCATTGCCCCTTGTCCTGTCCCCACAGGCCCTTCTGAACAGTTCCTCCCCAGTCTTCCTATATGTCCCCTTGAGAAATTGAAATGCTGCTCTAAGGTCTCCCTGGAGCCTTCTCTTCTCGAGGCCGAACAGCCCCGACTCTCTCAGCCAGTCCCCATAGCAGAGGTTCTCCAGCTCTCTGATCATCTCTGGGGCCTCCTCTGGCCCTGCTCCAGCAGCTCCATGTCTCTCTTGTGCTGGGGGCCCCAGAGCTGGATGCAGTACTCCAGGTGAAGTCTCACCAGAGCAGAGCAGAGGGGCAGAATCACCAGGCTGCCCTTGGCCTTCTGTGCTGCCAGTGCCCATTGCTGGCTCCTGTCCAGCTTCTCCTCCACCAGCACCCCCAAGTCCTTCTCTGCAGGGCTGCTCTCAATCTTATCACCCCTCAGCCTGGACTGATACTGAGGCTTGTGCTGACCTAGGTGCAGGACCTTGCACTTTGCCTTGCTGAACCTCCAGAGATTCACTTGTAGTCCATCTTTCTGTGGTCCTTTGTTGCTAATTGCTGATATTCTGTTGGACTTCTTGGCAAGTTCCTGAGAGAGAACCACCTATAGAAACCCCAAGGTGATTTCTCTGGGTGATCTCACCTTATTCAGAGCCCATATTCTGATTGGCTTACAGTTGTTGGTTTGTATTCATTGGCATCACCATTTGGTTGCCCTTTTACTGCCACATAATTCATTGCAGTCAACTTCTGCAGCTTCTTTCAGTCAAGTTTGATGTTAATTAGCTCTGAATATCTTCAGATCAACAGGGAATTTTGCTCCCTTGCTAATTGCTCCTCTTCCAGATTTTGATGTGTATAGATGGAACAAAAGTCAAACAACCTAGAGATGTGGGGACAGGGTGGCTGGAGAGCAGCCAGGCAGAAAGGGACCTGGGGGTACTGGTTGACAGCGGCTGAACATGAGCCTGCAGTGTGCCCAGGGAGCCAAGAAGGCCAATGGCATCCTGGCCTGCAGCAGGAACAGTGTGGCCAGCAGGAGCAGGGAGGTCATTCTGCCCTGTGCTCAGCACTGCTTAGGCCACACCTTGAGTCCTGTGTCCAGTTCTGGGCTCCTCAGGTTAGGAAAGCTGTTGAGCTGCTGGAAGGTGTCCAGAGAAGGGCAAGAAAGCTGGGGAGGGGTCTGGAGCACAGCCCTGTGAGGAGAGGCTGAGGGAGCTTAGCCTGGAGAGCCTCCCCTGGAGGCTCAGGGGAGACCTTCTTGCTCTCTTCAACTCCCTGAAGGGAGGTTGTAGCCAGGTGGGGGTTGGTCTCTTCTCCCAGGCACCCAGCACCAGAACAAGAGGACACAGTCTCAAGCTGTGCCAGGGGAGGTTTAGGCTGGAGGTTAGGAAGAAGTTCTTCCCAGACAGAGAGATTTCCCATTGGAATGTGCTGCCCAGGGAGGTGGTGGAGTCACCATCATTGGAGGTGTTCAGGAGGAGACTTGATAGGATGCTTGGTTGCATGGTTGAGTTGATTAGGTGGTGTTGGATGATAGGTTGGACGTGATGATCTTGAAGGTCTCTTCCAACCTGGTCTATTCTATTCTATTCTATTCTGTTCTATTCTATTCTATTCAAAAAAATCACCTCTCTTGACCTGCTGGCCATCCTTCTTCTGATGCATGCCAGCTTGGAGTTCAAAACCCCTTGACTGCTCCTCAGGCTTGGTGTTGCAGAAGAGCAGGAACACCACCAGGCCATCTCTGCATTAAGGGATTTCTGTCATGAGTGAATAATGCTCAAATGCAGCTCTTGCTGCCACCCCCAATCCATGTTGGTTCCTTCCCTTTCTGTTTGAAAAAGGAGAAGTACCTCCATGTGGGGGGTGGTGCAAAATTGATGAACCTCTGAATTATTCATTGCAAGGCTTTTATCAGTTTGTAGATGTATTTAAATGCCACAATAGATGATCACCCTCCCCCTTACCACCCCTTCAAATAAAATGCCTTAGATTTGGAATTCATCAGGCCTGAGCCTTCTCTTTTCCCAGTCACTATAGATAGGAGCTCTTGACTTTGCAAGTCAGGTTGTCCAAAGCATTTGGGTACTTAGTTCTTAATGAAGTTTGATGTCCAGAGAAGGTCCAGGAGAACGATCAGAGGACTGTAAAGGCTGCCATGTGAGGACAGGCTGAGAGAGCTGGATTTGTTCAGCCTGGAGAAGAGAAGGCTCAGGGCAGACCTTAGCACCATGGACCAGAACCTCAAGGGTGGCTACCAGGATTTTGGAGACTCCCTTGTGACAAGGAGTCCCATGGGGCAGACAAGGGCTGATGGGGACAAGTTACTGCTGGGGAGATTCCCACTGGGCTGCAGAGGAAATGTTCCCCATGAGCACAGCTGGGCACTGGAACCATCTGCCAAGGGCAGCAGTGGATGCCCTGCACTGGGCAGTGTGGAGGCTCAGCCTGGCAGGGTGCTGGGCCAGCTCCTTGCAACTCCACCATCACCTGCAAAGATTGAACCAGAAGATCCATGGGGTCCCTTCCAACCTGTGAGTCTGTTATGAAGGGTCTCAACGGAAGTGAATCCTGTGAAAAAGTTTGAGGGTCTGTGCTTCGGCACCTGCAAAGGCAGCGCTCACCTGCAAAGGCAGCGCTCAGGCAGTGCTCAGGCAGCGCTCACCTGCAAGGCAGTGCTCAGGCAGTGCTCACCTGCAAAGGCAGTGCTCAGGCAGCGCTCAGGCAGTGCTCAGGCAGCGCTCACCTGCAAAGGCAGTGCTCACCTGCAAAGGCAGCGCTCAAGCAGCGCTCAAGCAGTGCTCAGGCAGCGCTCACCTGCAAAGGCAGTGCTCAGGCAGTGCTCACCTGCAAAGGCAGCGCTCAGGCAGTGCTCAGGCAGCGCTCACCTGCAAGGCAGTGCTCAGGCAGTGCTCACCTGCAAAGGCAGTGCTCAGGCAGCGCTCAGGCAGTGCTCAGGCAGCGCTCACCTGCAAAGGCAGTGCTCACCTGCAAAGGCAGCGCTCAAGCAGCGCTCAAGCAGTGCTCAGGCAGCGCTCACCTGCAAAGGCAGTGCTCAGGCAGTGCTCACCTGCAAAGGCAGCGCTCAGGCAGTGCTCAGGCAGCGCTCACCTGCAAGGCAGTGCTCAGGCAGTGCTCACCTGCAAAGGCAGTGCTCAGGCAGCGCTCAGGCAGTGCTCAGGCAGCGCTCACCTGCAAAGGCAGTGCTCACCTGCAAAGGCAGCGCTCAAGCAGCGCTCAAGCAGTGCTCAGGCAGCGCTCACCTGCAAAGGCAGTGCTCAGGCAGTGCTCAGGCAGTGCTCACCTGCAAAGGCAGTGCTCAGGCAGTGCCCAGGCAGTGCTCACCTGCAAAGGCAGCGCTCAGGCAGTGCTCAGGCAGCGCTCACCTGCAAAGGCAGTGCTCACCTGCAAAGGCAGTGCTCAGGCAGTGCTCACCTGCAAAGGCAGCGGTCAGGCAGTGCTCACCTGCAAAGGCAGCGCTCAGGCAGTGCTCAGGCAGCGCTCACCTGTAAAGGCAGCGCTCAGGCAGCGCTCAGGCAGCGCTCACCTGCAAAGGCAGTGCTCAGGCAGTGCTCAGGCAGTGCTCAGGCAGTGCTCACGCAGTGCTCACCTGCAAAGGCAGTGCTCAGGCAGTGCTCAGGCAGCGCTCATCTGCAAAGGCAGTGCTCAGGCAGTGCTCAGGCAGCGCTCACCTGCAAAGGCAGTGCTCAGGCAGCGCTCAGGCAGCGCTCACCTGCAAAGGCAGCGCTCAGGCAGTGCTCAGGCAGCGCTCAGGCAGTGCTCAGGCAGTGCTCAGGCAGCGCTCACCTGCAAGGCAGCGCTCAGGCAGTGCTCAGGCAGCGCTCACCTGCAAAGGCAGCGCTCAGGCAGTGCTCAGGCAGCGCTCACCTGCAGAGGCACGGCTCAGGCAGTGCTCAGGCAGCGCTCACCTGCAAAGGCAGCGCTCAGGCAGTGCTCAGGCAGCGCTCACCTGCAAAGGCAGCGCTCAGGCAGTGCTCAGGCAGCGCTCAGGCAGTGCTCAGGCAGTGCTCAGGCAGCGCTCACCTGCAAAGGCAGCGCTCAGGCAGTGCTCAGGCAGCGCTCAGGCAGTGCTCAGGCAGTGCTCAGGCAGCGCTCACCTGCAAAGGCAGCACTCAGGCAGTGCTCAGGCAGCGCTCACCTGCAAAGGCAGTGCTCAGGCAGTGCTCAGGCAGCGCTCACCTGCAAAGGCAGCGCTCAGGCAGCGCTCAGGCAGCGCTCAGGCAGTGCTAAGGCAGTGCTCAGGCAGCGCTCACCTGCAAAGGCAGCGCTCAGGCAGTGCTCAGGCAGCGCTCAGGCAGTGCTCAGGCAGTGCTCAGGCAGCACTCACCTGCAAAGGCAGTGCTCAGGCAGTGCTCAGGCAGCGCTCACCTGCAAAGGCAGCGCTCAGGCAGTGCTCAGGCAGCACTCAGGCAGTGCTCAGGCAGCGCTCACCTGCAAAGGCAGTGCTCAGGCAGCGCTCAGGCAGCGCTCAGGCAGCGCTCAGGCAGTGCTCAGGCAGTGCTCAGGCAGCGCTCACCTGCAAAGGCAGCGCTCAGGCAGTGCTCAGGCAGCGCTCAGGCAGCGCTCAGGCAGTGCTCAGGCAGTGCTCACCTGCAAAGGCAGCGCTCAGGCAGTGCTCAGGCAGCGCTCAGGCAGTGCTCAGGCAGTGCTCAGGCAGCGCTCACCTGCAAAGGCAGTGCTCAGGCAGTGCTCAGGCAGCGCTCACCTGCAAAGGCAGCGCTCAGGCAGTGCTCAGGCAGCACTCAGGCAGTGCTCAGGCAGCGCTCACCTGCAAAGGCAGTGCTCAGGCAGTGCTCAGGCAGCGCTCAGGCAGCGCTCAGGCAGTGCTCACCTGCAAGGCAGTGCTCAGGCAGTGCTCAGGCAGTGCTCAGGCAGCGCTCAGGCAGCGCTCAGGCAGCGCTCACCTGCAAAGGCAGTGTTCAGGCAGCGCTCACCTGCAAGGCAGTGCTCAGGCAGCGCTCACCTGCAAGGCAGTGCTCAGGCAGTGCTCACCTGCAAGGCAGTGCTCAGGCAGTTGAAGGATCAGAGCTTGTGTGCAGGCTCTGTGTTCCTGTGCCATGTGCAAATCAGAGCTAGAAGCACTCAGAGAATCCTAGAATGTTAGGGGTTGGAAAGGACCTCCAGCGGTCACTGAATCCAGCCCCCTACCAAAACAGGGGCACCTAGGGCATGTCCCACAGGAGCACAGTCTCTAGTGAAAGAGACTCCACAACCTCCCTGGGCAGCCTGCTCCAGGTCTCCAGCACCCTCAGACCAAAGAAGTTTCTCCTCATGTTGAGGTGGAACCTCCTGAGCTCCAGCCAGCTTGTACCTCTTGTTCCTTGTACACAGGGCACCACCAAAAGGAGCCTGGCACCTTCATCCTGACACCCACCCCTCAGATATCTGTAGACATTGATCAGATCTCCTCTCAACCTTCTCCAGACTGAACACCCCCAGCTCCTTCAGTTCTTCCTCCCCAGCCCAGAGCCTTCCCCAGCTTTGTTGCCCTTCTCTGCACCTGCTCCAGCATCTCAATGTCCTTCTTGGAATGAGAGGCCAGAAGCTTGGAAACGTTTAGCTTTACCTTCCCCTCTGTGAGCAGACACCCTTCTGGGGGACACAAGGAAGATTATCTGGAGTGATGGAAAGAATTTTCAGGAGTTTATATAATATTCTGATATCTCTTTTTTTTTTTTCCCCTCAAAGATTTGCCCCCCCCCCCAGCAGACATCCTGCTAACTGCTGTTGCCATGTTTCTACAGAAATATTTATACTTGGTGGCAGATTTCCTTGCTGCCCTTGCAGGGAGAAGTCCTTGTTTGATTGCACAAAATCCCCACAGTTACAGACTGGATGGGGTGTGCTCTCCTCTAGTTAATTACAGCATCACCCCAGACTTCCCCCTTGCAGAGGAAGAACTTGTTTCCAAATAGACTCTTTATTGGAATCTGTAGCCTTCCCACCTCTGCCTTAATTGCTTCATGTTTATGCCTCATCCTGAAGTGTGAAAAGCTGTGACAATCTGATGGGTTTGTGAATTCTTTCAGCACTCTTCTGCTCAATATGTTCCCATCTCATTGTAGGTGCAACTGCAACAAAGATGAGAGGTTACAGCTTCACAGATTGCATCTAGGTGGAAGGGAGCCTCCAAGGGCATCTTGTCCAACCCCCCCCTGCAGGCAGCAGGGACACCTCCAGCTACAGCAGGCTGTCCACGGCCAGAGCAAGTCTGATCTTGAATGTCTTCAGGGACAGGGCTTCAGCCACATCCCTGGCCCACTTGTTCCAGTGTTCCACCACTCTCATTGCATAGAACTTCCTCCTGGTGTCCAACCTAAATCTCCCCTGCTCCAGTTCCAAAGTCATTGGAAAGAACTGATTTCATTAGGTCTGAAAGCAGGGGTGCAGGTCAGACCTCTTGAATACAACCCCATGCAACCCCACAGCAACCCCAGGCAGTGCTACAGGCTGGGGGCAGAGTGGCTTGAGAGCAGCCAGGCAGAGAGGGCCCTGGGGGTGCTGGTTGATGGGAGGCTGAACATGAGCCTGCAGTGTGCCCAGGCAGCCAAGAGGGCCAATGGCATCCTGGCCTGCATCAGGAACAGTGTGGCCAGCAGGAGCAGGGAGGTGATTCTGCCCCTGTACACTGCACTGGTTAGGCCACACCTTGAGTCCTGTGTCCAGTACTGGGCCCCTCAGTTTAGGAAGGAGGTTGAGCTGCTGGAGTGTGTCCAGAGAAGGGCAACGACGCTGGGGAGGGGTCTGGAGCACAGCCCTGTGAGGAGAGGCTGAGGGAGCTGGGGTTGCTTAGCCTGGAGTAGAGGAGGCTCAGGGGAGACCTTATTGCTCTCTACAACTACCTGAGGGGAGATTGTAGACAGGCAGGGTTGGTCTCTTCTCCCAGGCAGGCAGCACCAGAACAAGAGGACACAGTCTCAGGCTGCACCCGGGGACGTTTAGACTGGCTGTTAGGAGGAAGTTCTATGCAGAGAGAGTGATTGCCCATTGGAATGTGCTGCCCAGGGAGGTGGTGGAGTCACCTTCATTGGAGGCATTCAGGAGGAGACTTGCTGGGGTGCTTGGTGCCATGATCTAGTTGTTCAGGTGGGTTGGATTGGTTGATAGGTTGGATGCGATGATCTTGAAGGTCTCTTCCAACCTGGATTTATTGTATTATTGTATTGTAATAGAATAGAATAGAATTAACCAGGTTGGAACAGACCTTTGAGATCATTGAGTCTTTCTGCCATGGGAGGAGAATCTGCACCATCTGCCAGCTGCCAAGTTCATTAGATGATGTTGTGATAGACACTGGCTAGCCTCTTCCACCCTTAAACTAAGTTGGGTCAAGGAATTAGTACTGCTTGATTGTGTTTTGTTGCAAAAGAGCATGTAATTAAAGAGGTTCTTTCAATGACTGTGGGGCCAGAAAGGGTCAGCAGCTAGGTGGAATGGGAATATGATTTGTGAATATTAATTAATAGGTCAAATAATCCCTGTCTTCATAGAATCAATAAGGTTGGAAGAGACCTCAAAGGTCATCAAGTCCAACCTGTCACCCAAGACCTCATGACTGGCTACTAAACCATGGCACCAAGTGTTCATCCCCTGGGGTCTAAGAAAAGCATCCAGCAGGGCTGAGTTGCTGTTTCTTGCTCAGAAACATGAGTGACTGCAAACTGGCTCTTGGCCTCACTGTTTGCTTTTGGTTTATCTCTTCTTGTCAGCTTAAGAAACCTCTTCTAATGTTTTCTTTCCTTCAGAAGGTCATTTGCCCAGCTCCAGTGCATCTCCAGCAATACACACAGCATGGGCAACAAGCAGGAGGAGCTGGAAGCCACTGTGGAACAGGATAGCTGTAGCTTAGTATCATAGAATCAGTCAGGGTTGGAAGGGACCACAAGGATCATCTAGTTCCAATCCCCCTGCCATGGGCAGGGACACTCTACACTAGATCAGGCTGGCCAGAGCCTCATCCAGCCTGGCCTTAAACACCTCCAGGGATGGGGCCTTAAACACTTCCAGGGATGGGGCCTCAACCACCTCCCTGGACAACCCATTCCAGGGCTTCACCACTCTCATGGGGAAGAACTTCCTCCTCACCTCCAGCCTGAATCTCCCCACCTCCAGCTTCATTCCATTCCCCCTAGTCCTAGCACTACCTGTGACCATCGCAGAGACATGGTGGGATGGCTGTAAGGACTGGGAGGAGTGGCTGACACCCCATCTGCCTGTGCTGCCACTCACTGAGACCGGGCCAGGCTGGAGCATTGGGCAGAGGGATCCTCAGGAAGTTCAATAGTGGCAAGCATAGCGTCCTGGCCATGGGGAGGAACAACCTCCTGCAGCCCAAGAGGTGAAGGAGGGATCTGCTGGGAAGCAGCCCCATGGAGAAGCACCTGAGAGTGCTGCTGGACAACAAGTTCCCATGAGCCATCAATGTGCCCTTGTAGCCAAGAAGGCAATTGGTGTCCTGGGTCACATGAAGAAGAGTGGCCAGCAGATCAAAGGAGGTTCTCTTTCCTCTCTACTCTGTGCTGGTGAGACCACATCTGCAGTACTGGGTCCAGTTCTGGGCTCCCAGTTCAAGAGAGACAGGGAACTGCTGGAGAGAGTCCAGGGGAGGCTGCAAAGCTGCTGAGGGGCCTGGAGCAGCTCTGGGAGGAGCAAAGGCTGAGAGCCCTGGGGCTGAGAGCCTGCAGCAGAGCAGCCCCAGAGGGCAGCTGAGCAATGTTCAGCAAGACGATGACAAGTGACAGCACAAGGGGCAGTGAGCACAACTGGAACCCAGGAGGTTCCCTCTGAACAGGAGCAGAAACTTCTTTGGTGTGAGGGTGCTGGAAGCCTGGAGCAGGCTGGTTGTGGAGCAGCACAGAGGTTGTGGAGTCTCCTTCTCTGGAGAGTTTCCAACCCCCCCTGGCCATTGTGCTCCTGGGCAAGCTGCTGTGGGTGCCCTCCTTGAGCAGGGGGTTGGACTGAAGGAGCTTCAGAGGTAACTTCCAACCTCTGTGAGTCTGTGATTCATCTCTCCATACATACAGCTGTAGCAGGAGCTTGTTATAAGCAGTTGTGATGTATTTAGACCTTCCCTGTTGTTACCTATGCAGACAATGGTCTCCAAAACTCCAGTTTGCCCTTTTCAGTTTGTTTTCTGTATTTTGGCTGTCAGCTGTGTGTTGCTGCAGGTGCTTTGGGTTCTACTCATAGTTTAGTCCTCTGTAAGGAAACTTTCCTCTCTTGACCTCGAACACCTCAGGCATCATACAGAATACAGAACTAACCAGGTTGGAAAAGACCTTTGAGATCATCCATCACCCAGCACCATCTGACCAACTAAACCATGGCACCAAGTGCCTCATCCAAGCTCTTCCTAAACACCTCCAGAGATGCTGACTCCACCACCTCCCTGGGCAGCACATTCCAATGGCCAATCTCTCTGTCTGGGAAGAATTTCTTCCTAACATCCATCCAGCCTAAACCTCCCCTGGCACAGCTTGAGACTGTGTCCTCTTGTTCTGGTGCTGGCTGCCTGGGAGAAGAGACCAACCCCCACCTGGCTCTCTCCCCTCCCTTCAGGGACTTGGAGAGAGCAAGGTCTCCCCTGAGCCTCCTCTTCTCCAGGCTAAGCAACCCCAGCTCCCCCAGCCTCTCCTTACAGGGTTGTGCTCCAGACCCCTACCCAGCTTTGTTAGAATAGAATAGAATAGAATAGAATAGAATAGAATAGAATAGAATAGAATAGAATAGAATAGAATAGACCAGGTTGTAAGAGACCTTCAAGATCATCACGTCCAACCTATCAACCAATCCAACCCACCCAAACATCTAACCCATGGCACCAAGCACCCCAGCAAGTCTCCTCCTGAACACCTCCAATGAAGGTGACTCCACCACCTCCCTGGGCAGCCCATTCCAATGGCCAATCTCTCTCTCTGTGTAGAATTTCTTCCTAACATTCAGCCTAAACTTCCCCTTGTGCAGCCTGAGACTGTGTCCTCTTGTTCTGGTGCTGGCTGCCTGAGAGAAGAGACCAACCTCTGCCTGTCTACAGCCTCCCTTCAGGTAGTTGTAAAGAGCAAGAATGTCACCCCTGAGCCTCCTCCTCTCCAGGCTGAGCAACCCCAGCTCCCTCAGCCTCTCCTCCCAGGACTGTACTCCAGACCCCTCACCAACTTTGTTGCCCTTCTCTGGACACGCTCCAGCAAGTCAACCTCCTTCCTAACCTGAGGGGCCCAGAACTGGACACAGTACTTGTCCTTCTGAGCATCTGATCAAGGTCAGCAGTCACCATAATCCACAAGTGAGGGGAGAGGAACATGATTCACAACATCATGTTTGGGATTTCAAGCCAGCAGGTGTCAAAATCAGTCAGCAGAAGTTTGTTCAGCCCATCCCAGCCATGGAATCAGCTGACTGAACAGCCAGGAACCTGCACTTTTGTCATGCTCTGAGGAGGTCACTTTTATTTCTCTTCAGGACTGCTGGATTTGATTCACCAACCTTTTTTTTCCCTTTTTTCTTTTGCTGCTGAGCACAGACACTGTCACCCAGCTCTAATAGCTCTTTGCTTCAAGCTGTGCCATCCTGAGGGGGTTGAAGTGGGAGAGCTTCTGAAGTGGTGCAGTTGCTGTCTCGTAGACTCCAACCCCTCGAAGCAGGCCTGAGGTGTATTGCAGTAGCCTCAGCTGAAAAATGAAACAGATTGGAGCCCTCCACCAATTCAAATGAGAGCCAGCAGAAGCCTCACCAGGGCCAGGCACAGGTCAGTGAGGCTCTCACTGCTTGCAGCTGCAACTTTGTCATCTCCTCCAAGCACTCTTCTCCAGGTTCTTCATCTGCTTGCATTGGAGGGCTTTGCAGTTTTACAGCTGACAGTCCCATCTGTTTCTCTTCAGCTGCTGGCTTCCCTAGCATCCTCTCTGTATGTTTTCTTCACTTCACAAGGGCATTCACACCTCATCTCATCTGCCCAGGGAGTGGGGAGAGGAGGTTGGAATGGTCTGGGTTGGAAGGGACCTCTAATGGTCATCCAGTCCAACCCCATCTGCAGTAAGCATCTAGATCAGGTTGCCCAGAGCCCTGTCCAGCCTCAGCCAGAGTATCTCCAGGGATGGAGCCTCAACCACCTCCCTGGGCAACCTGTTGCATTGTTCCACCACCCTCATGGTGCAGAACTTGTTCCTCACATCCAATCTAAATCTGCTCTGCTCTGCTTTGAAGCCATTGCCCCTGGTCCTGTCCCTGCACACCTTTGCAAACAGTCTCTCTTCTCCCCATGAGAAGTCAAACTTCCTTCTCCCCTCAGCCTGCCCCCTGGGCTGCATCCCCAGCAGTGCATGCAGCAGGTGGAGGGAGGAGATTAAGGGTGATGGGTTTAAACTAAAAGAGGGAAATTTACACTAGATCTAAGGAAGAATTTTTTTTCACACTGAAATCCTGGCCCAGGTTGCTCAGAGAGTTGGTAGATGTCCCATCCCTGGAACCATTCCAGGTTGGGTTGGAAAGGGCTCTGAGCAACCTCCTCTCGCTGAAAACATTCCTGCTGCGACTATAATTCCCCTTTACACTTTTCCTCTCAATCAGCTTTTTCTGCAGCAAAACAAAGATCCTTTGAGTACCTGGCAGGGGGTTGTGCTTACTGTGAAAAGCCAGTGCTGTTTTATTTTAAAGTTTAAAACCCCAATCAATCTATACAGAGCTGCTAGAGGTAAAACAGCACTGCACTGGGAAAAACTCCAGGGAACTGAAAGGGAAGAAGATGGGGTGGCCATCATTCCATCCCTTGCTTTGTACTCCAAGGGTTGCCATTTGATTTAAGCTGCAGTTCTTTTGGAAGTCATTTTGAATAGATAAATGCATGGCATCAGAATCCTCACATGGTGGGGTTTGGAAGAACCTCTGGGGATCACCCAGTCCAGCCCCCCTGCTAAAGCAGGGCACCCCCAGCAGCTTGCCCAGGAGCACGATGCCCAGTGGGGGCTGGAAGCTCTCCACACCAGCAGACTCCACAACCTCTGTGGGCAGCCTGCTCCAGGCCTCCAGCACCCTCACACCAAACAACTTTCTCCTCCTGCTCAGATGCAACCTCCTGGGTGCCAGTTTGTGCCCACTGCCCTATGTCCTGTCCCTGGGCACCACTGAAGAGAGAGTCTGGGGCCAGCCTCTTGCCCCCCACAGCTCCTTTAGCTCTTGCTGAGCATTGCTCAGCTCCCCTCTGGGGCTGCTCTTCTCCAGCCCCAGGGCTCTCAGCCTTTGCTCCTCCCAGAGCTGCTCCAAGCCCCTCAGCAGTTTTATAGCCTCTGCTGGACTCCCTCCAGTCTCTCTTGAGAGTGTCCAGAGAAGGGCAATGAGGCTGGTGAGAGGCCTTGAGCACAAGCCCTGTGAAGAGAGCTGGGATTGTTTAGCCTGGAGAAGAGGAGGCTCAGGGGAGACCTCATTGCCCTCTACAACTACCTGAAGGGCCCCTGCCCAGCTGTCCAGCCAGGGCCTCCTAGCAGCTGTGTGCAAAGGGCTTGAGCAGCTGCCTGGCACCAGTGTCCTGGCAACCACAATGCTTGTCCTCCAGGAGCCCAGCCCCAGGCCAGCCAGGGCTGTGGTGGGAGCCTGGGAGAAGAACACACACCTTGAGTCCTGTGTCCAGTTCTGGGCTCCTCAATTCAAGAAAGATGTTGAGCTGCTGGAAGGTGTCCAGAGAAGGGCAACAAAGCTGGGGTGGGGTCTGGAGCACAGCCCTGTGAGGAGAGGCTGAGGGAGCTGGGGTTGCTTAGCCTGCAGAAGAGGAGACTCAGGGGAGATCTTCTTGCTCTCTACAGCTACCTGAAGGGAGGTTGTAGCCAGGTGGGGGTTGGTCTCTTCTCCCAGGCACCCAGCACCAGAACAAGAGGACACAGTCTCAAGCTGCACCAGGGGAAGTTTATGCTGGAGGTGAGGAGAAAGTTCTTCACTGAGAGAGTTGTTAGCCATTGGGATGTGCTGCCCAGGGAGGTGGTGGAGTCCCCATGGCTGGAGGTGTTCAAGAGGGGATTGGATGTGGCACTTGGTGCCATGGTCTAGTCATGAGGTCTGTGGTGCCAGGTTGGACTGGATGATCTTTGAGGTCTCTTCCAACCTTGGTGATACTGTGACACTATTGGCTCTGTGACTCTCCCTGTCTGTTGAACTGGGAAGCCCAGGACTGAACCCAGTTCTCCAGCTGTGAATATTGAGGCTTTTATGCAGGTAGGCACTTTGAGTTCAGCTTCCAAACGTAGCCTTATGCTTATACAAACCTTAACAAGTCTAAATGAACATTAGCAGCCACCACAGATCTGTCTGCTCAGCAGGAACTATCCAAGCCACAGGCACACAAATATTTGGGGGGAGTCCCAGCAAAGGTGCCAAAGACATTCAGCTGGATTTTCATGATGAGAATTGGCTTTGCTTTGAAATGGAGCAGTCAGATGAATATGGATTAGTTTAACTAAACAGCAAGAGATGTCTAATCCCATGTTCTCAAGTATTTACTTAACTGCCCTGATGAAGATAGTTGCTTAAAAGGGGCATAAATCTCCTTGGATAAAAAGAGAGAAATCATTTATTACTTCCTAGCTCATCTTCAATTCAAGGCATGCCAGAGCTGGAGGCATTACATGTCATCCAGATTCTCCTAAAGCATGCTCAGAATGGGCTAACCCTGGGAGATTTGCATTATTTATGAGAGATTAACAGTGATCTGCATGAATTTGTCATCTCTCTGTCTCTTCAGAAAACAAAAGCCTGAAAGTCCTCCATTAAGAGCTGGTGGTGTAAATCCAGGCTAAATCTTCTAATGGTGACTAAAACTGTGGTCAGTGGGGAGGGGGGGGAAAATCCCTCTGCCAAGGAGGAAAAAAAGAACTCAAAAGTCAGCAGAAGTGTTCTTCATTCCTCACTTCACTTGGGCTCAAGGGATGTAAAGGTCCATAGTACCCTGGGAGACTAAGGGTTGGACAGTTCACCTCGCTGCCATAGGCTTTAATTCAGTGTTGTTGCTGCTTGCTGCTGCAGTCCTGACAGACACGGGTTGAATTGAGGATTTCTGTCCTATGAAGGCAGAAGCTCCTGCTCTGTGTCATTGACATTTGTTACAGTGCATCTAGAATGGCTTCTTAGCAAAGACTGGCCCTGAGCTGTCTTTCTTTTCACAGAATCATAGAATGGTTAGGTTTGGAAGGGATCCTAAAGCTCATCCAGTTCCAAGCCCCTGCCATGGGCAGGGACACCTCCCACCAGCCCAGCTTGCTCAAGGCCTCAGCCAGCCTGGCCTTCAACACCTCCAGGCAGGAGGCAGCCACAGCCTCCCTGGGCAACCTGTGCCAGAGTCTCCCCAGCCTCACTGCCCACAATTTCTTCCTCCTCTCCACTCTCAATCTCCCCTCTCCCAGCTCAAAGCCATTGTTCCTCAGCCTGGCACTCCCAGCCCTTCTCCAAAGTCCCTCCCCACCTCTCCTCTAGCCCCCTTCAGGTACCCCAGGCTGAACAGCCCCAACTCTCCCAGCCTGTCCCCACAGGGAAGGTTCTCCAGCTCTCTGATCATCTTCACAGCCTTCTCTGGACCCTCTTTGAGGTCTTTTCCAACCTTATTGATCCTATGATTCCAGCAGCTCCAGGTCTTTCTTGTGCTGGGGGCACCAGAACTGGAGGGAGTGCTGCAGGTGGGGTCTCAGCAGAGCAGAGTTTTCTTACTGGAAGTGGTGGTCAGGTCTTCAGATGCTGAACTTAATCTATGATATTGAGTGGTTCTGAAGCATTATTCTGCTTTATGAGAGCTAGGTTGAAGTACCAACATTGATCTGAAGTGCCAGCTAATTAAAGTAAAACTTGGAATAGAGGAACCTGCAAATTTTCCAGAGCTGTCTGTGGGATAGCCTGGAAGTTCTGGTTTAGTCAGGGTTATCACCAGTCACAAGGTCATAGAATCCCAGACTGCTTTGGGTTGGAAGGGACTTTCCAAGGTCATGTAGCCCAACCCCCTGCAGCCAGCAGGGACATGTGCAACCAGGGCAGGTTGTTCACAGCCCCACACACCTGACCTGCACTGGTGCCATGCATGGGGCACTGACCACCTCTCTGGGCAGCCTGGGCCAGGCTCTCCTCACCCTCAGTGTCAAACATTTCTCCCTTCTCTCCACTCTCAATCTCACTCTTGCAGTTCAAACCATCCCCTCTTAGCCTGGCCCAACAGGCCCTGCTCCAAACTCTGTCCCCAGCTCTCTGCTCAGCCCTTGAAGCACTGCCAGGCCACCAGAAGGTCTCCCTGGAGCTTTCTCTTGTCCAGTCTGAACAACCCCAACTCTCAGCCTGGCCTCCCAGCAGAGGGCTTCCAGCCCTGCCAGCACTGCTGTGGCCTCCTCTGGCCCTGCTCCAGCAGGTCCCTGTCTGGCTGAGATCCTTCCCTTCTGTCCCAGAATCTTTCTGCCATACTTGGTGACCTGTGGTGCTTGCCCCCAACACCTATCCCCTATATTACACCAAATGAACTTCACTTAGCAGGAGTAGCCTTTCTGTAACCATGCCCTGCGTGGGGCTGCCCCTGCCCAGCTGTCCAGCCAGGACCTCCTAGCAGCTGTGTGCAAAGGGCTTGAGCAGCTGCCTGGCACCAGTGTCCTGGCAACCACAATGCTTGTCCTCCAGGAGCCCAGCCCCAGGCCAGCCAGGGCTGTGGTGGGAGCCTGGGAGAAGAACACACACCTTGAGTCCTGTGTCCAGTTCTGGGCCCCTCAGTGTAGGAAAGATGTTGAGCTGCTCCAAGGTGTCCAGAGAAGGGCAACAAAGCTGGGGAGGGGTCTGGAGCACAGCCCTGTGAGGAGAGGCTGAGGGAGCTGGGGTTGCTTAGCCTGGAGAAGAGGAGGCTCTCCTCTCATCCCATCACTTGTTACAAGGGAGAAGAAACTGACCCCAACTTCCTTTCAGGGAGCTGTAGAGAGCAATGAGGTCTCCCCTCAGCCTCTTCTTCCCCAGGCTAAATCCCAGGTCCCTCAGCTGCTCCTCACCAGCCCTGTTCTCTAGACCCTTCTCTAAACCCTCAATGTCCTTGCAGTGAGAGCCCCAACTGAACCCAGTACTCAAGGTGTGAACTCACAGCCAGGTGGGGCTTGGTCTCTTCTCCCAGGCAGCCAGCACCAGAACAAGAGGACACAATCTCAAGCTGTGCCAGGGGAGGTTTAGGCTGGATGTTAGGGAGTTCTTCCCAGCAAGAGAGATTGCCCATTGGAATGTGCTGCCCAGGGAGGTGGTGGAGTCCCCATGGCTGGAGGTGTTCAAGAGGGGATTGGATGTGGCACTTGGAGCCATGGTTTAGTTGTCAGGTGGTGTTGGGTGAGAGGTTGGACTGGATGATCTTTGAAGTCTTTCCCAACCTTATTGATTCTATTGCATGAACTGCAGTGCCCCTTTCCTGGCACAGGGTGAGGAGGAGACATTCCTGCTGGCTTTGGGGGTTGTTAAATCTGGTGGGGACCTCGCTCTTGACCTTGGGTTTGTGCTGAATGTTCTTCCCTAATACTTTTGCAGCTAGAGCTGGTAAAAATGAGATCATTCTGCAGAAAAAATGAGATACTCTGCTGCTGCTTGCTCCTAGGATCATCACATAGAGCAGGAACATTACCTTGATTTAAAAATCAAGTGTAAAATGAATTCAGAGTTTTAATAGCTAGGTGCAGAGGATGTGATGTGACACACAGGGGCATAATGAGTGCAGCTGTTCACACCTCTACAGATTTCATTGAAATTGTCTCTTCATTAGGACTGTAGCAATGTTTCACCTCTATTTTAGGACAATTTGCATGCATGGGGATGTTAAGGATGCAGATGAAACAAAACTGGGGGGGAGTGATCATCTGCTGGAGGGGAGGGAGGCTCTGCAAAGAGATCTGGCCAGGGTACATCTATGGGATGAGGTTCATAGTATCATAGTGCCATAGTATCATAATATCATAGTATCATAGTATCAGGCAGGGCTGGAAGGGACCACAGGGATCATCTAGTTCCAACCCCCTGCCATGGGCAGGGACACCCCACACTAGATCAGGCTGGCCACAGCCTCATCCAGCCTGGCCTTAAACACCTCCAGGGACAGGGCCTCAACCACCTCCCTGCACAACCCATTCCAGGGCTTCACCACTCTCATGGGGAAGAACTTCCTCCTCCCCTCCAGCCTGAATCTCCCCACCTCCAGCTTCAGTCCATTCCCCCTAGTCCTAGCACTCCCTGAGATCCTGAGCAGTCCCTCCCCAGCCTTCTTGGAGCCCCCTTCAGATCCTGGAAGGCCACAGTGAGGTCACCTGGGAGCCTTCTCTTCTCCAGCCTGAACAGCCCCAACTCCTTCAGTCTGTCCTCACAGGAGAGGTGCTCCAGCCCTCTGCTCCTCCTCCTGGCCCTGCTCTGGACACCTTCCAGCCCCTCCGATCCCTCTTGGCATAGGGGCTCCAGAACTGGAGGCAGTACTGCGGTGGGGTCTCCCCAGGGCTGAGCAGAGGGGGAGAATCCCTCCCCTTGCCCTGCTGGCCACACTTCTCCTGCTGCAGCCCGGCTCTGCTTGGCTTTCCCGGGCTGCAAGTGCACCCTGAGAGCTCCTGGGGAGCTTCTCCTCCCCCAGCACCCCCAAGGCTCTCTCCTCAGGGCTGCTCCCCAGCCAGTCCCTGCCCAGCCTGCATTTGTGCCTGGGATTGCCTCCCCCCAGCTGCAGGACCCTGCCCTTGGTCTTGTTGAAGCTCCTGAGGTTGGCTTGTGCCCACCTCTCCAGTCTGTCCAGGTCCCTCTGGATGGATCCTTCCCTCCAGCTGTCTGCTGCACCACACAGCTTGGTGTCATCAGAAAACTTGCTGAGGCTGCACTCAATGCCACTGTCCTGTACTGGGTCCTGTACCTGGATTGCAACACCCCCATGAAGGCTCCAGGCATGGGGCAGAGTGGCTGAAAGCTGCCCAGCAGAAAAGGACCTGGGAGTGATGGGTGACAGCAGCTGAAGATGAGCCAGCAGGGCCCAGGTGGCCAAGAAGGCTACCAGCAGCCTGGCCTGGAGCAGCAGTGCTGTGACCAACAGGAGCAGGGCAGGGATTGTGCCCCTGTGCTGGGCACTGGTGAGGCTGTACCTTGAGTCCTGGGTTCAGTTTTGGGCTCTTCACTCCAAGAAGGACACTGAGGGCTGGAACAGGTCCAGAGAAGGGCAACGAAGCTGGGGAAGGGTCTGGAGAACAGGACTGGAGGGGAGCAGCTGAGGGACCTGGGGGTGTTCAGTCTGGAGAAGTGGCTGAGGGGAGACCTCATTGCTCTCTACAGCTCCCTGAAAGGAGGCTGGAGTAAGGTGTCAGATGATAGAAGAAGAGGAACTGGCCTGAAATTGTGCCAGGGGAGGCTTAGGTTGGAGATGAGGAAAACTTTCATTGCTTCAGGAGTGGTCAGGGACTGGCAGGGCTGCCCAGGGAGGGGTGGAGTCCCCATGCCTGGAGGTGTTCCAGAAACCTGTGGCCATGGCACTCTGGGACGTGGTTAGATGGCTGTGGTGGTGTTGGGTTGATGGTTGGACTCAATAATCTTGGAGGCCTCTTCCAACTGCAACAACTCTCTATGATCTCCCCAGGTGGTTCTTGGCTGTTGGTTGGCCCTGCATGTGCTGGTGCAGGTGAAGACTTCAGCGGGCTCCTCCTTGCCTAGCACCTACAAGACACATTGTGGGGTTTAGACAACGTAGAGCAGGTTATCTACACAGAGAGCCTCCAGTACCCTGTGTCTGGATAAACACTGCTGGGATTGTCAAGCTGTGTGGACCAGTGAACCTCTGTGGAGCAATGTTGATAAGTGAGGGAAAGAGGTTTCTCACCTGTCATAGGGCTGCTGGTCCTCAGTGTGTCCTGCAGCTCTTTGTAATAGAGTTAACACAGCTGTGGTTTGTGGTGGTGGAAGGTGTGAATCTGGAGCAAAATCAGTTTGGTTTCACAGGGTGCTGTGTTTTAGAGCTGCAAAATATCATCTGACTATCCACTGTAGTCAGGCAGCAGAAAGAAGTTGCCCCTGCTGTATAGCAGAGACAGTGGTGATGGCTAATGACACCATGTTCAATTAGGAAAGAGGAAGTGTGACAGAGGGAGGATCCACTTCAGACCAACTTTTAGACTAGTAAATTATTAGTAAATTATTTATGCTGGACTCCTGTACCCATCTTCTGCTTTCTCTTTTACCTCACACAGGGAGAGATTCTGTCTGGTGAAGTTCTGCCAAGGGGCAGGGCTGGGCTGGCCACCAGCCGAGTGCCAGAGGCTCTCCAGGAACCCTTCTGACTTCCCAAAGGGGAGAGAAAGGGAAGAAGGGAGAGAGACTGATGGGGTGGGAAAGAAACTGAACCAGCTGGGGTGGGAATGAGAACAATGCAATGAAATAGAGACACAGAGACACAAACCAACATGGAACCCACCCCTGGTGGCACTGACAGCACCACTGGCACCACTGCTGCTGGGGGCAGGCACTGGGCAAGGCCCAGACTGGACTCAGCAGCAGAAGGGAACAGGATTCAGGAGCTGGATTCTGGAGCTGGATTCAGGACCACAGGGATCAGGCTGGAAGGCAGAAGGGACAGAGTCCTGCTGGGACACTGCCCAGGGAAGAAGAGGCTTGGCCCTGGGGATCCCTCAGCTTGCTCCTGAAGATGCCCTCCATGGGCTGCAATCCCTTTGGGGGGCATTTGAGGCTCACCTGTCCCGGCTGCTCCTCCCCACAGCTCCTCCTCTGCCTTCCTGCCCCCCAAGGTGTGGCACAAGCTGTGGCAGTGGCCTTGGTGTGCCCAGGAGCTTTCTTTAGCCCAGCCCTTGGCAGGATCTGTCCCCATCAGCTTCTGCCTGCTGGGAGCAGCCCCTGGCTGTGCCGAGCTGCCCTGAGCTGCAGCAGGTGCCTCAGTGAGCAGGGACTGAGCTGGGCAGGGCCAGCACTGAGCAGAGCTGGCTGTGGGCTGGCTCCCAGCAGGACATTATGTTTTTATTGAAGGCTTCAAATGGACCATTCTATAGCATTAAAGAATAAAATGGAATAAAATATGTGTTTAAGAGCCCCATCCCTTGCCTGGGGGAAGCTCAAACTTCCAGCTCATAGACAAATTGAAGTATATTAAGGATGACTAAACAGCTCTGCTAGGTGAGCTTGTTCCTGATGATGTGCTTTCATTCCATTTTCTCATGCTTTTTGTTTCTATAAGCTGGCTTCAACCCTGCTTTTTATTCCAGCACAGTCAACTCTTCTACCATTAAGTTGTCTCCTGCCTGACAGGAGGCTGCCCTTTGGCAGAGCAGGCAGGGCAGTGCAGATGATACAGCTTTTAGAGGCAACACACTCCTTCTTTCAAGACATCAAAAGCAGTCCAGTCCAAGCCCAGCTATAAATAGTGACCTGCCATGTGTTAGGTTGGCTAAATCAGAAAGGAAAAATCAAGGTCTGCCTGCTCAAATGCAAGCCAAAAGATTGTCATAGCTGAGCCAGGAAGCTGAGGCTTGGTCCAGAGCAGAAAAGATTCCTGGTGGGAATTATGCCAAGTGGATGCAACAAAAAGCAACACAGGAAACAGTTGTTGTCATAAATAATGCACTCTGGGCAAAAAAAGTTCACAGTTTGTAGCCTCAGATGTCTTGGGAAATCAAACACCAACAGCAAAGAGAAATCCATTTCATTATAAACCAAAATGGAGCAGCTGAAGAGCAGTGTGGGGTTGATGGTAGGCAGACAGGTTTGTAACACAGAACCACACAATTGTCAGGGCTGGAAGGGACCCCAAGGCTCAGCCAGCTCCAACCCCCTGCCATGGGCAGGGACACCTCACACCACAGCAGGTTGCTTACAGCCACCTCCAGCCTGGCTGCAAACACCTCCAGCCAGGAGGCTGCCACCACCTCCCTGGGCAGCCTGGGCCAGGCTCTCACCACCCTCCTGGGCAACAACTTTTTCCTAACAGCCATTCTGAATCTACACATTTCTGGCTTTGCTCCATTCCCCCCTTCCTATCCCTCCCTGGCACCCTAAAAAGTGCTGCCCCCCACTCCTGCCCCCAGCTTGGTGTCATCTGCAAATTCACTGCTGATGGACTCAATGCCCTCATCCAGATCATCAATGAAGATATTGAACAGGCTGGGGCCCAGCACTGATCCCTGGGGCACACCACTGGGGCCTGGCTGCCAGCTGGCTGTGGCACCATTCACCACCACCCTCTGGGCTCAGCCTCCAGCCAGTTCCTAACCCAGCTCAGAGTGCTGCTGTCCCAGCCAGGGGCTGGCAGCTTGGCCAGGAGATTGCAGGGGCTCCAGGAGAGCTGGGGAGGGACTTTGGACAAGGGCTGGGAGTGCCAGGATGAGGGACAATGGCTTTGAGCTGGGAGAGAGGAGATTGAGAGTGGAGATGAGGAAGAAATTGTTGAGTGAGGCTGGGGAGACTCTGGCCCAGGCTGCCCAGGGAGGCTGTGGCTGCCTTCTGCCTGGAGGTGTTTCAGGCCAGGCTGGCTGAGGCCTTGAGCAAGCTGTGCTGGTGGGAGGTGTCCCTGCCCATGGCAGGGGGTTTGGAACTGGCTGAGCTTTGGGGTCCCTTCCAACCCAACCCCTGCTGTGATTGGATGATTTTATTCTTCAGCCTCTTCCCAACCTTCCTTTCTGCACCCCGTGCAACGCTGTGCACACATCTAGAATGTTATGCTAATTAGTGCCTCTGCAGCTAGGCTCTTCATCAATTCATGCAGGCTCACAAAAACATTTTAAAGAGTAATAGCTGAAGATTGTGAAATTGCAAAGCATCTCTGCCTTTTGCAAGCTTCAAGTGAGTGAGAGCTCAGCAGCTCTCCCTAATCTTCTCCTCTTGCACATTTTCTCCCTTTCCTGCTTTCATTTATTACCATTGAAGGCATCTGTTATCAAAACTCTTCGTTTCATGGTTGAATTATTTAGTAGCTTGCAGTCCATTCAGCAGTTTTGCAGCTGTTCTTTAGGAAGGAGCTGCTGAAAAGCAGACAAGGCCAAGAAAAAAAAAAAGAACCACCCTAAAATAAACTCAGAAGGGGGCTCAAGTTGTCAAACTTTTTCAATTTGGAGTTTTAAAATGTCTCCAGGTTTTTAATTGCCTCTTGACATTTGCTCCACCAAACAGGAAGAGGTTTCAGCAAAAGCCTAAGTGGCTGAAATGTGACCATGTTGTGAGAGCTGGGATTAAACATACCATAAAAGGGAGTTATGTCATATCTGTGTCTCCTGTGCTGGCTGCTGAGCCTTTCACATGCTCTCCTGATCCACACAGAGCAGTGGGGACACTGACCAGTCCTGTTGGCAAGTGAGGTACCAACAGAGGAATGTCCTTAGCAGTCCTGCCAGGAAAGCAGAGAGGGAAGGGATTGAAGCTTGAGGAGGGCAGATTGAGACTGGAAATGAGGAAGAAATCCTTAACAGTGAGGGTGGGGAGACACTGGAACGGGTTGCCCAGGGAGGTTGTGGATGCAGTACTGCATCCAGTTCCTGGGCCCCCAGCTTAAGAAGCACATGGAACTGCTTGGAGGGGGTCAGGAGGAGGTCACAGAGATGCTCAGAGGGCTGGAGAACCTCCTCTATGGGGACAGGCTGGGAGAGTTGGGGCTGTTGAGCCTGGAGGAGATAAGGCTTCAGGGAGACCTTGGAGCAGCCCTTCAGTACCTGAAGGGACTCCAGGAGAGCTGGGGAGGGACTTTGGACAAGGGCTGGGAGTGCCAGGATGAGGAACAATGGCTTTGAGCTGGGAGAGAGGAGACTGAGAGTGGAGAGTGGAAGAAATTGTTGAGAGTGAGGCTGGTGACTCCTGGCACAGGCTGCCCAGGGAGGCTGTGGCTGCCTCCTGCCTGGAGGGGTTGAAGGCCAGGCTGTCTGAGGCCTTGAGCAAGCTGTGCTGGTGGGAGGTGTCCCTGCCCATGGCAGGGGGTTGGAGCTGGCTGAGCCAGTCCAACCCAAGCCTTCCTATATGAATCTCTGCAAAAGGGATGCAGGCTCACTAATGGTTTCCTTCTCAGAGAAGGGAGTGACTCAGGACTAGTAAAGCAAAGCAGCTGAGGATTAAGAGAGTCAAGCTTCATAAATAAATCCTGGTGTAAAATATCTCTGTGAGGGTAGATACTTTCCTGGAATGGATATCTTTGTGAAAGATAGAGCAGAGATTTGCTTCTTTATATTCTTGGTGGAAAAGAATATTATCCATGAAGATAAATACCTCCTTCAGGGGGACTATAGATCCTGGGGCTTACCTGAGCATATTCCAGGCCCATACCATTTGTCATGCTTTGGAGGAAACGTGTCTCAGAAACAGAGCACCAGCCATCAATCCTGAGGAGCTCCTTGCTGGATCCTGCTGTTCTGAGCTGGATGTGCAGCAAAGTGTGTGGGGGCAGCTCTGTTAGTGCTGTTCATAGACACACATCCTTGGCAGGACTGGCTTTCAGGTGCCCCAGAATACCTGTGTCTGGCAATCACTCTGCAGAAAGGAAAGCTTCTGGCAGTCCAAGGCTGCCCAGTGAGTGGGAACCAGGAGGAGCAGATTGCTGTCTGCAGGCCAAGAAGTGTCCTTTCTGGCAGAGGAAGGTGTCTGGCTGGGAGCCAGCCCAGAGCCAGCTCTGCTCAGGGCTGGCCCTGCCCAGCTCAGTTCCTGCTCACTGAGAGACCTGCTGCAGCTCAGGGCAGCTTGGCACAGCCAGGGGCTGCTCCTAGCAGGCAGAGGCTGATGGGGACAGATCCTGCCAAGGGCTGGGCTAAAGAAAGCCTCTGCCTGAGACTCGCTCCTGGGGCACACCAAGGCCACTGCCAAAGCTTGTGCCACCCCTTGGGGGGCAGGAAGGCAGAGGAGGAGCTGTGGGGAGGAGCAGCCAGGACAGGTGAGCCTCAAATGCCCCCCAAGGGATTGCAGCCCATGGAGGGCATCTTCAGGAGCCAGCTGAGGGATCCTCAGGGCCAAGCCTCTTCTTCCCTGGGCAGTGTCCCAGCAGGACTCTGTCCCTTCTGCCTTCCAGCCTGATCTCTGTGTTCCTGAATCCAGCTCCAGAATCCAGCTCCTGAATCCTGTTCCCTTCTGCTGTGAGGGGCCTTGCCCAGTGCCTGCCCCCAGCAGCAGTGGTGCCAGTGGTGCTGTCAGTGCCACCAGGGGTGGGTTCCATGTTGGTTTGTGTCTCTGTGTCTCTGTTTCATTGGGTTGCTCTCATTCCCACCCCAGCTGGTTCAGTTTCTTTCCCACCCCATCAGTCTCTCTCCCTCTCCCTTTCTCTCCCCTTTGGGAAGTCAGAAGGGTTCCTGGAGAGCCTCTGGCCCTCGGCTGGTGGCCAGCCCAGCCCTGCCCCTTGGCAGAACTTCACCAGACAGAACTCTCCCTTTTGTGCTCACTTCTAAGCAAGAATTTTCCTCCTCCTCCCAGTTTAAAGCTGAGGTGAAGGGTAAAAGAGAAAGCAGCAGATGGGTACAGCAGTCCAGCATAAATAATTTACTAGTCTAAAAGTTGGTCTGAAGTGGATCTTCCCTCTGTCACACTTCCTCTTTCATAATTGACAGTGTTGTCATTAACCATTCTTTTCCCTCTGGGAAGGGAGAGAGCTTGGTGGCAGAGATCTGTCACTTGCTGGTGACTGTTGGCAGCATGGCAGTAGTCTGCAGCACAGCACTGCAGAGTTGAGGTCCTGTAGGAAATGTGGCAGGCAGGCAGGCAATGGTTTCCCAGCACTTGGGTGTTCTGGGGCTATGTTTTCACCTGGCTGTAACCTTCAAACTTTCCAAGCCCAGTTGTGGCAATTGGGTTGATGCCTAAGCTACTCAGCTGTGGTTTTGTGTTCTGAAGGAACAAAAGTGCTGGTTTGGGTATGAGAAATGAGCCAGAAGGGCAGATCTCTGCTGAAGGGCAGGTATTTGCCAGGGGGCCTTTTGTTACTACCTCTGATGCTCCCTGCTAGTTCATCAGCTCTACACTCTGCAGGGGCACTTCAGCAGAGAAGCATCAAGGCTCTGGATCCTGCTGGAGGCAGTACTCCAGGTGGGGCTCTCACTCTGCACTCGTGAGACCCTACCTGCAGCACTACATCCAGTTCCTGGGCCCCCAGCACAAGAAGGACCTGGAACTGCTGGAGCAGGTCTAGAGGAGGCCACCGAGATGCTCAGAGGGCTGGAGAACCTTCCCTGTGGAGACAGGCTGGGAGAGTTGGAGCTGTTCAGCCTGGAGAAGAGAAGGCTCCAGGGAGACCTCAGAGCAGCCTTCCAGTACCTGAAGGGGCTCCAGGAGAGCTGGGGAGGGACTCTGGACAAGGGCTGGGAGTGCCAGGCTGAGGGACAATGGCTTTGAGCTGGGAGAGAGGAGATTGAGAGTGGAGATGAGGAAGAAATAGTTGAGAGTGAGGCTGGGGAGACTCTGGCCCAGGCTGCCCAAGGAGGCTGTGGCTGCCTCCTGCCTGGAGGTGCTGAAGGTCGGGCTGAATGAGGCCTTGAGCAAGCTGTGCTGGTGGGAGGTGTCCCTGCCCATGGCAGGGGGTTGGAGCTGAATGAGCTTGAAGGTCCCTTCCAAACCTATCTGTGCTGGCCTTGTTTCAGGCTCAGGGCAGAGCCAGAGCAAGACTTTCTCTGGAAATGGTCACACAATCTTCCCAGGAATTAGGCAGGGTGAGGCAGTGAGCTGAGCTTTCAGTGTTCATCGTGGCCCAACTGCTGAGGCTGCCTGGTTAAAGAAGACAGCTACTAAGTGAGGAGCTGACAGATGGGGAAGCCAATAAATTCATCTGGATGGGACTGTAAAAGCAGGTTCACACTGGGACAGTGGCAATAGAAAGAGGGATAAATTAGAAAGAGAGGAGAGAAAAACAGCAATAAATAAGAGTTGATGGGAGAAGAGTGGGGTGAGAGGTGGACAGAAGAAGGATGTCTGGCTGTGAGGAGTTCCCTGCCCCATCCCTTTTCCACTTTGAAGAAATGGAGATGAATCTTGTTCTCATGAGGCCCTGCAGTGAGTGGGGCAGATCACTGCAGAATGGGAATGGATTGTTCCCAGGTTAGGGCAGTAGAAAGCCTGCATGAGAAGCATGCTGGTGTGCTGCTGCCTCTGCCAGGCTTTTCACTGGAGCACTGCCTGGTGAGGAGAGGCTGAGAGCCCTGGGGGTGGTCAGTCTGGAGAAGACACAGAGGAGATTTAATAAATGTCTATCAATCTGAGGTCTGGGGGTCAAGAGGGAGGGGACAGGGACAGGCTCTGCTCAGTTGCACCCTGGGATAGGACAAGGGACAATGGATATAAACTACAGCACAGGAGGATCCATCTCAACATGAGGAAGAACTTCATTACTGTGAGGGTCCCAGAGCCCTGGAGCAGGCTGCCCAGAGAGGTTGTGGAGTCTTCTTCTCTGGAGCCTTTCCAGCCCCATCTGGATGTGTTCCTGTGTGACCTGTACAATACAATACAATACAATGCAATACAATAAATCCAGGTTGGAAGAGACCTTCAAGATCATCGTGTCCAACCCATCAACCAATCCAACCCACCTAAACAACTAACCCATGGCACCAAGCACCCCAGCAAGTCTCCTCCTGAATACCTCCAATGAAGGTGACTCCACCACCTCCCTGGGCGCACATCCCAAGGGCAATCACTCTCTCTGTGTAGAACTTCCTCCTAACATCATCCGTCTAAACCTCCCCTGGTGCAGCCTGAGACTGTGTCCTCTTGTTCTGGTGCTGCCTGCCTGGGAGAAGAGACCAACCTCTTGCCTGTCTACAATCTCCCCTCAGGTATTGTAGAGAGCAATAAGGTCCCCCCTGAGTCTCCTCTTCTCCAGGCTAAGCAACCCCAGCTCCCTCAGCCTCTCCTCACAGGGCTGTGTTTCCAAACCCCTCCCCAACTTTGTGCCCTTTCTGGACCCTTTCCAGCAAGTCAACTCCTTTCCTAACCTTAGGGCCCAGAACTGGACACAGGACTCAAGGGTGGGCTAACCGTGCAGTGGACAGGGGGCAGAATGACCTCCCTGCTCCTGTCTGGCCACACTGTTCCTGATGCAGGCCAGGATGCATTGGCCTTCTTGGCTGCCTGGGCACACTGCAGGCATCATGTTCAGCCTCCCATCAACGCACCCCCAGGTTGCTCTCTGCCTGCTGCTCTCAGCCACTCTGCCCCCACCTGTAGCACTGCCTGGGTTGCTGTGGCCAATGTGCAGCCCCTGGCACTTGGATGTGTTCAATCTCCTGCCCTTGGCCTCTGCCCATCTGTCGCCTGTCCGGTCCCTCTGCAAAGCCTCTCTGCCCTCCAGCAGATCAACTCCTGCCCCCAGCTTGGTGTCATCTGCAAATTCACTGCTGATGGACTCGATGCCCTCATCCAGATCATCAATAAAGATGTTGAAGAGCATGGGGCCCAGCACAGCTCCCTGGGCACACCACTGGGGCCTGGCTGCCAGCTGGCTGTGGCACCATTCACCCCACTCTCTGGGCTCAGCCTCCAGCCAGTTCCTAACCCAGCTCAGAGTGCTGCTGTCCAAGCCAGGGCTGCCAGCTTGGCCAGGAGTTTGCTGGGGGGAGGGTGTCAAAGGCCTTGCTGAGGTCCAGGTAGACAACATCCACAGGCCTCCCCACATCCACCAGCGGGTCACCTGATCATAGAAGAGATCAGGTTGGTCAAGCAGGACCTGCCCTTCCTAAAGCCATGCTGGCTAGACTGATCCCTTGGCCATCCTGTATGCTGCATGATCGCACTCAAGATGACTGTTCCATAATCTTGCCTGGCACTGAGGTCAGGCTCACAGGCCATAATTCCCTGCTCTCCACCTGCCCTGCTTGTGGATGGGCACCACGTGGCAGCTTCCATCTTCTGGGACCTCTCCAGTGAGCCAGGCCTGCTGAAAAATGATGGAGAGCGGCTTGGCCAGCTCATCTGCCAGCTCTCTCAGCACCTGTGCTGGATTCAGGTGTTCAAGAGGGGATTGGACGTGGCACTTGGTGCCATAGTCTAATCATGGGGTCTGTGGTGACAGGTTGGACTGGATGATCTCGATGATCTCGATGATGCTGCCTGCCTGGGAGAAGGTTGGTCTCTTCTCCCAGGCAGGCAGCACCAGAACAAGAGGACACAGTCTCAGGCTGCACCAGGGAGGGTTTAGACTGGATTTAGGAGGAAGTTCTATACAGAGATAGTGATTGCCATTGGAAGGTCTGCCCGGGAGGTGGTGGAGTCAGCATCCCTGGAGGTGTTCAGGAGGAGACTTGCTGGGGTGCTTGGTGCCATGGGTTAGTTGTTTGGGTGGGTTGGATTGGTTGATAGGTTGGACACGATGATCTTGAAGGTCTCTTCCAACCTGGATCTATTGTATTGTATTGTATTGTATTGTATTGTATTGTATCTTTGAGGTCTCTTCCAACCTTGGTGATACTGTGATACTGTGATTCTATGCTCCTGCTCTGGCAGGGGGTTGGACTTGATGAACTCCAGAGGTCCCTTCCAACCCCTAGCATCCTCTGAACCTGTGACCCTGAACATCTCAAGGTGGAGCAGCTATAACTAGTGTGTGTTTCCAGAAGGGATGGGCAGGCTTTAAGGTTTCTCTGGTGTTCTTTGTAAAGATTCATTGTTTTGTT